>JARHVA010006042.1:692500-1025348 GCA_037957365.1 Torreya grandis
TAATGAATTGATATCCATGTTTGCTATAAAATTAAGGTTTGGATCTATTAAGTACAAGGGTAAGTTGCCTTTCCAATATTTCATCTATGGAAAGATTCATTGATTTTCATCTAAGTGTCCTAACAAGGATAAGACTGAGTATGTTGAAGAACATGATGAACATCATGGTGATGATAAGGTCTATAATTTTGACAAAATCAAGAAAGATTTCAAGAAGTATGAAGGAAAGAAAGGGACATTTAAGAAAAAGAGAAGTTTATATACCAAAGAATATAATAGCTCATATAATATAAGTGTCATAAGTACATCTCATAGTGATGATGATAGTAATGAACATGAAAATAATGAAAACTTATTCATAGATATAGAGATAGAAAATGAGGGTTGCTCAAAAGTAAAATACCTTATGGATGATGAAGAAACAAATGAAGAAGAGGATGAAGTAAACCTTGAGGTAGAATTGGTGAGTGATATAGAAAAGTTTAAAATCTAAAAAAATAAGAATCAGAAAATAAGATCATTAGTTAAGGACTATGAAAAGCGAATTCATTTTTTTGAAAAGAGACTAAGTAACACATTCAAGGAGTAGGATGATATCATCAATCAGGTTGAAACTCAAATGGAGATAATCACTACAAGTCTAAAGGATAAATAGGAATAATGCACCAGGTATGGAACTGAAATGGAATTATTGAAAGCTAAATTGGATTAAGCATCTAGCAAGTTAAAGACCTCTATGAAATTTGAAAAGAGTACTAATGCTTTAGATAACATCTTAAGTAGTTAGAAGTCTAAAAGTGATAAGATAGGTCTTCATTTTAAATAATACCATAAGGAGGTAGCTCATGTCAAGAAGAAGGATAAAAAAGACAAGATGTTTAACATAAAGGAATAACTAGATAGCCTAATGCTATGAAGTTTTCTAATTCATTCAATGGTTATTGTTTTACATGTAATCAGTTTGGTCATAGATCAAGAGAGTGTAAAACACCCTCTAAAAATGAATATGCATGGGATTATGAAAGGAATCATCAGTTAAGAGGTGTGAATGAGGTTGTTTTATATAGTTATAATAATGTGGGACACATTGCAATATTCTATCCTAATAGAGTTAGAAGGCCATCAAGTCAAAACAAGAGGTTTGAAGCCCCTAGAGTGAAAGAGAGAAGGCAAATGAATGTGTGGAAACCAAAGACAATAAAGGTGAGTCATGATCAATCTACAATCCTAAGTGGACTATTTTATATGGTAGAGCATACTTTAAATGTGAAATCAAGTTAGGAATGTCTGTTATCAACTCATATTATTGATCTAAATGGTTGATGAAGAGGTCAATCCTAAGGTACCAATAAAGCTTTAAAATATCTTGAAGGATATTCAGTCTTATGAGAGCATGAAGATATGGGAATATCCTAAGCTTGTGTTATTTTAGTGATATATGGAAAGGGTTGAATCCATTAGGAAACATGGAGACACTCTTTAATTAGCATAATCATGGTGGATGCTTGGTTTGAGGGGGAGTTATTCAGGTTGTTCATAAGCTCCAAGTGTAGTTATTGACAAGAATACAAGAGATAAAGGGGGAGTTACTATTTCTTTAGTTGATATCAAGAGTTTGGTAGCTATCATGAAGAATTTTGACTGAGCTTGGTCTATCTTAAGAAGTGGTATTAGTATAAAAATGGTTGAAGGAATATAAGGATGGTCTAGGAGTCCTAATCACTCATGTGGTGAGTTCAAGATATGAAGATAAAGGGGAGTCCTTAATTCTTTAGTTGATGTCAAAAATATGATGGCCTAGTGTGTGATCAAAGGTTTGATTCATATCAATCATGTTATGGAAAAGGTGAGTGATCTTTTTATCTGATTTAATTTTAAGTAGGTATACATGGAGTAAGGGGGAACATGTTCCTACAATGCTTCATATTCTCTGTATTGAGATTTTGATGCAAAAAGGTGTGATTCTAGATGGAAGTTTATGGAAGACCATTTATCATTCATGCCAAAAGGAGAAATACCATAATAGGGGAGATGATAATGATTAGTTTGTATTATGATTTCATCAATGACAAAGGGGGAGTTTTTTGAGAAGTATTATCATTGATGTCAAGGTAGATGCCATTGATGTCAAGGTGCAACTGGTGAAGATGCATGATGAGTGGTCATTGATGTATGAAATTATGTGATTGATGTGACAAGTAATCCATGTGACAAGATAAATTTGAATGAAATAGATAATTTTAAAGAAATTAATGTCTCTTATGTTGGTTGATGTCATGGTTTAGGAGAACATTAAAGCATAGTTATGAGGCTCTAGGTCTACATGAGGTCATGAGAGAATGTTGAAAATAAATTTATTATTGTAGTGGTGTGAGAGTGTTGTTCGAATATTTTTATTTTTTGATATCATTTAGGTAAGCATGTTTGAGTACTAGTTCTTAAGTATAGGTTGTCTTGAGAAGTCTAGTCTAGACCCTATGATAAGGTGTGCATAGTAAATTTTGGTGAAGTGAGTAAGAAAAAGATTATGAGAGGTTTTTTGGAATTATGTGATCATGTAAGTAAAGTTTAGATACTTTTAAAAAAATTTCAAGGTTAGTTTTCAAGTTTCAAGTGCTTAAGAATCCTACTCATGACACTAGTCATGACATGTAGAGTCCTTGTGAGAAGGTATGACTATGGTGGCTTGGTGATATGAGTGCACATAGGCATGAGTGGTAGTATTAGGTTTATTTATAATGTATTTGAGGCAATATATCACAAATGAGAGTCTCAATGTGAGCGTATAGGTGTAAGAACTTAAGACTAAGTCTATACCTAGACTACTCTTAGACCCTACCTGGCCTAATGAGGTATCATGATTTTTTGTCAAGGAATGTGAAGGATTTATGGTAATATTTAAACATGAGATAGGTTTATGTAGTAATTTAATGACATTGGGAGTGCATGAAAAGAGGAATGAAAGTCATTTTTAAGTCCTAATGTGGTTTATAGGTCAAGGTTTAAGAGAGCAAAGAGAGAGAGAGTGGCCTAATGAGGGGTCATGATAAGATTTCAAGGTGGTTGAGATAATATAAGAAATATCATAGGTGAGGTATGTTTTTAAAAAAAAATTCATGTAGTTTGAGGTCATATTTTGAAGGAGAAGGCATGAAAACATGTTTTAAGGTCTCTAGAGTGCTTGGAAGAAAGGTTTCTCAACCTAAGAAGGGTTTTATTGTGCTTATTATCTCATCAAAAAAATTTATGGAAACATGAGATATTCATGGTAGATGAGGAAGGGTCATATATCAAATTTACATCATTAGTTTTTGGATTAAGGGGCTATGCTTTATGAATGATTATTAAGAGTGGAAACATGTTTAAACCCTCTTTAAAACCTAATAAGAACCCAATGTTGAAGATGTTGATCAAAAGTTCCAATAATATTTTGTTATGATTAGGTAAGCTATTGGATATTGTATTATACTCTCCCAGGTACCTTCATGTGGTATTTTTTAGAGAGGAAAGAGAAAATGTTGAGTTACAAGCTTGCTTCTGAAGAAGTTGTTATAAAAATCAAAAGTTGCATTAGACATAGTAATCAAATGGATGGAGGAAGAAGGTAGATAGCCATGATATATATACATGAAGGTTTTAGGATATTTTATTTTCCTCAAGTGTATTAAACTGATCATCCAAGTTATCGAGTTGCTAATATGCCTAATGGTGTAAATAGTGAAAAACCTAGGTAGTAGATAAAATATGAATTAGAATGTGTTTTCATGATAGAAATATGAAAAAAATGAATGAATATGTTGTTTGAGACTATTTTAAATTATCAATTCTTGGTAGAGAGTTTGGAAGTTAGGTATAGTGGTGAAAATGATGAATCTAATATGGCTTGTTTGACTCAATGAGGTATGTGTATAGTGGGGTCAACAAGTTGATATATAAGATCAATATTTTCCACTAGACCACATGATTTTTATGTTTTAATATTTTATGGATATTACATATAATATTTTAAATGCATTATTATTATTTTAATGTGTCTACACAGGTGTTGGATTTCAAAGTCACCATGACTGGTCTTTAAACAAAACTGACACTTTTGAGTGATCAAGTTGTAGTGATGAGTTTGAGGCTATATTCCCTAATTTGAAGTATATAATGCATATATTTATGTTTTTTGTGACTTTAAATTAATATTATTTCTTTTTAAAAGTTTTGAAGTCAATTTAATAGGTTGAATAGTTGAAGCCAAAATGGCTTGTCTGGTTCAAGCAAGACTATGTGAGACAAGGTAAGGAGATTGGTTTGAAAGACCAATGTATGATATTATAGATTATTATTTTTGTGATTATGTTTTTTATAAATATATTATATAAGATTTTTAATTTATTTATAATCATTTAAAGTGTCCTTTTAGGTGTTGGATGTCAAATAGTTTCATGACTAGCTTTTGATAATCCTGGCAATTTTGAGTAAGCATATTGAAGAGATGAGTTTATGACTTTTTACCTTGATTTTAAGTGTTTAAATAATATTATGATGATCATAAGGCCATGCAAAATATATCTATTCAATTTTTTGATAATTTTTGAGTGGAGTAAGTGAGCTTGAGCTTTAATATTGAAAATAACAATTTTGGTGTACACATGCCTAATAGGACTGAGTACTAATGAGGGGTTTCAAGTAGTTATTTGTTGTAAAAAATTATTTTTTAGCCTAGAAGACATCATTTGGGGTCTATTTGAGTGGTATACAAAGTGTTTCTACTATGTGTGGAGTGTTATAGGTATAATCACTAAGAGGAGAGGTGAATTAGTGATTCAAAATAATCTTAACTTCAATTCCAATTCCTTAAAACTCTTAATAATTCAATACATATATTCAAGAGGCATACATAATTCATATCAAAGAACAAGAAAGACAATGCAATATTAAGCACATAACACATCTCACACATGGGAAACCCTCTTGGGGAATAAAACCCACTAAAACCTATAATTATACTACTATCCTATAAAACATTAACCAATTTAGACCATCTACAAATTATCAAGGAACTAAAATCCCTATTTAGTGAGACTACAATCCCACAAGGTATTGCCACACCTTTCTAGATGAGTTACAACAATAACCAAACTTTTTAGCAAGTTTCACCTTACAAGGAGGCTACAACCACCTTAGATGTTGAGCTTCCACAACAACACCCATGAATACATCCACCTTTTCACTAATGTCTTCAACACCTAATGATGAACCACTGATTATCACTCTTCACCTTTGTTCATACCAAAACAATAATACAATTATTTTACCAATAGAATTATGACCAACAAGTCATATAAATAGTTCTCAAAGTGATCTTCTAATTAACTCATCCATAGGGCACTCTACCTCTCCCTCACTCCATGATTCACACACACAAGCTCTCTCAAACAACCTCTTAAGCATACACACCCATTCTACCTCTTCTAGGCTTATTAGGTTTAATGACCTATATGATCACCTTCAACACCTAATTAGATTAGCATGTATGATCCTCTTTGCTCTCTATTGGTCTTCACTAACATTTTTCTTCTCTTTTAATGGTTATCTCCTTTTCTTGGATCCACACTCATACTCCCTCATTGAATTCACACAAGTTTAGAAACCAACACATTTGGTTTCATTATTTATAGATAAATCATTATCAACACCACTTTGCTCAGCTATTAGGCATGATTCAGCCCCTAAGCTATCTTTCACACAAAGACACAAGTCAATACAATTTTCATATGTTATCCATAGTATCTTTTGGTCACCCTTAAGTAGATACACTTTTTAATAATGCCCTTGTAGCTCTTATAGGTCTCATGGAGATCTATTCACCCATTTAGCTCACCCTTGAGAAAAATAATAGCACATGACCTATTTCAAAGACAATGGTCTAATCCTTATGTTCCCTTTGACATCCTAAAATTATTAAAGTCATATTATCTCACATCTACATATGCTCAAACAACTCAAACACTGACCTAGTGCATATAATTAACATGAACAAACATAAAATTAACTTCTTAAGAATTGTTCATGCTTAATATAGATTGATCACACCTATAAAATATACATAGAATATCCTCATGGAAATAAAAACACTCCCAAATATTCAATTCATCATGAGTCATCTAATCAACAATAAAATGATCTCAAACATTCTTCTTAGGTCACTTAAAGAACAAACATGAACACATAGTCAACTTCTAGGCTCAATATCTTCCACTATACTTACTTTGAGATCTTCAAATTAGGTTCATTATATGCACCATGGAGTCTTCTACCATTTTTATTTTTACAAAAATAGTGAATTCAAATTATATTAAAATATATGGATAAAACACAAAGCTCTAGTTTTTCCTTATGTTAAATTCAAATATTTGAATTCAAATAGTCATAATTAGCCTTTGAACAAAATGATCAAACCTCATGAACTCTCAACTTAGATAAAATACACATCATTGATCTCTTCTAATATTTAATGCATATGCACCAAATCTTAGATGTTAAACTTAAGTTACATTGACCTCATCTTGTGCAATCTTGAACCATTTGACTGAATTCACTCTATCGATCTCTACAGACCAACTAGGTCTTTAATGGTCAATGCTCATTATTTGATCTATCTATACAAATGTTTGATCATGATTGGATCCTTATTATATACCTTTGTTTAGTCATTAAACATCATGCACCTATCCTCATCTCATTTCTTCTTGACTTCTTGGAGAAATGCATACTGTTGATCTTGCACAAGCTTTAAGTCTTCCAAAAATGACTATGGGGACCCTTTAAATATGCCTGAGTAACCATTTTTGATCCTTAATAACTTCTTTTGAAATTTGATGTAGGATCTTAAATTTAGACCAGATCATTTCCTCATATAAGAAAATCTAACCATGTGACATACTACTCCTGGAAATCTTGCATGTGTGACATATAATGCCATTAAAATGCCTTCTCAAAATATTTTTTCACAAAGAAAACTATGTCAAAACCTACCTAAGAGGCCAACTTTGAGCATGTATAACTCTTGCCATGCCTTAACCATGATCTCAAATTTAGCACAAAACATCTATTCTCCAAATTAAACAAACCCATATAATCATTTTATTTTGAAATCTTCACATGTGAAAGATATATCACCATCAAAATAATCACTAAGATCTTCTTGCCACACTACAAAATTGGCTATGTATGGGAAAACACATTCAAACTTCCTAGGAGAACAACTTTGCATATGCGTATCTTTTGATGTGTTACATTACATGATCTAAAATTAGAATAAATAAATGAGGAATAAAATTTAAAAAACCCATATGATCATTTTTTCCTAACATCTTCACGCGTGTGAATGCTGACCTCATCAAAATTCTTACTCAACTCTTTCTAGCCATATTACAAATTTGGCTCAGTATGGAAAAAATAATAAATTCTAATTGAGAAGCCAACTTTGCACCCTTATATATTTAATCACACTTCTATGTATGACTTAATGGCTCAATATGTATAATAACTAGGGACTAATGTGATCACAACCATATGACCAACTCCCCTTGACTCATTCACATGTGGCAATGGTGATGTCATCAAACTACCTACTAAAAATTTCTACCACTAGACCTAAACCATCTAGATGAAAACTATGAACTACTAGATGAATTTGACTTATGAATATAAGCTCTCAATGCATTCTTATCTTTTGATAGGACCCATTTCACATGTTTAACTCACCATACTCAACCTTGATCCTTTCTATCCACATTAATACTGAAGATCAACCAACCATACATAAAGCACACTCGAACAAGCACATTTCATACTCTTTCATTGTTACTTAGACTATCAAACCACTTCATCCACTCACTAGGACACCTCCATGACAACATCATGATAACTCTCCAATAATCTCCCCCTTATTCACTGATGTTAATAACCATAATATACAACAATATATATCTCACCTTTTCTCACTTTAATCATTCCCACAATAGGAACTTTCCACAACAGGAACTTTTGAGTACCTTGAGGATGAGTTCAAGAGCAAAATAGATTGAGGACTATTTTTATGACCTTTTGGTCATAATTATATTGGTAGAATAGTGTGCTTGTTGTTTGAGTGTGAGTGAAGGTGAATTATGATAAGTATAGGTCCATAATCAAGTGTTGTTAAAATCAGTTTAAAGATGGATGTGTTCATAGGTATTATTGTGGAAGCTCAATATCTAAGGTGGTTTCAACCTCCTTTCAAGGTAAACTTACTAAAAGGTCTGGTTTTTGGTGCATCTTAACTAGACATGTATGACAACACCCTGTGGGATTCTAGTCTCACTAAATAAGGATTATAATTCCTTGATCAGTTACAACTAATCTAAATTGGATCTTATTATTATAGGATAATAATCCAATTATAGGCTCCAATGGTTTTTATTACCCAAGAGGGTTTCCCACATATGTCTTGTGTTATATGATTGATTTTACATTATCTCTCTTGATTATTGATATGAATGATATGTATTATTCATTAATGTTTGTTGTCACTAGTTATGTATTTGGAAAGATCAATGTTGAATTTGGATTATTTAGGATCACTGAGTCACCCCCTCCCTTAGTGATTTTACTTCTAACAATTAGTATCAAATCGGGTCCTTTAGTAAAGGCTTAACATCTTAAAGGTGATCCAAGTTACAATATGGGTAGCCATCAAGGAGGTTTCTCTACTAATCAAGCACCAATATTAAATGGATTCAATTATGACTTTTGTAGTGAAATGTTGAGGACATATATTATGTCCCTAGGTTTTGATATATGACAATCTATTCTAGATGGTTATGTTGCTCCTATTACTCATCCATCTAGTGTTTTAGATAAGACATTATTTAAGAACAATTCCAAGGTGATGAATGTTATCACTTGTGGCTTTTAGAGCCTAAATACACCAAGATAATATATTGTACATATTCTTAAGAGATATGGGAAAAATTAAGATCATTTTTTAAGGAGATTTAATGGTCAAACTTGCTAAGTTGAAGACTCATAGAAGTCAATCTAAAAGTCTCAAGATGAAGGAAGAAGATTTTGTAGCATCCTTTTTGAATAGAGTTGATGAGACTATGAACATCATCAGAGATCTTGGATAGAATCTTGAAGAGGATACTTTAGTCTAAAAGGTATTAAGGTCTCTTTCTCTCAAGTTTGATTCAAAAGTATATGTTAATGAAGAGAGTAATGATCTTACTCAACTTAAGATGGATCAATTGCATGGCACCCTTACTGCATATAAGATGAGAATAAATGATGATATACCATTAAATAAGGAAGCTACATTCAATATAGATATGAAGCCTAGGAAGAAGTTATAAGGTAATAAATCCAAAGAGGATGACATATCTAACATTGAAGAGGATGAACTAATTGCTTTGATTACTAGGAAATTGAACATAGGCTCAAAGAAGTATAAGTGTAAACTACCCTTCAAATGTTTCAACTATGGAGAGATAGGACATTTTTATTATAACTTCCCTCATAAGCATGAGATGAAATATGATGAATATCATGGTGAAGGTCAAGATGATGACAAGAAGACATATAGGAAGAAAGGATTTAGAAAGTATAACAAAAAAAGAGGTCCTTAAATCACAAGAAAAGTTTTTACACCAAATAAGATTATAGCTCATCGAATGAGAGTGAAGATAGTGACTTAGAATATGATCATGAAAATGATGGTCCTTCTAAATATGAATCTCTATTCATGGTTGAGGAAAGAAGTTATTCACATCAAAAGGTGTTTACTTGGAGTGATTCAAATAATGATGAACATAAGGTGGACTATGAGACTGTATTGATGAATTATCTAGAGGAATTGAAGATTAAGAAGAAGATCAATAAGAAAATGAAATATAAGCTCAAGAAAAATAAGGAGAAATTTAGTGTATTTGAGGTAAGATTGGTTGAAGACTCTAGGAAGCATGAATTTACTATCATTTTTATTAATTCTAAACTAGAATCTATGTCTAAAATTCTAAGAGCCAAAGAATAAAATTTTTTAAGCTATGTTTCTAAAAATGAGTCTTTGAAATGTGAGTTAGAGAAGACATATAGTAAGGTGAAGTCATTTGTGATATTTGAAAAGAGATCATGTGATCTAGACAACACTCTGAGTGGTCAAAAGCATGATAGTGATAGAACTAGTCTTAGATATGAATAAGAATAAAAGAATGTTATTCAAGATAAGATGAAGATTAATGTGAACCAAGATAATATTGCTTTGAAGACAAATCATCAGACAAGGAATGAAGGTATTGGCAGAGTAAAGATAAATTAGATCAGACAACCAAATATCATGAGGTATGCAAAATTCAATGGTTACTATTATATATATAATCAATTTTCTCATAGGGATAAAGAGTGAAAGAGATATATTAGAAATCATGGGACTATGATAGAGGTCATTAGTCAAAAGGTGTGAATAGAATCAAGTGCTTTAACTTCTTGATGTGGGACACATTGCAAACCTTTATCCACATAAGATTAGACATGGTGAGTCCTCTTTAGAAAGAGGAGGTTGTTTTGTTCATCATGACATAGGACACATTGAAATTTTTTGTATAAATAAGGTAAGGCAAGATACATTTTTTTTAAAAGTTATGTTGTGCTACAATTGTGAATAGAGATGTCTATTATGAATCCATGATATCTCTTCTTTTTTACTTTGTTATTATAGTAGTTGTTATGGATGCATATGCTTTATAAGTCATCATATGAGCATTTTGTTTTATCCCACATTCATGGGAAATAGTGGTTATTTATATTAGAATTCATATATAAGTGTTGAGGCTAATAAAGGCATTAACAAATTATTTGTATTGAGATTTCTCAAAGGAGATTGCCCCCTCAAAGTGGTCTATGACCAATATAATCTATTTAGTGCTTATGTTCATTTTGTAATTTTGTTATTTCATGTATTTTTATAGAATTATTGCAGGAAGATCCTCTCATCTAGTATCAAAATGCTTTTTAGGGACAATTGTTTTTAGAAAGTGTTTAATCTTTTTTTTTGCATACTACTTTTTAAAAAATAACTTTGTTCTACTACATAACTTATTTTATTATTTTCCTATAACACAATAATCTATTTTGGATTAGGGTAAAAACCTAACCACATAACTATGGGAAGTGATTGGGTGAAAGCCCTAAAACTCATTGTGAGGAGTACCATAGGAACCCTAAAGTAGCTAGCCCATGGAGAGGACCTGCCATCAAAATGGGTAACAACCCCTTACTGATTGAGTAGTTCCCATCTATGAGAAAAACTAAGAGATGTCACAAAGAGATAAATCCATGGCCAAAAAAATTTTGGAGAGAGGTACTCACTTAGATGACATTGGTGGCTAGAGTGAAAATTTTGAAACCCTTATGTAGCTATTGAAACTTGGGGCTCATTTATATCAGTTTATAAATATTTCTAATAGACTCAAAATAATAAATCAATAGAGTATTCATATACTATTATAAGACTTGTAGGAAAGTATTTGATAGAACTTAAAATCCATAAATCTATCTATAGAGTCTCATTAGACTCTCAAAGGACTTATTCTTAGATATCAAACTAGAAAGAGTAATTTTTTTTAAACTTTTTTCCAATATCTCTCCATTTGTAGCCTTGTTTATCCTCAAACTTTATCTAGACACCTAAAATTTTATTCCCTACATTTTCTTCCTTGAGATCCCATATCCTAATTCCACTCCTACTTCCTGTAAATCAAAAATTTCCCTTTTTTGGGGTTTTTCCATTACTTCTATTTTTGTCTTTTTTCCTTGAAATTTTTCCATTATATTCATCATGTCATTTTATTCCTTTGTCTATCTTTCACCAATTTTCCATTTTTGCCATTTTCACTCCTAAAATTTCCCTCACCTTCATCAATAATACTCTCACTTTGTAAAAAAGCTCTTAAAATCCCCTTTACCCCTTTTATTTTTTCCCAAATTCAAAACTTTCTTTACTAAAGATGTCTTAACTCTAATTTTCCTATCCATTGTAAAAAATAAAAAAAGTTATTCAGGTCATGGTAGTAACCTAAATAAGAGAAAAAAATTGAAGGATGAAATTGCTGCCCTCAAGACACACATCAAATATTTTGATGAAAAAATTCTTGGCCTTAGTCTTCAACATACTACCATGAATAATAGATGGCATCTAGAGTCTTCTTCAGACATTGCATTTTCTTCTTCTATTAATTATCATGGGTCAAAGCTTAATTTTATATAATTAAATGTTGTAGATCCAACTAGATGGATCTATCAGGAAGAGTCATATTTTAGTCTGCATAATACTTTTGATGCCAACAAGGTTTTTCTTGCATCCTTTCACTTGGAACTTAAATCCCTTCAATGGTATTGTTTGTATACCAAGGCTCGTGATGAATCCATATGGATAATTTTTTTCAACCTTATTTTTCAATGGTTTGGCCCTATTGATTTTAATGAATTCACTAGATCACTCAATAAACTTTGCCACATAAGAACCGTGCAATAATATCAAATAGAATTTGAAAAACTAGCCAATTACATAGAGGGATTGTCTAATGAATTCTTCAAGAGTTGCTTTGTTAGTGGATTGAAGGATGTAATCTGATCTGAGGTCAAAATGTTTTGGCCCAACATGATGATAGAATCCTTAGGATTGGCTAAGTTGGTGGAGGACAAGATCACATGTCAATAATGATTCAAACCTAATTTTTCTCCCTTAAAAAATATAGATCCATAATGATGTCAAACAATGTCAACTCCTAGAACCACTATTATCAAGTGTTTGACTGAAGCAGAGATGAAAACTCATAGAGAGAAAGGACTATGTTATAACTATGATGATAAATTCACTTAGGGACATCAATGTGATGAGTAAAAGCTCTACCTATTGGATGTGGACACTCCACCTGAAACTAAATATTGAGAGGATGTTTAGGATATAACAGATGATCCAAAAGAAGCTCAAATGATTATGGAACCTAATTCTAATGAAGAATAACTAGAGATCTCTCTACATGCCTTAGAAGGAGTCACTACCCCAAAAACCATGATAGTTAGGGGTTACTTCAATAAGCTCCCTATTAAAATACTCATTGATTTAGGTAGAACTCATAAATTCATTGACCCTCAGATTGCCAAATAGGTTGATTATTTTATACATCCTTGCTCCAAATTTGAAGTCATGATTGCCAATGGGGGCACATTACCTTTCAAAGGGAAGTGTCACAATGTGCATATCTCTATTGGAGATTATAACTTACACTCCACCATGTTTTCTTTAACCTTAGGTGAAAGTGATGTTGTTTTTAGAGGCCAGTGGTTACACACACTTGGACCTATCTTATGATATTTTATTGAACTTTGGATGTAGTTTTTAGCCAATGGAAAAACACACATTGAAAGGCTTCCAACCAAGATCTCTCAACATTATCAGTTCACATCACATGGAAAATATTCTTAAGAATAATTCACATGACATCATTTCACAACTCCATTCCATTCAAATGTAACCATCAATAGTCTCCACTAATCCTTCTAATCTACAAACCATTCTACAAAGGTATGCATGTATCTTTGCCTAGCCAATAGGATTTCCACCTTCATGGATATATGACCACCATATTTATCTCCTTGGAATCATTCCTTTGATCATTAGGCCTTAATAATACCCATTTCAACAAAATATTAAGATCAAGATGTTCATTTGAGACTTACTGATGTAAGGTGTTATTCACCCTAGTACCAACCCATATTCTTCCCCAGTTCCCCTTGTTTAGAAAAAACATAGGTCATGGTGCCTCTACACTGATTTCTATGAGCTTAATCACCTCATAATCAAGGATAAGTTCCCAATCCCTATAATTGATGAGATTTTTTATGAGTTTCATTGCAGTCATTTTTTCTCCAAGTTGGATGTATTCTTAAACTGAGTTGTGGATATGTTGGGCCTTCTCTAATACTAGTAGTATGTAATGGAGATGTTCATGAATTAGCTTGAGTATTTTTTTATTTAGATAAAAGAAAAAAACCTACACCATCCATTATTCCTTTCACCCATGTGATGTTAACATCCCTTATCCTTTTCTTGACTTCTATGCCATTATCTATATTGAGGTAGAATTCATCTCCCTCCTCAGGCTCATGATGGTATTTAATGTTGAGAGCTACCCTATGTTTGATGTAGTGATTGAATGTCAAGTAAATGGGGTACCATTACATATTAGTGCCCTTTTCTAGAGTGAAGTTTGAAATTTTTTTAGTAGAAACCATGACTGAGTACCAAGTCTCAACTTGAAATTAGTCGATGTTGGCTAATTGGGGATGGACTGGTCCCTTATTAATTTTTTTTATAGTCCATCTACTGTATTTAGAAGGAAATATCCTACTAAAGAATCTTGTCTAGCAACATGATGGGAAACCTAAATGGGGTTTTTTTTATCCTTTCAAATTTTATTATAGTGTATTCAGGGTAGTACTAGTAGGCTCCCAATGTGTTATGTGTTTCCCTGATCTCTTCTGATAACCTAGTCATAGTCCTTTCATGGATGGCCCCGCATATAATCAAGTATAACTACTCAGAAATGGATTGTATCTCCTACCAATACCTATAAATTATAACCTTTATGAAAACATGGGGCATGGCCCATTGCATCTTTGGATCCCAATTGGTAAATGTGGGGAACTTCAAAGTGGCATAGATGTTATCAACCAAGTAGGACATCATATAGAAATTATTTTCTTGGTTGACCATGGTCTTCCTAATTTAGGTAGCTAAATTCTAGGAAATGATTTCCCTAAGATGGAGAATGGTGGTCACCTATGATCATGGATAGGAGGGGAACCCACTTCTCATCCATATGGCTAGTGTCTTTTACTCTATGTAGCCTATTCATCATGGCCATCCCCATATTCACCCCCTTTTTGAAATGGATGATGGGTATCTAATTGATTTTGGACTTGCAAATGAACTTCCCTAGGTTTCATATCCTATCTTCTTAAGAATTATTTGATATTATTCAAGTTGAGCCATTGGGTTATGGTTTCTTGATTATAAAAAAATTCAGGCTTGGGTAAGTCATAATAGGCTTGGAAGGCTAACATGGCTATAAAGATGATATTATTACTTGAATTAAAATATTTGATCATGTTATCTATACATTGAGAATGGATGAATATTTGGTGGACTAAATCCACACAAGGGAGTACCTCTAGGTTGGATTCAACTTTGTGTAATACCATAGACTTGAGTGCCAAGATGTCAGACCTTTCTTTTGTAACACTAACATCTTCCTCATCATCAGTATCTTGGTCTTCCATCCTCTCCACATGGTAGAATAAGTCATTGGAGTTTTTCTCATCTATGGCCAATATAATGGCATTAAAATTAGCATCTCATAAGACTATGTTTATCTCATATGAATAGAGAAATAAGACATGTTTTGACTTAGCAATTCTAGACATTCTTGATTTGGTCATAGATTTCAAATTTTGATTGATGAACTCATATATTATCTTAATGATAGATGAATGCACATAAGTCCTTTAGTAAATAACATAGATCACCTTAGATTTATTCAAAAGATA
The DNA here is from genome assembly GCA_037957365.1 of Torreya grandis. Classification (NCBI taxonomy): domain Eukaryota; kingdom Viridiplantae; phylum Streptophyta; class Pinopsida; order Cupressales; family Taxaceae; genus Torreya; species Torreya grandis. The sequence goes on from JARHVA010006042.1 coordinate 708,140, forward strand.
GAAATTGAAAGTGAATACAAAGCCTTGAGATTTTAAGCTTTAAACTTTGGATTTTCTAAAGTTTTGAACTACAAGATATGAGCTATAAATATCAAGTATATTTTACTTAGACTTAAAGCTGAGGTGTCTTTTTAGTTTTGTTTTAATGGCTTCAAAAATTCACTTTTGGGAACTAGACAATCACCACTCTTACTTTTTCCATGTATCTTCCCATCATAGGCTTGAATTTTCCCCTAAGGTGAATTGGCTTTATAACTACCAAAATGAGTCTTATCAACATTTAATTCACATCAACAACTAGCATTTCATGGATATATATGTGATTTTTAGGTGTCATACTTGACATGAATTTGACACTTGGAATTACCCTCTATACCTTAGCCTTTTATTTTGAGTATTAGGTTACCTAGGTGTGTTGCATGATATTATGACAAGTGGTACCCTTTGATTAGCTCACACTTCACTAGGTTGAGTAGCTTTTTTTATCATGCATTACCATGAGTTATTGGTCCATGTGTCATCATCTTATTGGTCCTAGCTTCTAGGTGGATTCCAAGTAGCATCCATCTATTCAATATTAGGTGACTAAGTGACAAGTGTCACCTTATCATACATTTTTAGTGTTGTCATGATGTGGTTGGATCATTTTATCATAGAACTTGCTTTGACTTAAAGACTAGGAGGATCTTCAGATTTGTTCTAATGGCTTTGTAAATCAATTTTTAGAGATTATCTAATTATTATTCTTAGTTTTCCATGCATCTTCCTAGCATGGGATTTACTTTTCCCTTGAGGTGAATTCAATTTATAACCACCAAAATGAGCCCCATCAACATTCAATTCATGATATAGCCAGTCTTTATGGATAACTATTATAACTAGTACTTTATAGATCGCTATGTGTTATACTTGACACATGCTTGACACTTGGTAACTTTTATAATATTATGATATTTTGGTGGATTGCATGATATTCTAACACATGTCATCTTTTTTTTTAGATCACTCTTCTTTGGGCTCCATATGGCTTATGATCATAGGATTGAATTTTTTCATGAAGTGAATTGGATTTTTAACCATTGAAATAGGTCCCACCAGCATTTAATTTACACATAAAACTAGTGGCATGCTTGACACATGCTCTACACTTTCAATTTTTTTTTGTACTTCAATATTCTATTTCAAATATTAGGATATCTAGATAGATTGTGTAATATTATTCCAAGTTTTATATTTTGATTCAATTATTATTTGTTGGGATTATGATTTTATTTGATCATGTTATTATTTTGAGATAGGGCTCCACATATACTTATCCTACTGGTCCCAATTATTGGGTGGTTTTAATGTAATATCTAGCTATCTAAGATTTAAGTGACTAGCTGTCAGGTTTCAATTTGTCATATAATCATAATATTGCCATATTGAATATTGCACCTTAACTATGAAATCATGAAGGGTGCGATTGATTTCCAAATGACATGATGTGATTGTATTGTTTTATGGTGGGACTTTATAAAGCAATTTAGACCTTGAAAGGCTATGATTGGGTACCACATGACATGCTTTGGTTGGGTTATAACTTCTTTATGGGCTGAAACACAATGAGTGAATGACAAGTGGCACATTACTATGGGTTGCTAGGTTTCAAACTTTATAACTCTTTTTTGGACTTTAAATTCCTTGAATAGGTTCCAAGTGGCATGATATAATAGGATCACGGGGTCGTGACACTTTATAAAATAATAAGATCCTTGGAAGGTTGTGACTAGGTGCCAAGTGGTAGACTTTCATTGGGTCACCAGGTCATGTGAAATTTCAAAGGCTAAACAATGCATGATAAATCTTGGAAATTTATTTATATGAGTGACAAGTGCATTCAATACTATTGCATGTCAATTGAGGCTAAGTTGACATAAATTTACTTAAAAAGGAAAAAGTGCAAAAGTAGTACCTTTATGGGTAACTTGAAGGTATCTTCTATGAGATACCTTGAAGTCGAAATCCACTCTTGTGCATGTTTGAAAGGTATGTCAGAGGATATACCTTGAAGGATAAATCCATGTTTGTACTTGTTTAAAATATATCTCATAGGATATAACTTGAAGGTATTTTATGGGCCTTCAAAATATCACTTAGTAATGCCTTCCATGTAAAGGAAAGTTCCACTCGTACATGTTGAAATACCTTCATGGGTAACTTTAAAGTGTCTCCTAAGAAACACCTTTAATGATAAATTCACTCTTGTGCATGTTTGAAATTTATCTCCTATGAGATAGTTTGAAGGAGAAATCCACTCTTGTGCATGTTTGAAAGGTATGTCTTAGGAAACACCATTAAGGTATTTCAAGGGCCTTTAAAATATCACCTAGTAATGCCTTCCACATAAAGGAAAATTACACTGGTGAATGTTGAAATACCTTCATGGGTAACTTGAAGGTATCTCCTAGGAGATACCATGAAGGAGAAATCCACTCTCGTGCATGTTTGAAAGGTATCTTCTAGGAGATACCTTGAAGGATAAATCCACTCTTGTGTATGTTTGAAAGGTATCTCCTAGGAGATACCTTAAAGGTATTTCATATGCCTTAAAAATATCACACAATAGTGCCTTCCACATAAAGGAAAATTCCACTCATCCATGTTGAAGGTTTCTCTTATGAGATACCTTAAATGTTCCCTTCAATATATGACAATGCCCTTTGAAGTATCTCCTAGGAGATTCCTTCAAGGGCCTTGTAATTACTTTAAGTTACCCATGAAGGTATTACAAGGCCCTCAAATTAATCTCATAGTATATAACTTGAAGGGTTTTGTCATACATTTAAGGGAGATGTTTAAGGTATCTCCTAAGAGACCTTATACACAATAATAAATGTGTTAATAACTACTTTATTTGATTAAAACAACTATTTAATCAATGAATAATGAATCCCTTATATGCCTCAATAAGCTTATTCAAGTTTGACCTCAATGTATCTACTAGGATATTCCTTCAAGGTCATTCTAATACCTTCATGGGTAACTTGAAGGTATCTCATAGGATATACCTTGAAGGATAAATCCACTCATGTCCATATTTGGAAGGTATCTCCTAGGAGATACCTTGAAAGTATTACAAGGTCCTTTAAGTTATCAACCAGTAGTGCTTTTAGTTTTAAGGAAAATTCTACTCATGTGCATGTTGAATGTATCTCCTAAGAGATACCTTAAATATTCCATTCAATGTATGACAATGCCCTTTGATGTATCTCCTATGATATTCCTTCAAGGGCCTTGTAATTTCTTGAATGTATAGAAACTCCCTTGAGTGTAATTCTTGTTCAATAAAAAATTATGCAATGAAGGATATATCTTATTCAATTATCTCTTGATAATCTTATGAGGTTTGCAATTTTTATGGGTTTCACATTGAATCTTAGAATTAAGAAACTTTGACCCCTCAATAAGATCTACAAAAGACCTTATAAAAAACAATCAATGTATTGATAACTAAATTATTTAATTGAAACACCTATTTACTCATTGAATACTTTATACACCACAATAATGGTGGGCAATTTCAACCTTGATTTATCTAGTAGGAGATTCATTCAAGGGCCTTGTAATACCTTAATGGGTAACTTGAAATTATCTCCTTAAGGGTAACATGAAGGTATCTCCATGTATAAACCTTTAAGGAGAAATACACTATTATGAATGTTTGAAAGGTATCTCCTAGTAAGGTTTTATTGTTGGTAAATTTGTATTGGGAACTTCCCTTTTAGAAATTTTCACTTTAAGAAGATTCCCATTAGGATTTTTCACATCAGGAATGGGAATGAGAATGGTTTGGATTTCATGTTGAATGTGGAGGTAGAAGAGCTAAGTAGATGAATTCAAAATGTGTCCCTGAGCATTTTTGAGGGTGTAGGTAATTGTAGATGTAATACCCTCATAGTAGTTGGTATTGTTATCAAGGCCTAGCATAGGGTTACATCCTTATGATAGCATTTTCAAAAATTTCTAACTTACTAAAACTATAATAAAATTAATTAATATCATGTAAAAGGTAAAATTGTTAAACTATTTTGAGGTGAAAAGTTCATGTGTGCAAGAAGAACTAAAATATGTGCTTTTATATATGTCATGCCAATGTTAATGTGCACTCTCCCAATGGTTTACATCTGCATGTGCACTACATAAGAGTATTCAATATTCACCATTATTATTTTTCTACATGTTCATAAAAAAAATAGTAAGTGCATGGATTTGGCCTATGAAGGTGGGTACAAAGGGTTCTATTGAGATAATAAGGTACAATTCTTAACCCTCACATATCATTGATAATAATCATTCATCTGCCAGTGGTGAGATAATCCATAGAAAATTGTAGGAGAGGAGTGGATTTTGATGTAGAGAATAAGTAAATACCTTTTATATTGACTTTGTATTTGAATCCACTATAGCCTATTTATATCCTACTATAACAAGACAAGATAACCTAACCAAGCCATGGGAAACATATATGTGCCAATTTCGATGTTATTTGAGATATTTTTGGTGTGGTTAATTTTGTGCCACTGTGCCATCCCCATCCTAGAGTTTGGAGATGATAAAATCAGATACCTTAGCCAAACTAAAAACAAATTGAAAGACCCAAACCAATCCCTCTTCATGTGGTGGTTTGGGAACAACATCACAAGCTTTGTTTCATCTACAACTTTATGGGAATTTAGTGTTGGGATAATGAAAATGAGAAAGTGTTAATAACTAAACTACTTGGAAAGAATCTTGAAGGAGTTTTCCCTAGTAGCTTGAGGAAATATGGTATCATGTCTTACTTAGATGTCTCTATTAATAGTCTTTCAGGGACAATCCCAAAGTATCTTTGTAAATGTCTTCCTTTTCTTATCTGATTAAATATTTATAACAACTAGTTCATAGGACCCATTCCCATCTAGCTCACTAATTCCACATATCTTAATTTCCTTTATCTCAATGTAAAATAACTTAGTGGCCTAATCCCATGGGAATTAATATGGATTGAGCACCTTAATGACTTCAATTTTGTAGATAATCTACTTACAAGGCAAATACATAGTAATTGGGCCTTTAATAGCACCGACAATTTTTAGAATAACCCACTAAGGAGACTATATACACTATAATCAATGTATTAATAAATACCTTATTTGATTGAAACACATATTTACTCATTGACTCAGTTATACACATCAACAACACTAGGATATTTCAACCTCAAAGTATACAATAGGATATTCTTTCATGGGTAACTTGGAGGTATCTCCTAGGAGATACAATGAAGATATTACAAACCTCAATAATAATGGGCAAGTTCAACCTTGAGGTATCCACTAGGAGATTAATTCAAGGGCCTTGTAATACCTTCATGGGTAACTTGAAGGTATCTCCTAGGAGATATCTTGAATATATTACAAGGACATTCAAGGTAGAGGAAAATTTTACTCATAGAATGTGGTAATTATTAAGATCTAAAACTATTAAAATAACCTTTTTCCATACAAAATGAAGCATGGTGATCTACCTTATTTAAACATTTTAGATTCTCTGCATCATAGAGTATCACTCCAAGAAGTTTCTCATTAGGATCTTTGATATCAAGAATGGGAATGCGAATGGTCTAGATGTTGTGTTGACCAGGGAGGCAAAAGATTTTTGCAGTGTAGAGATGGAATCCAAAGTGAGTTAGATCAATAATTAGTCAAGAAAACTCAATAAATTCATAAATAACATAACTAACTAAGCCAACTCCCTCAAAATTATTTGCAAAAGGAAATTAAGAGATATTGAAAGAAATAATATACATCAAACCTTCTCAAAATCATCCCACTTCTAAATGCATCTAAAAATGTGATTTTTTCCTTGATTGGTACTCAAATATTTATCTATGATGAGTGGCTTGCTCCTCCATCATCTCAATTGCACCAAGGAAACTAGGCTCATGATATTTGATCAATGTTATTCCTATATTAAAGCTATCCTATTAAAAATTAAGAATAATAACACTACAAAAAATTGAATTGTGAAGAGAATTTTACATAATAAGTTTAAGCCAGAAGAGATTAAAAATGGTGGTTTTCACCCTCCTATTTATAGATTTTTGGAAATGACAAAAATAAACCATGATCATCCATCTTGAGATCAAGATGTGTAGCCATGAATCAATTAAATTTTGGAGGCTTAAATCATAAATATGTTGGATCATTATCAATGATGTCATGAATTTCTCCAGGTGAGTGGATAAAGTGCCTTGATAGTCTATGTAACAATGATAAAGTGTGCAATGTGCTTGTCCTAGTATGATTGAAAGAGGCTTGGTTGATCTTCAATATTAACATGGCTAAAGATGTTTAGGGATGAGTATGGAGTATTGATAATGTGTAAGGGTTCCTATAATAGGTATTTTATGCTTTGAGTGCTTGTGTGCATGAGGTGATTTCAGCTAGTTGATCATTTTTTCCATCTAGACAATTTGGGTCCAATGGCAAAAAAATCTAAGTAGGTACTTTGATGATATCACCATTGCCACATGGGAATGAGTCAAGGGAAGTTGGTCATATGGTTTTGATCATATTATTCCCTTGTTTTTATGATAAATTTTAGATCATACACAAAAGCGTGTCAAAATATATGCAAGTGAAAAGTTGGGCTCTCAAGTAGTTTAACAATGTTTTCCCATACTTAGACAAATTTGTAATGTAGTAAGAAAAGCTGAGTAGGAATTTTGATGGTGGAATATCTCACACATGTGGATGTTTTATTACAAGTTGATCATACGGGATTGTTTAGTTTTTTTCCTCACTAATTTATTCTAAATTTTAGATCGTGTGGCAAAGTGCATCAAAATATATGCATGTGCAAAGTTGGCTTTCCAATAAATTCTTAACATTATTAGCTTTATGATAGATAAATCTAAGGACATAATTTAATGTCATTATGTCTCACATGTGAGAGGTTTATAGGATAACATTGACACATGGTTGGATTATCCTATGTGAGGATATCATATGGTCCAAATTTGAGAACTTGTGAGTGAGAAAAGTAAATGTTATGACTATGAAAAGTTGGCCTTCTAAGTAGATAATCACAGCTCCCATAATCATTTTTGCACAAGTTAAAGTTTGATCAACATTGGTGGAGCATGTATCTCCAAAAATTTATGAAACAATGAGATGGTATAAAATATTTAATGTTTAACATTGAACATAGTTAAAAATTGATCTTCTTCCAAGGATCAATAGTGAGTGGGTGATCATACAGATAGAGATCAATGGTGTGTATTAAAGTCAAGAGTAAAGTGATAGCTATATAGCATTGTTAAATTTAATAATTTATTTAAAATTCATGTTTAATGTGATTATTGAGGACATGATATTCAATCATGATGTTTGAGGTTTAATTGTGACCATTTGCATTTGAATATTTGAATTTGCAAAGGAAAAACTAGTGCTCTATATTTTGGCTATAAATTTTGATATATGAATTTTTTTCTGATGGTATAAAAATTGAAATTGTATACGATTCCAAGGCACATCCACAAATATTAATTTTAATTTTTCTAATTGTTATTATAATCAAAGTTATTGATCTCCAAAGTTGAATATGTGTTTGACTATGTTCTACAAAATGATGAATTATATATTGGATAATTTTGAAGAATCCATGAGGAATATTTATATGAATTATGAATTTTTGACCATTCATAAATAGTATGAACAAATCTTGATAATTTGACTGTATTCTCATTCATCTTGTTCTTATATACCATGTCAGTGTTTGAATTATTTGAGCATACAAAAAGGTGAGAAGAGTTGACTATGTTAATTTAAGGATGTTTAAGGGGACATAAAGAGTGGATACATGTAATTTAAAGTGGTCCCATTTTCTCTTTTTTCTCTATGATGTGCTAAATGTGTAAATAGGTCTCCATGAGACCTATAAGAGATACAAGGGCCTTATTAAAAGGTGTAGTTACTTAAGGGTGACCCATAGATGCTATGGCTTACCTATGAATATTTTATTGAGATGTTTATTTATATGATATATTACTTAAGGTTTTATGCATGCCTAATGGATGACCAAGAAGTTGATAATCATGATATCTCTAGAAATAGTGAAACCAAATGTGTTTGTTTCTAGACTTGAGTGTGAGACTTGAAAGAGATTTGAGAGAGGCTTGTGTGTGTGAATTATGGATCAAAGGAGGGGTATAGTAACTTGTATATTATTTTATGATTATATAAAATTTATGACTATTTATATGACCTATAGGTCATAATTTTGTTAGCAAAATAGTGTTCTTATAGATTGAGTGTGAGTGAAGGTGAAGAGTGATAATCAAATGTCCATCATCAAGTGTTTAACACATCAGTTAAAAATTTGGATGTGTTCATAGGTTTTGTTGTGGTAACTCAATATATAAGGGGTTATATCCTCATTACAAAGTAAAACTTGATAAAATTTTGGTTGTTGTTGCAGCTCAGTTAGATAGGTGTTTTAGCACTTTGTGGGATTGTAGTCTCACTATATGGGGATTGTAGTTCCTTAAACAATTTTAGCTAGTCTAAATTGGTTATAGTTATAATAGGATAGTATTCAAATTATAGGCTCTAAAGGGTTTTATCCCCCAATAGGTTTTCCCACATATGTCATGTGTTATGTGATTAATCTTGCATTGTCTCTCTTATTCGTTTCTATGAATGTTATGTATGATTCATGAATGGTTTTAGTAATTGATTAAGAAGTTGAAAGTGATTGAAATTGAAGTTGGATTATTTAGGCTCACTAATTCACCCCCTCTCAGTTATTGTACCTCTAATAATCTATATCAAAGCAAGTCCTTTGGTAAATATTTGACAATTTAAAAGTGATCCAAGGTATAATATGGGTAGTCATCATGGATCTTTCTCTACTAAGCAAGCACTGATGTTCAATAGATCTGATTATGATTTTTGGAGTGAAATATTGAGGACATACATTATGTCCCTAAGTTTTTATGTATGGCAATATGTTGTGGATGGTTATGTTGCTCCTACTACTCCTTCATCTAGTGTTATAGATAAGAAGTTATTTGAGAATAACTCTAAGTCAATGAATTACATCACCTATGGTCTTATAGAGATTGAGTTCACCAAATTAATCCATTATAAAATCTATAAAGAGATATGGGACAAAATATAGATCATTTATGAAGGAGATTCAAAGGTAAAGCCTGATAAGTTCTAAACTCACAGAATGTAATTTGAAAGACTTAAGTTAAAGGAAGAAGATAATATGGCATCCTTTTTATAGAGAGTTGATGAGACTATGAAAATCATCTGAGGTCTTGGAGAGAAACTTGAATAGGAAACTTTAGTTTAAAAGGTATCTAGGTCTCTATCTCTCAAGTTTTATCCAAAAATATTTGCTACAGAAGAAAGTCATGATCTTACTCAGTTGAATATGGATCAATTGCATATCACCCTTATTTCCTATGAGATGAGAGTAAATGATGACATACCACCAAAAAAGGAAGCAACATTTAAGATAGAGATGAAGCCTAATAATAGGTTCCAAGGTAAGAAACCCAAATAGGATGACGTATCTAACATTGATGAGGATGGAATAATTTCTTTAATTACTAATAAGTTGAACATAGGCTCAGGGAAGTATAACATTGTACTACCCTTCAAATGTTTCAACTATGGAGAGGTAGGACATTTTGATCATAAATACCCTCATAAACATGAGAATAATGGTGATGAATAGCATGGTGAAGGCCAAGATGAAGAAAATAAGATGTATAGGAAGAAAGGATTTAAAAAATATATCAACAAGAAGTCCTTCAATAACAAGAAGGATCTCTACACCAAATAAGATTGCAACTCATCAGATGAGAGTGAAGACAATGACTTAGTGTATGATCATGAAGATGATGGTCATGTTGAAGATGAAACCTTATTCATGGCTGAGGAAGGAAGTTTCAAATATCAAAAGGAGTCTACTTGGAGTGATTCAAATAATGATGAAGATGATATGGACTATGAGACTGCATTGATAAATGCTATTGAATAATTGAATATTTGAAAGAAAATCAATAAGAAGATGAAATCTAAACTCAAGGATTATGAGGAGAAATTCAATGTTTTTGAGGTAAGATTGGTTGAAGACTCTAGAAATCATGAAGGTGTTGTCATGTTTCTTAATTTTGTGGTGGAATCTATGTCTGCAAGTCTAAGATCTAAAGAAGAAGAATTCTTAAGGTATGTTTTTGAAAATGAGTCTTTAAAATTTGAATTATAGAAGACATCTAGTAAGGTGAGGACATTTGTGATATTTGAAAAGATCTCATATGATCTAGACAATTTTTTGAGTGGTAAAAATCATGCTAGTGATAGAACCAGTCTTGGATAAGAAAAAGAACAAAAGAATGTAACTCAAGACAAGATGAAGACTAATGTGAACTAGGAAAATCATACTTTGAAGATAAATCATTAGATAAGGAATGAAAGTGATATCAAAATGAATACAAATCAAATTAGATATCCAAATGCCATGAGGTATACAAGTTTAAATGGTTATTATTTCACATGTAATCAATTTGGACATAAAGATAAAGAATGTAAGAGAACTATTAGAAATTAGTTTGCATGAAACTATGATGGGGGTCATCAGTCAAAAGGTGTGAATAGAGTTAAGTCATTTAATTGTCATGACATAGGTTATATTACAAATTTATATCCAAATAATGTAAGGCAAGATACATTTCTTGCAAAAGGTATAATATGCTTCAATTTTCAATAAAGAGGTCATATTGTTAGATTCTGCAAGAAAAGGCCTATAAGATAGAATAGATTAACCAAGATCCTAGAGTTGAAAGAAGAAGACAAGTCAATTCATGGAAGCCAAAGGTGGTAAGTATGAGTCATGATGAGACTTTGGGTCAAATTAATCTATTTTTTATGGTGGAGAATACTATAGAAGTTAAATAATGCCAAGGGGTTTCATTGTATTCTCATGTTTAAAATGAAGAGAACATGCTCAAGGAGAAGACTAAGCTACTAGTTGAGGCTAGTTATGAGGTACGTATGGATCCAAGTGAACATCCTATTATTTTTTAGAATGTATCATAGAAAGAACATAATTTTTTTATCGCTAATGATGAGGTTCTAAACTACAAGGTGGATTCTTAAAATTAAAAGGTATGTCATGAATCTTTATTATCTCCATGTATTGTCAATCTAATCCTAGAAGAAAAGCATAATGATGTAGCGGTTGAGCATGTTGCTTATCTTAAGCCTAATAAGAAGAATAAGAAGAAATAAAAGTATCAAATGACTAAGGTGGAGAAGGAATATGAGGAATTATGGGAAACTCTTGGTTTGACATTGTTATAGGACATTGTGAAGTAGGGTGCCTATGTTTCTTAGAAGATATATTTTCTTGTGGAGAAATAAGTTTGTGTTCTCAAGATGATAATGCCAATCAAAGAAGGTATTTGGTTAAGGAGGAGCAATAATATCATGAGCTTGTTCAAGATATTTGTGAAGGATCTATAATACAGGATCAAAATGGGTATTTCCAGATGGTATAATGAATTTGATGAAATGTCAAGAAGAGTTTGATGGTTGAAAAGGTTTGTAAATTTATTTGTAATATGATTTAGGTGTTTTTGTGATCTAAAGGTATGTTGAATTCAAGTTGAAGATTTTTTTGTGTGCTCTTAGTTTTCTTAGTTTTTGGCTTAAGGGAAAGCATGCCAAAAAATGGGATATAGGAAGTCAATGTTTCCAAAGGTATGGAGGCTCAATGTTTTGGTCCAAAAGTGTGTGATGACTATCTCCCAGTGTGCAAGAATTTTCAAAGGTGGACATTGACTAAAAGGAGGTTTGTTGACCCTATTTGTTTTTAAATTTTAGGGTTTTGGGCTTTGCTAGAAAAGTGGTCTAATTTATGATTTGAGTTTTTTGGCTTCCTAATATGTTGAATGGACAAATGGGTTATCAAATATAGCTTCATAGAGATCTAAAGGTTTGTGGTTTTCAAGATATTCATGTTTTTATTAAGATGGAGGCTTAATTAACTAGTAGGTTTATGAAGGATTAATGTTACAGAGGATGATCTTGGTGATGCAAATTTGTGTGCTTAAGGGGTAATATGAGATTACTATAGATATGAAGTTGTCGGTCCTGAAGATGAGTCTATTGAAAATTGTGGGCTTTGCATTTTCTAGGTAGGGATATAAGGAGGCAAGACAAGCCTAGTGTGAAGAGGAGTGCCTTTGATCATTTTATCGAAAAGAGAACGGTATGAATATTTAAAGTAGAGTTATAAATTATATTTATTTCAAGTTTTATATTTAATGAGTGACATGAATTTTTGTTGATGGTACTTTTGGTAGCTTGAGAGAGACGGGTAATAAGCATGTGTGGTGGTTTTTCATGATGTGTGGAGATCTGAAGATGCTCAAAAGGTGAAATGGATTAGATTTCTTGTGGGAGATCCCTCTTAGATGTTTTTTTATGTTTTTCATTAGATTTTAATAATTTTTTTTGTTCTTTTTCATTTTTTGTTGTGCTTGGTTGAATAGAGTGTCAGCATGGAGCAAGAGTAAGTTTGTCAAGGCAAGAAGAGGTAGGATCAACATAAGGGGGAGTTGTACCATATTTATGATATTTTCCTATCTTTTTTGTGTTCCTTTTATGTCCTAAGGATCAGATTGTGCCTACTTTGTCATTGTGTCAAAGGGGGAGAAAGTTCCTATTATGAGAGTAATTGAAAAGAGAGAAGGAAGTTGAGCTATATATTGTTATATGATGGTTTTTGACATCAATAACAAATGGGGAGATTATTGGAGAATTTTAAATGATTTCATGAAGTTTTTCATGTGAGTGGATGAAGTGAATTAATAGTCTATGTGACAATGAAAAAGTGTGTAATGTGTTTGTCCTAATATACTTGAAGGAGGCTTGGTTGATCTTCAATGTTGACATGGATAGAGATATTTAGGGAAAAGTATGGAGTATTGATCATGTGAAATGGGTCTTATAATATGTTTTATATTATTTGAGATATTATGTTTATGAGTGGATTTCATTTGGTTGATCATCATTTCCATCTAGACACTTTGGGTCGAGTGGCAGAAAATTTGAGTACGGAATTTGATGATGTCACCATTGCCATGTGGGAATGATTTAAGGGGAGTTGATCATATGATTGTGATAAAATTAGTCCCTATTTATTTTTCACTAAATTTTAGATCATTCATTAAGTGTGTCAAAAGACATGCAAGTGCAAATTTGGCCTCCTAGGCAGTTTGACAATGTTTTACCATTACTTAGCCAAATTTACAATGTAACAAAAAAAGTTGAGTAGGTATTTTGATGGTGGAATATCTCACACATTTGGTAATTTAAATAGAATTTGATCATATGGGTTTGTAATTTTTTTTAAATTTGTTTTTCACTAAATTTTATATCATACATCAAAGCTCATAAAAATATATGCATGTGCAAAATTAGCCTTCTAGGCAATTCTCAACATTATTGGCTTTGTGATAGATATATTTGAGGAGGCATTTAAATGTCATTATATCTTAAATTTGTGATATTTTTAGGATCATATTGATACATTGTTGGATTATGCTATGTGAGGATATCATATGGTTCAAATTTGAGAACTTGCAAGTGAGCGAAGCAAAAGTTATGAATGTGTAAAGTTGGCCTTCTAAGAAGATAGACAAAGTTCCCATAGTCATTTTTGCACAAGTTATGTTTGAGAAAAATTGATGGAGCACATTGATCCAAAATTTAGGAATCAATGATATGGTTAAAAGTGTTTAATGTTTGACATTGAGTAGAGTTAAAGATCAAGCTTCTTCCAGAGATCAATAGTGAACAGGTGATCATATAGATAGAGATCAACAGTGCACATTAAAGTCAAGAGGTCAAAGTGAAAGTTTTATATCATTGTTAAAATTTTGAATAATATAGGTGATGAAAGTTTAATATGACCAATTAAGACATTATATGTGAGCATGATATTGAGGTTTAACTATGACCATTTGCATTTGAATATTTGAATCTGCAAAGGAAAAACTAGTGCTCTATATTTTGGCTATAACTTTCAATTTATGAAGAATCTGTTCATGGTGTAAAGATAAAAATTTTAGAGGATTCCAAGGTGCATCTTAAATATTAATTTAAATGTCTAATTGATATTAAAATAAAATTTATTGAGCTCCAACTGTTGTTGTGTTCAACTATGTTCTACAAGTAATCTGAGAAGGGTATTTGAGCTCATTCTGATATTGTTTAGATGTCTAATGATGTATTAGCTATTGGATCATGTTTAAGAATACATGAGGACCATCTATGTGAATTATTAATATTTTAAAATTTTTATATAATATGAATAAATCTTAAATAAGTTTACTATATTTTTTGTTCATGTTGGTCATATGCACTAGTTCAGTGTTTGAGTTGTTTGAGCATACGTAGAGGTGAGCAGAGTTTAACGTGATCATATGAGGATGTCAAAGGGGAAATAAAGACCTAGGAGTGGACCCATGTAATTAAAATTTGTCTTATGTTATTATTTTGATTGATGATGTGCTAAATGGGTGAATAGGTCTCCATGAGACCTATAAGAGCTACAAGCATCTTATTAAAAGGTGTAGTTTCTTAAGCGTGACCCAAAGATGTTATAGCTAACATATGAATATTGTATTGAGATATGAATATATATGGTATAATACTTAAGGTTTAATGGATGCCTAATGGCTGACCAAGAAGTTGATAATCATGATAGCTCTATAAATAGTGAAACTAAATGTGTTTATTTCTAGACTTGAGTATGAGACTTGAGAGAGATTTGAGAGAGGTTTGTGTGTGTGAACTATGGAGTGAAGGAGGGTTAGAGTTACATATATATGATTTGATGATAATATTAAATTTTGGACTATTTTTATGATGTATAGGTCATACTTTTATTGGTAGAATAGTTCTCTTGTTGATTGAGTGTGAGCAAAGGTGAAGAGTGATAATCAGAGGTCCATCATCAAGTGTTGAAGACATCAATTCAAAATTTGGATGTGTTCATAAGTTTTGTTATGGTAGATTAGCATCTAAGTGGGTTATATCCTATTTGCATGCTAAAACCTACTAAAAGTCTGGTTGTTATTGAAGCTAGATAGGTTTTATAGCACCTTATGGGATTATAGTCTCACTAAATAAGGATGTTAGTTCCTTAATTAGTTGTATTTGGTCTAAATAGGTTATTGTTATTATAGGATAGTAGTAAAATTATAGGTTTTAGTGGGTTTTCTCCCCAAGAGGGTTTCCCACATATGTCATGTGTTATGTGATTGATCTTGCATTGTCTCTCTTACTTATTGTCATAAATGATGTGTATGCTTCATGAATGTTTTTGGAAATTAATTAATAACATGCAAGTGATTGAAATTTAATTTGGATTATTTGATCTCAATAATTCACCCACCCTCTCAATGATTGTCCCTCTAACAAAATATCCTCATAAATATTTAAAAGGGAGTGGCATTAGAGAGGCATTGGATGCCTTAAACCTAATATTTATTCCATTTATGGCTTATGGATGCCACCCTACATATGATGTCACCTGATGATGTAGATATTAGAAATTAAATTCCAATTATGAAATCTTTAATAAATTACATAGATATTATACTTAATACCTTGATTTGGATTAATTTGCTTAAGTGAGGTTAATCAAATTTTATGCAATTCTTCAAAAATTGATTACTTAATCAAACTGGTCAAAATGTCAACTTACCAGGTCATAATTTTACTGGAGTATAATTATAAGAATGTGTTAGTTACATACCGACCAATACCCAATTTAGGAAATTATCAACATGAAATAACATGTGCATGTGTCATGTACTTGAATCAAAAGAATTTAGTGGTTCAGAGTGTCAAAATGCATTTTTGCCATTTTTACTCAAAATGATTTAATAAAATGTTCATAATCACATAAAATGCATTGCCCATTTAGGGATACATTAGCCTAAATCAACACATGTATATGACAAGCTCAAACCATTTAGCACATTTAAGTGATTTTGGCTCAAATTATCTATTTAATTACCTTTTGAGTAAGATCAATAATTTCAACATAATGGTGTTATGAATTATATGTCTACATGTAGATGAATTTAAAATACATCCTTTAGTATGCTTAAGGGTGCAAGTGATCATAGCCATACCACCCTCACAACAATCGGTACTGTTATGGAGGCCCAACCTAGGGTTGCATCATTATGATAACATTTTCAAAAATTTCCAACTTTTTTTTAAATTGTCAGGAAATTAATTACTACCATGTAATAGGGAAATTGTTAAACTATTTTGAGGTGGAAAGTGCATCTACGCAAGAGGAATTAAAATGCATGCTCTTATATATGGCCTACCAGTGTCAATGTACATTCTCTCAATGGTTTACATCCTCATGTGTGCAACATAAGAGTCTTTAGTCTTCACCTTTATTATTTTCTACATGTTCATCATAAAAAAATTGACAAGTGCATGGATTTGGCCTATGAATTTGTACACAAAAAGTTTTACTAATACAATAAGGTATAGTTATAAACCCTCACATATGACTGATAATAATAATTCATCTATTGGTGGTGAGAAAATTCATCTAGGGGAGGAGTGGATTTTGAAGTAGGGAATAAGTAAATCCTTTTCTATTGGATTTGTATTTGAAGCCACTTTAACCTATTGATATCCTACTATAATAAACCAAGCTAACCTAAACTAAGCTAAACCAACCGAATCCATGGGCAATTTAGAAGTGTTGAGTTTGGTGTTATTTGAGGTATTTATGGTGTGGTCAATTCCATGCCACTACACCACTCCCATCCTAGAGTTTGGGGAAGATAAAATTAGATGCCTTAATGAGACTTAAAATTAATTAAACAACCCATAGAAATCCCTCTTCACATGGAAGTTTAAGAATAGAAGCACATTCTTTATTTATTTACAAATTTGTAGGAATTTAGTTTTGGCACAATGATAATGGGAAAGTGTTGATAATTAAGCACCCTAGAATGACTCTATAAGTAATTTTCCCCAATGGATTAAGGAACTATGACAGCAGGTATTAATTGGATGTCCATGCTAACAATCGTTTGGGGCCAATCCCAAAGGATCTTTACAAATGGCTTCCATTTTTTATGAAATTAGATATTTCCAACAACTAGTTCAAAGGAACCATTCCCAACCAGCTTGCTAATTGCACCTATCTTAATCTCCTTAATTTACTTGGAAACCAATATAGTGGCCCAATCCCATGCGAATTAACATGGCTTGATTGCCTTAATGATTTCAATTTTATAGATAATCTACTTACATGATAAATACCCACTAAGTGGGACTTTAATAATGTAGCCTAAGTTTTATATTCAACCTTTATTACTATTTTTAGTAATAAAAATCTAAAACTTAAACATACAAGTAAGAATAGATAAAAGACATAATTAGTCTAATAAGAGTGTTCTTACCATCACCTTACCCCTTTATATATCCATTCTAGGATTGCAAATTGATTATTTTATGCTAAATTTAAAATGTTAGATTACTTTGTTGATGATGATAGTGGCTTCCAAATGGTTAAATGAGATTGATAGTGGCTATGGATGGATGCAAGAAGGCTTTGTGGATGCAAT
This sequence comes from Torreya grandis, assembly GCA_037957365.1. Taxonomy (NCBI): domain Eukaryota; kingdom Viridiplantae; phylum Streptophyta; class Pinopsida; order Cupressales; family Taxaceae; genus Torreya; species Torreya grandis. The sequence goes on from JARHVA010006042.1 coordinate 725,850, forward strand.
ATAATAGAAATTTGATATTTTTCTAAGATATTTTGGAGGGGGGAGAGGTTGGCTATATAGACATGGGGGGAGAAATAAATGTCTCAAATTCAAACTTGAGCCATTGAGATCAATGGCTAGGGATTCTCCATGGAATTAAAAATTCCATGGATATCTCTAGAATAAAAAAATCTAGAGGGAAAAGGGACAACATGGAAGAGATTTATATAATCCTCTAATTCTATAAATATTACATAGGGTTTAGGGGTTTAGGATAGGCTAGAAATAAGGGGTAAATATGTAGGTAGGATATTTTGTATTTTTAAATTGGTTAACTGGATTAGGGAGTAGTTTAGTGGGTAATAGGTTATATTAGGGGTTTAATGAAGGGATTAATTATTTTTTTGATTTTGTAAGGTTTGTAGGATAGTGGAAATGGAATGGGGACAATGGGATATTAGCTTATTAGTTAATTTAGCTAGGAGATATCGGAATTGGAATAAATTAGTATAAATTAGTAGAAATAGTGGGGTGAGCATAATTTAGTTCATACATTTTCCCCCTCTTTTATAGGGCATTGCGAGTGGATTGAATTGAAAGAAGTAATAGTATTTCAAAGAAAAAAACATGATGTTAGAAGGTGTTAGAAGTTAGGATGATATAATGCCCTTTGAGGGATCATGCAGGGAGAATCAACTCAGATGGTCATGTTGTACCCAACATCCCCTCTTTCTTTACAAAAATGGGGACCCACATTTGTTAGACTATGGTCTTAATGTTGAGCCCCTATACTATGTGTTTATGCAAAATATAAGATAAGATTGATTATTGGCCTTTTCATACTTTAGAAAAATGGCATTGGTATTATGTTCATAGTCTAATTATTTCTATTTGGTATTGTTTATAGGATTTTGATTTTTGGGGATTATGCAATTTGTCTTTTCCAAGTATTTTATTCATTATCTAAATTCCTTTGAAATTTGTGTTTCAGACTTATTATTGTGGGCATTTTTTCCTACTGTCTTATCTTTATCGGGGACATTATTATGGATAGTTTGTCTAAAACAATTCCCCTGATGAAATTAGGTCTATGGGACTTTTTGTCATGGCCATTTTGTCTAAGATATCATGCCCTTTAGACCTTTTAAGACCATAATTTTGAGACTATCCTTCAAATATTTTATTTGAGACATCATATCCTTCAAGACTTTTGTCTTAGGCCCTTGCCTTTTAGAAATTACCCTTCAATATTTTTGTCACATATATTTTCCCTACAAGGTAGATGCTTCAGACCTAATGTACTCACCCTTTGAGATAATTGTCATGGCCTTTATGCCCTTTGAGACTTTTTAAATTCCCTTCAACCTTCTAAACCTACCCTTCAGGCTTTGAGAAATCTACCTTTCATCCTTTCTATCATGGGAATTTTTCCCAATGAATATACCCTTCAAACTTTTTATTGTCAAATATTTTGTGCAACACAAAATTCCTAAAACAATTTACCCAAGGGAATATGCCCTTTAGAATTTCTGAACTTGCCCTTTCAACATTTTAAAACTGACCCTAGGGCCCTTTTTAAAGTGATCACTTGCCCTTTGGGATAATTTTCATAGACCTTTACCCTCTAGAACATATCCTTCAACATTTTTTGAATTAACACTTTGCCCTTGACTCTACACTTTAAGACATTGTCCAAGGCCCTTTCCCCTCCAATACTTACCCTTCAAGACATTTGTCTTAGGAAAATGCCCTATCAAATGACCCTTTAGGAGAATTGTTATAGACAGTTTATTTAAAATAATTCCCTTGACATAAAAAGCCTAAAATAATTTACTCAAATAAAAAATGCCAAAACAAAAAAGTCCTTTATATACATATATTCTAAGACACGTTTATGTTTTTAGGAGTAGGGATTCCCAAGAAAATGACAAGTGTTAACTAGATCAAATTTTGATAGTCATGAGGATGTCGCTCACGATTACATGGACGTTAAATTTGAGCCCAAGAATAAAACATTATGAGATTAAATTCTAATATTTGCATGGATGGAATTGATGGTCATGAGAACATCATTAACGATCATACAAACATCAAATCCAACCTCATTATCAAAACATCATGGGTCTAAATTATGATGGTCATGAGGATATCATTAATGGTTGCATGAACATTAAATTTAAAATCATCAATTCACCACTTGGATTTGAATGTTAGTGGGCCTAGGTAGATTAATGGTTCATGTTAATCTATATATTTAATCCAATGAAGTGAGATCAACATGGACTTTTCAAAGATCCTAGACTCAATTAAATGTTGACACATGTCATATTTTGAAAGCTAACAAGGCATTATAGATATAATACATAGACATTTAGACAATTGAGCTATATTTATCAATAGATATTGGGTCTCACAATTATGCATGAACACACATCTAAACAAAAAATATAAAAGTGAAGATCAAAATTCTATAAAAGGTGTGAGTGAGAATGTAATGCATAGTTCAAATTAGTCATAACTAATAGTATTATCACTAGTTCTAAAACATTGGTAAAGTGATTTTGGTCCTTCATGCATATGATTGAGTTTCATCTAAAAGTAACTAATTTAAAAGATCAATAGGTTATTCTTGTAGCCTATAAAAGGCTAAGACTTTATGCATGAATAGTTATATAAATGATGCATATACTTTGAAATTTTGCATGCAGTTTCAGCTATAATTATAAAAATTTCCATCCTATTCATACACATTCACACGTTGCATATCTTTTTCGAAGGATATTTTAAATTGATAACTACAAATAGACTCTTATATGGTCTAGACCACAGTTAAAACTCATTTTTTGACTATCACATGTAATTACCTAGCATGAACTTAGAGGATGAGGCAACACCTTCCCCAAGTATATATAAAAATTGTAATCCAACTTGAATTTTTTGTTAGATAATTTTTAATAGAGGAGCAACATCAGTTTTGATCATCAAAGAATGTGTTTGTGTATTTTATTTCTAGTTAATATTTAATTAGTTATTAATTTCTTTGGTTGTATGTTCAATAATCTTTAGTGTGTAAATGCTATGAATGGATTATTAATTATTTTTATTGATGTACTAATTTGTAGATGTGTAATAGCTATTGAAAGATTGGTAGATATATTGGCTTAGATAGTCAAGTTCAAATTGATTCAGAATTCTGATTGTGAATGAGTGCTTTCTTAGATGTAGTTTTTGTGTGTGTGCAATAGTTGCCTTAGATACTTCACTAGCGTAAGCCATAATCTCCTAATTAAGGGTGTGTAACAACTGCTATAAAAGGAGCAATCTTTATTTGAGGCCTATGAATTTCCTCAATATTTATCTCCTTAGACTTTTTATCCATGTCTAACTATGTGTGTACAATTGTTGCTAGCAATAGGCATAAATTCTGAGAACACTTGTCCTTTTTGAAACTAGCTAGGGAAGTGATTCCTAAAAACCATAGAGATTTATTTTTTGCCTTACCCTTCCCTCTTTTTCTAAGTTTGTTTTGAGACATTCCCACTCTAGGTTAGAATACAACCATCTATCTAACTCATATAGAGATTCACTATATGTAAGAACCACACCTCTGTCCAAAAAACCTTATCAATAATCTATATGCCCTATCAGCTATTCCATCAATATGTTATAATAGACTATATAACTACAAATCATGACTTGGAGTGGAGTTTACCTCCATTGATATCCTAAAATGCTAGAGGCTACCTTGTTTAGTCTATGGTGTACATAAAACCTATTGTCCCCCAAAAATATCAGTCATTTTTGGGACAACATTTGAACTATTTTGGTCTTATAGACCAAAATTATATCTTCTCTTTTCAAAATTTGTCTTGGGCATTCAAATTCTTTAGTTTTCAAGATTTTATTAAATCTACGAACTCTACAAGCTTGAATCTATGGACTCTATAGGCTTGAATCTACGGACTCAGTAGGAATAAAAATCTATAAACTGTGCAGGAAAAGGAAAATCTATGGACTCTGCAAGCAGGTTCATTTTTACATGTTCAAAGGCTTCTGTAGGTGGTTTCAGTTAAAAGAATTAGTTTTTCAGCACTTAGTCATTTTTTGGGACTATTTCAGTGCCTTGGTTCAAACAAAAATCTCCATCGACAAACACCAACAGTAGGTTCTACGTTTGGTTCATCCTCTGGTTCAACATCTTTTGGTTTAAAGGATTGGTTCAAAGCCTAAGTTCAATCAGAAATGTCTATCGGCAAGCATTCAAGTAAAAAGGACTTAAACCATTGAACCACTTTGGTTCAAAGGTTCAACGGGTTCAAGGTTCAACAAGTTCAACATCTTTGGCAAGAGTTAAGTGCTTCATCAAGGTTCAAAGTTCAATCGCTTCAATTGGTTCATCGACTTCAAAACACTTGGCCAAATCAAGGTGGCTTGAACCATTGAACCATTAAACCACTTTTGGTTCAAAGGTTCAATAGGTTCAAGGTTCAATGGTGGGTTCAACCAAAGGAACGGTTCAATGGGTCAGTTCAACCAAGCAGTTCAATGCTTTATTTCACTCAGGTGGTTCATTCCCTTTATTTTAGCATCTTTTTGTTCAATCAAAAGGTTCGTCAGTCAGTTCAAAGCTTTGTTTGAACCATTGAACCAAAACTTGGTTCAACATCTTGGTTCAGTGAAAAGGTTCAATGTTTTGGTTCAAAGACATGGTTCAAAGGCAAGTTCAATGTTTGGTTCAATACTTAGTTCATCGGCTTGGTTCATTCAATTGAACCATCAGCTTGAACCATTTTTGGTTCAACCAATTGGTTCAATGTCTTGGTTCAATAGAATGGTTCATTGCCAAAGTTCAAAGGGGTGATTCAATGCAAAAGGAAGCTTCCCAAAGGACAAGTGCCCTTGTGGAGGACACTTAATCACACCCTTCGAAAGGGTCATTTTCAAAGAAGCTGAAAGGTAATTATTTCAGATTTGTTTAAGGCATTTAAAATTGGCTAAGACATAATTCTTTCAGATTTTTATCCAAAGTAATTCCGTTGGACAAAAATTTTGAAAGAAATCAAAGAAGTGAATGCGAGAAAAAAATTTGAAGACTTGTTTAAAGACTTGGTGGAATAAATAATTCTACAAACTTTTTGTCTGAAGGAATTTTCCCCAGACTTTTTGTCCATGAGAATTTTCCCTGAGAAAATGTTCGCAAGAATTTTCCCCAGGGAAAATGTCCATGGGAAATGTTCATGGGAGGAAGCATAAGAAAAGCCTAGGGGAATTCTCAAAGGGCCACTGAAGGACCTTGAAGGGTAAGTACCCTTGTGGGGGACTCTCGACTGCCAATTTGAAGACACTTCCTAAAGTTGAAGGGTCACCTAAAGAAGTCTGAAGGCTATTTAAAGACTGGATAAAAGATAGATACCCTTGTGAGAGGTTATTCTGACTAAAAAAGGGTCATTTCTCAAGGCTCAAAAGGGCAAGTCTAATCCAAAAAAGCACCAAGCAAAAAATTGAAAGAAGACTAAGGGGTGAGGCACCTGAAGACATCAAATTCAACACAGCCAACTAGCCATTGGAAACATAGTGACAGGTGCGCGAACGTCAAATTAAAGACAACAAAATAACTATTGATCCTTTAAACTTATAGACCATAATGCATTACCAAAATTCAAGTCCAAGACTAGTAGAAACTGAGGATGGAATAGAATGACAAACTAAATCTAGGACCTGATTTAATTAAACAGGAAAGTAGGAATGATGAAGGTAAGATTAGATCGCCAGGTGGACATTGAAAGTTACACAGTTTCAATAAGTGTGACTTGTTTCCCTACTTTGATAAAATCAAATGGGTAAAATGCCACCAAGTTCCATCCTATCTTCTTAATAGATTCCAATGCAGCATGATGTGTTACTATTCTCAAGTCCTTCTTGAAATGGCTATATAAGGGACTTTCTTCTATTGTAAATGGATCTCTTTTTTGACAATCAGAACGAACCTCTGCCCAAATTGAAAGGCACTTTTGAGACTTTGAGCTCATTTTGTTTATCATATTTTGTTATTGGAATGAGAAAGCAAATGGTTTTTTAGACTTTGTGTTGTGATATCTTTGTGGTTAAGGAAACTATTCTTAAGTATTTTTCCTTTATGTATTTTTTATTCTTTTAATTCAACAAGTAGGATTAGTGAAATTAGTCAGAAAGCTATCCTGAAGAGTTAACTGTGGAGAGACTTTGTACCCCCATAATTTCCTTTTAGTGTGTTTTCTTTTCATTTCTGTGTAAAGGACTTTGTGCTCTCATTGTTCTTCATATTTTACTCTTGAGCAATCCAGGTGAAGACTTTGTGCTACATCTCGATTTGCTAGTTATTACATCTTTTGCTACATTTTATTGTTACTACCTGGAGTATTCTTGTGGCTTGCTGAATAGTACTTCTGAAAGAAGAGGAGTGCTTTCTATCATTTTCCTTGAGTTTCTCTTGTGATCTACATGCATCATTTCTAAAGAAAGAGAGATGGATGATTTGTCCTACCCTTGAGTATTATTTTATGTTAAGATATATATATATATATATATATATATATAGCATACCTATAAGGAACCTCCCCTTGATGAGAGGAGAGATCAGTCTCCTTTTGATGTGGTAAAAACTACACATTAGGATGACCAGTCTTCCTACTTTGGCTGATCAGACCTATTTTGTTTATCAGTACGTTGATCAACAAAATATTCAACCAATAGTTTTTCGCGACTCAGTTAGGGAATATAACCCACTATCATTATAACCCTTATCCATTATAGACTCTGGCAACTCTGTTTCATGTCTTACCCATTATCCATTTATAGCCTTACCATTTTCATCCATCTCCATTATATTATTTGGTCTGCAAAACTAGAGCTGTTGGGAAAGAAAATGCATTTTGAAGCCTCAAGATTTAAGCTAAAGCAAGGCCACTTTCTTTTCCATTTTTGTCCTATAATCTGGCAACTCCATTCAGATGTGTTATCCCTATTGTTCATAATTTGATCATGGTAGTTTGAGGCCCCTGGGGTAACTCATTTGGCCCACTCAATTTGAATCCACCTCTACATGAGCTTCCACGTAGTTCAAGGAAAAATTTCCCTAAATTATTTGGTGATGGGAAGGTTCATCTTGATGAACACATTGCAGCTTTCAAGATAGCCTATGGTGTAATAAGGGTGGAATTTGAAGATGTGGTAGTCAGGCTTTTTATGGAGACACTACAAGGTGTTGCTACAGACTAGTTTTACCATCTGCAAGCTAGATTAGTGACTGACTGAAATACACTTAAAGCCAAGTTTGAAGTAAAGTTTAAACCCATAGAAGATGCACATGCCTTGTTGGCCCAACTCACTCAGATGAAGAAAGAGCCTCATGAGCCTATGAGGGATTTCATAGCCAAATTTGACAAATTGAGAAATAGAATCCCTGTAATAACTCAACCTATAGCTGAGAATCTCAAATGCTTTTTCATTAATTCTCAGTTACCTGAAGTCAATTTTCTTTTGAGACATGCTGGTCAAATATATCTTACTGTAGCTCAACTTTTGGCCACTGAGGGAGAAGATGATCTCATCTTAGCAGGGAAGATAAGAAGAGATCCAAATAGAAATAAACCCTCTTCATCTTTTGAATACTCACCCACAATCACCACTGACCCAATGGTACAAAAGCTGGCAAATGAATTGCTAGCCTTGAAAAGGCAAATGGCACAAGGTATGTTTTCTACTCCTCTATATAGAAATGCACCAAGGAGGATATTCCCTAATTAGCCATATCAAGGCAATGCTACCAAAAGTCAAGGGTAACAAAATCATCTTCTTCCTCCATAGAGGAATCCTACCTTTGAAGCACCTCCAACAAAATCGGTAGTTGGATATTTGGAAATAGAGCATGTTTCCTATTTCTAACCTGAGTTAAAGCAAGAAAATGGCACTAATCTCTTTAGGGAGGATCTAGAAGAATCAGCTAGTGACTCCCACATTGGTTTCCTAAATTACCAGGATGAACCTAGAAGTGAAGGTGAAGCAATCAAAGGATCATACATAGTATTCACCCAGTCCCTTAATCAGTCAGCCTAGCAAGTTGAAAAAGAGAAGATAGAGGAACAACCCCAACTAGCAATTTCAATTACTGAGCAGAGAACCCCTCTTCCTTTTCAATCAAAGGAAATGGTGATTACCAAAGAAGTACATCAAACATCTCTATATGTTCTACTTCAGCTTCACAAATTAGTCCTCCCCCTCCCAAAAATCAAAAGGATGAACTCCCATCCTCTCTTCCACATCCATCTCAATCATTTGCCATGATTAATCATGTTAAGGAATCCAAAATTCAAATGACTAAGTTTGAATCCCTACAAGTCAATCCTGAGCAATTGGACATTGATGGAGAACCAGATGTGGACCTCTCTTAGAAAAAATATGTGGTCACCCAAACATCAGCCCCTATAGCACAAATTTTGTTTGAGTCTTCAAGCAGGGGTAATTATTTATTTACCACAGAGGATGTTCATGTTTCTATAGATGAAATTCCTATAGCTAACAATCCAGGAGTTGATCCAAACAAGACTTTAGGAGAATTAGTAGGATGCAGTATAAACAAGGAAGGATCTTCCATCTCTAATGAAGAGAAATCTGATAGGAGATCATCTTCTGATGATGACAACAATTATTCCACCAATGATGAAGTTGGGACTATGTTGATATCTCCTCAAAGAGATATTCTTCCTTCATGAAATTTGCAAGTCAATATTTCTTCCATTATTAGATACAGATCTCTATTGCTTGGATTGAGCATTGCTTAGGGTGAAGAAGTCAAACTCCTTCACATCAAAGGAGATGCTGAGTTGATGGTTTGTCAGGAGTTTGATATGGAAAATCCAATCATATGCTAGACTAAACTAGAACAACAACCAATTATGGTAATGGACCATGCTGTTGCAAATCAAAATCAAGCAAAGGAACCCTTTGTAGGGAGAGCAAGGAGTTATGGTTTTTAGTTTGAAGACCACATCCTGCCACAGAACAAAAAGAAGGAAAGATCAAGAGGAAAACACAAAAAATTGGTTTCCTAGTGGAGAGCTCCATTCGCCTGTCACCGTTTCTGGAGATAAAATGTCTTCTTGCTAGTTTACCAAGATGGAGCACTATTTTCACTATCTCTCAAGAAGCAACATCTTGAATACTTCAATTCTTGAAGTATTAGATCATTGCATATGTATATATGTATATTTATACAATTTTTAATTCTATTTTATTTTGTTTGTTTTCATTTTTGATGCGTTTCATTTTTGGGTAGCATGACTCTGTAACCCAATGGCATACTTGAAGACACTAGAGATTCTAGATTCTAATCCTTTCAATTCATTTTGCAATTGACAAAACTTCCCCAACTGGAGCCAACTATTATCCCCCAAAAATATCACTCATTTTTGGGACAACATTTGAACTATTTTGGTCTTATAGACCAAATTTATATCTTCTCTTTTCAAAATTTGTCTTGGGCATTCAAATTCTTCAGTTTTTAAGCTTTTCTTGAATCTACAGACTCTACAAGCTTGAATCTATGGACTCTGTAGGTTTGAATCTATAGACTTAGTAGGAATAAAAATATATGGACTGTGCAAGAAAAGGAAAATCTATAGACTATAGGTAGGTTCATTTTTACAAGTTCAAAGGCTTCTGTAGGTGGTTTCAGTTAAAAGAATCAGTTTTTCAACATAGTCATTTTTTAGGACTATTTCAGTGCCTTGGTTCAAACAAAAATCTCCATCAGTAAACACTAATAGTAAGTTCAACATTTGGTTCATCTTCTAGTTTAACATCTTTTGGTTCAAAGGATTGGTTCAAAGCCTAAGTTTAATTAGAAATGTCTATCGGCAAGCATTCAATCAAAAAGGACTTGAACCATTGAACCATTGAACCACTTTGGTTCAAAGTTTTAATGGGTTCAAGGTTCAACAAGTTCAATGTCTTTGGAAAGAGTTAAGCGCTTCATCAAGGTTCAAAGTTCAATCGCTTCAATTAGTTCATCAACTTCAAAACACTTGGCCAAATCAAGGCAGCTTGAACCATTGAATCATTGAACCATTGAACCACTTTTGGTTTAAAGGTTCAATGGGTTCAAGGTTTAATGGCAGGTTTAACCAAAGGAATGGTTCAATGGCTCAGTTTAACCAAGTGGTTCAATGCTTTATTTCACTCGAGTGGTTCATTCCCTTTGTTTCAGCATCTTTTCATTCAATCAAATGGTACACCAGTCGGTTTAAAGCTTTGTTTGAACCGTTAAACCAAAACTTGGTTCAACATCTTGGTTCAATGAAAAGGTTCAACATTTTGGTTTAAAGACATGGTTCAAAGACAAGTTCAATGTTTGGTTCAATACTTAGTTCATCAGCTTGGTTCATTCAATTGAACCATCGGCTTAAAGCATCAGCTTGAACCATTTTTGGTTCAACCGATTGGTTCAATGTCTTGGTTCAATATAATGGTTCATCGCCAAAGTTCAAAGGGGTGATTCAATGCAAAAGGAAGCTTCTCGAAGGACATGTGACCTTACAGAGGACACTTAATCACACCCTTTGGAAGGGTCATTTTCAAGGAAGCTAAAAGGTAATTCTTTCATATTTGTTTAAGGCATATAAAATTGGCTAAGACATAATTCTTTCAAATTTTTGTCTGAAGGAATTCCTTCAGACAAAAATTTCAAAAGAAATCAAAGAATTAAATGTGGGCAAAAAATCTGAAGACTTGTTCAAAGACTTGGTGGAACAAATAATTTCGTGGAATTTTTGACCACGGGAATTTTCCCTAGACTTTTTATCTGCAAGAATTTTCCTCAAGAAAATGTTCGCAGGAATTTTCCCCATGAAAAATGTCTGTGAGAAACATTCACAGGAGGAAGCATAAGAAAAGCCTAGGGGAATTTGTGAAGGGTTGTTGAAGGACCCTGAAGGGTAAGTACCCTTGCGGGGGACTCTCAGCTACCGATTTGAAGACACTTCCTGAAGCTGAAGGGTTGCCCAAAGAAGTTTGAAGGCTATTTAAAGACTACCTGAAGGATAGATACCCTTGCAGGAGGTTATTCTGACTCAAAATGGATCATTTCTCAAGGCCCAAAAGGGCAAGTCCAATCTAAAAAAGTGCCAAGCAGAAAGTCAAAATAGGACCAAGGGGTGATGTGCCTGAAGATATCAAATTCAACATAGCCAACTAGCCATTGGAAACATAGTGACGGGTGTTCAAACGTCAAATTGAAGACAACAAAATAACTATTGATCCTTTAAACTCACAGACTAGAATGCATTCCCAAAATTCAAGGCCAAGACTAGCAGAAAGTGAGGAAGGAATAGATCAACAAATTAAATCTAGGACTGATTCAATTAACCAAGAAAGGATGAATGATGAAATTAAGATCAGATCGCCAGGTGGACATTGAAAGTTACACATTTTCAATAAGCATGACTTGTTTCCCTACATTGATAAAATCAAATGGGTAAAATGCCCCCAAGTTCTAGCCTTTCTTAACAAATTCCAATGCAACATGATGTGTTACTATTCTCGAGTCCTTCTTGAAATGGCTATATAAGGGACTTTCTTCTATTGTAAATGGATCTCTTTTTTGACAATCAAAATGAACCTCTGCCCAAATTGAAAGGCACTTTTAAGACTTTGAGCTCAGTTTGATTATCATATTTTGTTATTAGAACAAGAAAGCAAATGGTTTTTCATACTTTGTGCTATGATATCTTTATGGTTAAGGAAACTGTTCTTATGTCTTTTTCCTTGATGTATTTTATATTCTTTTAATTCAACAAGTAGGATTAGTGAAATTAGTCAGAAAGTTGTCCTGAAGAGTTAACTATGGAGAGACTTTGTGCCCCCATAATTGCCTTTCAGTGTGTTTTCTTTTCATTTCTGTGTAAAGGACTTTGTGCTCTCATTGTTCTTCGTATCTTACTCTTGAGAAATCCAGGTGAAGACTTTGTGCTACATCTCAATTTACTGGTTATTACATCTTTTGCTATATTTTGCTATTACTACCTGGAGTATTCTTGTGGCTTGTTGAATAGTACTTCTAAAAGAAGAGGAGTGCTTTCTATCATTTTCCTTGAGTTTCTCCTGTGATCTACACGCATCTTCTCTGAATAAAGAGAGATGGATGATTTGTCCTACCCTTGAGTATTATTTTATATTAATATATATATAGCATACCTATAGGGAACCTCCCCTTGATGAGAGGAGAGATTAGTCTCCTTTTGATGTGGTAAAAACTACACATTAGGACAACTAGTCTTCCTACTTTGGCTGATCAGACCTATTTTGTTTATCAGTATGTTGATCAACAAAATATTCAACCAATAAAACCCACACCAACATGTCATTCAAATTAAAATCTTATTGTGGGACAAGATCAAGATCATAGAGAAAAATCAAGATGCCCCAAGATATATTGATGATTTAAGAATTCCTAAGAGTCGAGGGGATACATGATCTCAAATGATGGGTTCTAAAGAAATGGCCAATGTATAGAAAGGATTTGAGTTAACTAATAGGATGATATTGATTTAAATAGGATGGGTTAAAGATGGTGATAAGTGCAATAACAAGGAAACATGTTAGGGAAGGTTTGATAGTGATAATAATTATTGATTGTTGATAAAGAGCTACTTTTCATAAGATTTGTGACTTAAAAATTGATGTGTAATTATTGAGTGAATAATTTGGGGATAGAATGGTGGTGAGATGAATGGTGATTGAGCTATCCCTAGGTGCAAAATTAGGACTATGTGCTACCTACATAGTCTAAGAATACCTCACACCTATGTAATTCTGACATAAGATAAAGTGGACCATAAGGAGATGGACAATCCATGCCCTAAATGATGCTAGAGATGATTAAAAGTGATTTGGTTAGGATAATTAGATAATTGGATATGTTTAAACATAATTGATGTTAGTAATAGGTTGTTAGGGGTGTATGGGGGGTCATATAAGACAAAAGGGTTAAAATTAGGTTATTTGCACATTTTGTCTTCTAGTGATTTGAGCTCTTAGGTGAAACTATGGACTGAATACCCTAAGCTTCCCATCATGGTGAAAGAGTTTGAGATCACTAGATACCAGTTCATTCTAGACCTATGGTGAGTAACAAATCCATAGCTTAGTGTTTTTATGATTTTTTAGTTAAATTTATGCATTTTTGGATGGATTTTTGATATAAAAGATGCCAATTGAGTTACTTTAAGAAAACCACAACTCTCAGTTTTTCCCTTAGTCATGTCTTTATCATCATAACTTGTAATTTTAGGGGGTAAGTTATGGTTTTGTAAAACCACAAATTTGGAATCTCAGTTTTGCAATACCATGAATAAAGAATCATGACTTTGTAAATACATAAGTGAGGGATTAACAATTTTTCAAAAATATGATTAGTGATTTTATCGAGGTTGCAATTAAGGCTTGTTCACAATTAGCAATTTTTCTAAGCTTGGGAAGATGGGTAAGCATTGTGGTGAGGAGTTAAGTTAAATTATTTAAGGAGATGGATTAGTTAATGGGATATGTTATATGGTTATAAATGTTAGGTAGATAGATAAGATGGAGGTGTATCAATGAGATATTTAATTAGATAGTCTTAGAAAGAGTTTCAAGCTATGTTAGAGGTACATAAGATACTAGAGTTAGTGGTGGTGAGATAGGTATAGAGGTTTAGATAAATAATTAGGAAAGGTGTAGTTAGTTGTGATGGTTATGAGATTTAGGTAATGTAAGTGGGATAGGGCTAAGGCTAGTGGATGATATTTAATGAGGTAGTGGGGAGGGGGATTAAGTGAGATTGGTGAGATGGGGGTAGAGGGAGTAGAGTAGGATAGGGATAAGATTAGAAAAGGTTACAAGGATAGGTTAAGGTAACTAGGTGATATATGAGATAGGTGATTGATGATAGATGATAGATGATATATGAGATAGGTGATTGATGATAGATGATAGATGATAGATGTAGTGATAGATAGATGGTGGTTAGTGCAGGAGGATTTGGGAGTGATGGATGCATAATCTCAACATCATATGGTGCTAAATTAGATGCATTTATTGGTAGAGGTAGAGTTTATGGTATTTGAGTTGATTGGATTGTATAATGTGGCTATGATGTTGGTGATTGAGATAGCTTAGGACCTCATTATAGTATTAGTAGAACACTGATACTTAGAGACTAGTAACTTTTATTTCATGATAGGAGAGATGACAGTCACTCTTGAAGATGTATACTGGATCATTCATCTACCAATGTAAGGAGATCATATGTATAAGAGATCTCACACACTGGCCCAAATATTACAACATTTATCTAGAGGATTAAAAATGGGTATATAGGAGAGATGTGTTGATAATAATAGGTGCTTACACAAGGGTACCATTGATAGAATAACCCTAATTGTTATGTCTCTTGTCACTGACATTCTTCTACTGAACAAGAGCAACCAGTAGTTTCATTTAGGGCTTGGGTACATGGTTGTTAATATGGTCTATTAATTTCAAATATTTATGTGGGGACATTTTATAATTACACACTTGTATAAAGAGCTCTACCTAGGGAATTATAGAGGAGTATCTAGATTTTAGCCATCGATGTTTCTTCAGATTTGAATTTGGGAGCATATCATGATTCAATGATCATTGGGGACATTGGTAGTATGATAACCTCATCAACCCATGGTATTTAGGTGGTACATTCTTATAAGGGTGTATCAAAGGAACATAAAAGAGATCAAATTCTACATTAATGCTTTTGATAGCTTTCACCCATAGATTATCACTTAGATGGCATACATATGACTTAAATTTGGTTGGGATGATGAGGTTATGACATTGTACATGCTCACAAAGTGTTATTTGATAGGCCATCAAGATTTGGTTATTGAGAGATATAAGCTTGACCATGTGTAGTGTTAGTTTAGATTTATTCAGGATGTTCTAGGGGTAGAGCACCTATTCATTTAGAGTGAGAGAGAGAGACCTCATTGGGGGAGGCCAGTAGATATGGTAGATGCACAAACTAATTATGAGAGTGTTACCCTAGTGCAGTGGGGCTTTTATATACTAATTACATATCCAAGTGTGATAATAGCCTATAAAACATGGTGGACTCTATAGATTCCTATCAGATTGACCCATCCCAAGGTCATAGTTTAGCATGAAGTGGTCAAGAGGGTGCTTTAGGCATAGGCTAGGATATAGAGATGTATGAGGTAGGTTCTTGCATAAGATGAATAAGATGGCCGGGATGGCGTGGATATGGATATTGATGGAGGATATGAAGATTAGATGGTAGTAGTAGGATAGATGGGACCTCAAGCCTAGGCATAGGTATAGATAGGCCACATGTATAGGTTAAGACTCAGGTTGGTGGTAGTGGTGATGGAGATGGTGTGAGACCCTCATAATATCCTTTAATGAAGGATGAGCAGATATTGTTAGCTTGACTATAAATGGATATCCAGGCTTAGATAACATATATTGTTAGGATTATATAGGAGAGAGATCAGTTGTAGGGTTAGATTTAGAGTGTGGTTGCACTGAGAGATGGGTAACTAGCCCAAGTAGATGGATAGGTTGTTGGACTTTAAGGGTAGGTCATATCTCTACAAGCATAGGTGGCTTAAAGGTATGGATAGCTAACTCAGCCCCAAGCATAAATTTCAAGTTTATAGGCATATATGAATACATCATAAGAATATATTACTACATTATAGGGTTGGATCTAGAGTAGGGATACTAATATTACTATTTTTTAGGGCCAAATTGTGAAGATGTAGGCATGGATTTAGGTTTTGATATGGGAGGTGGAGATGGCCAAGAGGGCTAAGGATGAGGCAAGTTAGGTGATGAGTGAGTGAGGGTTGGTGACAATGAATAATAACATTATATAATTGACTTGAGAGGCACAATACTATAGGATTTTATATGAGGTAGTGATACCACCATGCCAGCATGCAATTTCCTTTAGGTCCAACTCTTTTCATTTTTGTTATTTAGTCTGCTAGAGGAATACCAAGACCACCTGGCCATTAGGGCCATATCCATGATATTTTAAGATATATATAGAGATGTATAGGGGATTTTTTTTTTAGCTCATTCTTTCCCCATGGGCCCATATTATTGTATCTTATGTTTTTGACATGGATTTTATGTGGATGATGTATACTTGATTTATGTATAGACATGATGAGATGTGTTGATGATGTTGTGATTTTTTATGTATTGATGATAATTTTATTTGTTATGATTGATGGACATGTGTTATCATTATATGGTTATATTAGATGTGATGGATTTTGATCATGATTTGTGATGTGATGGATATATGACTTATATGTTGTGTTAATTTATGATGTGATTAGTGGTGATGTGATATATGTAATTATGTGAAAGTTTATTGATGATGCAATGATGGTTAGAGATATAATGTGATTTTTACATGATTTATTTATTTATGTGATGTCAATACGTATGATGTTTTAGATTTTGGATGTATGATAGGTATTATGTGATTTTATTTGGTGTTTGAGTGTTATGATGTGAATTATGATGTGATGGACATGTTTTATTTATAATGTGGATGGTTGTAGGATCAATTTGATTTATATACAATTGACTTTATATGTGTAAGGATTTATTTATTGGCTAGATGAGTTGTTATATATGATGTAGATGGATTGATTTGATATATGTGATATTTTATTTAGTAGATTGATCCCTAGTTTAATTGGTTATATCTCAAGTGTTTGGGTAGGAATTCTCATACACCATGGAGGTAAGATAATGATGGGATGGGATATGATTATTTTGTTTTTGGGGTGAACATGGGATGGGGATAGTTGTGATAAGATAAGGGATAGGTTTAGGGGTAAATAAGATGGGTTGTGATTTTAGAAGCCATTAAAATGTTTTCAATCCATTCGTATATTGCACTATATAGACATGTGTCAGTGACATGACAGGCTAAAGGTACATTAAAATAGGTGTGTAAAGGGGAACTCCATTTTGTTAAGTGACCTTTATCAAATAAATATTTGGAGGTCACCCATTACCATCCTTATTTCAAAAAATTAACAATTTATATATGCAAACTAGTAACAAACCATGACTAATTAGGACATTAATAAGACTAACTAAACAACCATAAAAAAAATTCAATCACATACGATAATATATAGAAGACAATATATAATTATACGAGATAATTAGACCATGATAGTATTAGGAAGACACAAGTTTATGATGATGTGATGATTGTAAACAAGGGGATTGGATGGTGAATAGAGGCTATATACACCAGATATGTCATGCCCAAAATCATTTCCATATTAGGACAAGATTCCAGCCAAGTTTAAAATTATGTGTGAATGGGGGTTTAGATGACCCCTCAAGATTCTACATCAATAGTGTATGATAAAATTCAAGAAGTAGAAACTTATGCTTTATGACCCTTCCATAATGACAATGTTAGTGAAAAGGTATGAACCATAGTCTTAAGGATAGCAAGACACAAATAGGGAATGGATTCATCTTGAGGCTAAAAAGATATGAAATTGTCAAAGAAAATATGATGGGGGTGATTACATAAGGGATGGTGATAAGGATGTGATAGGACTTTGGGATCATATATAAATTCTGGCTAATGATAAGTGACTCTTTAAGACTTCCCCCAATAAATATTCTCATTACTTAACAATTAATATCATCTACCTTATGTTGAATCATTTATCTCGTGTTGCTACATAAGAACCTATCATAAATGCCCACTATTGAGACCAGGGTCAAGATTATTTTACCATGATGCCTAAAAATATTTTTCATCATGGTACTTGCCCAAGGTGCCAAAGAATTGGTTTTCACCATTGAACATATTTTTTAATAACTAGTGGACTATTAAGAAGATGTGATGGAGTGGATGGAATGGACAAGGGTAGTACCCCAAGATTAGGGAGTCATATATAGAGGAATGGTGGAGCCTTATACATGTAAAATAAAATAAAATGCATGATATTCATTAGGTCATCAAGTTATTCACCATCTAATGTGGCTAATTTAAAGGATCTTGATCCAAACTTAGTTATGATGATATATGGCCCTAACCAATTGGCTTCAAATTTTCCCTTCTTATCCCTTTGAGCATTAAAGTTTTTTTGGTTTTCCTTTAGGACTAGGTCACCAACCTTGACTTTTATAGACTAGATATTTTTATCATATTGGCCTTTTAGTCTATTCTGATATACTCATAACTGATCAAGGGCCTTTTAACACTTTTCATCAATAAGTTCCAATTCTTGTAGGCATTCTTCTCTAAAGTTGTGGTTCGTAATAATGCCCATTAATGAGATTCAAATGGAGGTGGGATATACTTCCAATAGAAGGATTACTTCAACCCCATACACTAAATTATATGGAGTGTCCCCAGTAGGTGTGTAGACACTTGTGTGATAAGACCAAAGTGCTAGATATAATTGTAGGTGCCAATTCTTACCTACCTAATTGATTATTTTCTTAAGGATATTTATGAGCATCTTATTTGTTGCCTCAAATTTTACATTCCTTTTGGGTAATAGGGAGAATAACAATTCTTCTTGATGTGATATTTATGACACAAGGCTTCAACTTCCTGATTTTTGAATGATTTGTCATTATCTAAGATGATATGGGTAGTTATACCAAAGCAATAAATGATTTGATTGAGGATAGATTTGGAGATTTGGAGGCATGTAGTATAAGTTAATATCATCACTTCTACCCATTTATTAAAGTACTTTGTTTCTATGATAATAAACTTGTGACCATTTAATGATGTCAGATTAATCTTGCCAATCAAATCAAGGCCCCATATGGAAAATGGACATGGACTAATGATGAGTTGTAATTCTTATGTAGGTACATGAATAAGATTCCCATGATTTTGACAAACAACAGATTCTCACAAATACTAATAGGAGTCTTGTTCTATGGTTGGCCAATAATATCCAATCTAAAGTAGCTTCTTGGCTAGGGCCATTCCACTAATGTGACTACCAAAAATACCATCATGAACCTCCTTGATCACATGAGAGGCCTATTCTAATGTCAAGCATATTAACAAAGTCTAGTCATAGCCCCTATGATAGAGTTTATTACTAAGGAATGTGTATCGAGAGGTACAATAGATGAAAGCTTTTCATTGGTGTTAATTGAGGTTAAGGGTGAGGATTTTATCATGGAGGTACTTTTAGATGTCATGGTACTAGGGAAGAATAGGATCATTGATTGTGAAAATTTAAAAAGGAGATATAGATTGATGTGTTAGGAGGAACAGATGCTCAATTAGAAAATTCCCTTCTAAAATGTCTTCAGGGAGATTAATAAGGGAGCGAATAGTGGCCATTAAATCAATTACTTTATTACTCACTCGTGGAACTTATTCAAATGTTATGGACTAAAAATTCTACTTTAACTGACCAACTAACTACTTATAAGGGATCATCTTTTCCTCCTTTGTATGAAAATCATTATTGACTTGCTTTATTATCAACTATAAGTCACCAAATACTTACAAATGATGGATATTCCACTAAATAGCTAGATGAAGGTTGGTTATTAAGGCCTAGTATTTTGAAATTTTGTTGGTGCAAGAAAATATGAGGTGGAAGGATTTAGGAATGAGATCACCTTATGGGGTGAAAGGAAGGATGTCTACCCCTAATCCATGCATGGTGAATGATCCATCCAAATATGATTTCCAACTACTTGATTTTAAATTACTCTATATAAACTCATCTGGGAAGGTTGTTATAATAGGATTAGTCACTTCAAGTGGTGACTCAGCTAATTGATATGTTATGACTTATCCTTAAGGGATTTTTTATTGACATATTAAATATCAAACTCACTCAGTAACATGATCCATTTATCCATTCTACCAATCAGAGATGATTTAGATAGAAATTACTTAAGGGGATCAACCTTGGTAATGAGTTGGGCTTAATTATTTAGCATGTAGTACCAGAGATTTTGTGAGGCAAAAACCATGTCTAAACATGTCTTCTCTATTAAATTATCATTTATCTCATAAGAAATTATATATTTTTTATTCCTTAAGCTTGTCATTATGTTGTGCTAAGAAGGTACCTATTATGCATAAAGTTGCTAAAATATATAGGAGAAAGGGTCTTCCCAAGATAGGAGGTGACAATATAGGCAGGTTAGACAAATACTTGAGATTATCAAAATATTTTTGGTAGTTAGAATTCTTGTTAGAAGTAGTCCCCTTCTTTAAGAGATGGGTGAAGGGGTGGCATTTACCTACAAGATGAGATATAAAGTGTTAGATGGCCTATAATTTTCCCTGAAGACTTATGAGCTACTTTAGATTATGTGGTAGAGACATTTCTATTATTGCTTTTACTTTTTCTAGGTCTAATTCTATGCCTCATCTAGAAACTATGAATCCAAATAACTTTCCTAAAGTAACACAAAATACACACTTTTTGGTATTTAATCTAACTTTGTACTCTCACAATCATTCAAAGATTCTTCTTAAAATAGCATGGTGTTTAGACATAAGGTGGGACTTCCCCAAAATGCCATCTACATAGTCTTGGACTATGTCATGCATCATGTCAGGAAAAATGATTATCATGACTCATTGATAAGTTACTCTAGTATTTTTAAGGCCAAAGGGCATGACCTAATAGAAAAATGTTCCCCATGGAGTGATAAAAGTTATTTTGTGTTGGTCTTCAAGAATGATTTTAATTTGATTATATCCTAAGAAACCATCTTTGAGAGATAACATTTCATATCTGATGGCTGAGTCCATGATCATGTTGACATTTATAAGGGGGAGGTCATCCTTTAAACATGCCTTATTTATATCTTAAAAATATATGAAAATCTAAATTTTTCCTTGTGGCTTGGTCATATGGACAATATTAGAAATTAAATTAGAATAATCTATAAGGAAGATGAAACTATCTTCTAATAACTTTTGTAGCTCTTCTTTGACTAGCAGGGCCACTTTGGGTTTCATCTTCCACAATTTCTTTTTGATCAGTTTAGCATTGGGATGCACAACCAAGTGATGTACTACTAAAGAGGGGTCTAGTCCAGACATGTCCACATAACTCCATACAAATATGTCGATGAATTATTTAATAATATTGATGATAACTTAACATTCCTTAGGTGTTAAGGATGCCCCTTGTATAACTATTTTAGATGTTTCTCCATCCCAATATTGAATTCTATTACTTCCTCAATAAGAGAGGGTGATTGATCTTGTAGGTAAAGAGGCAATGATATTTTTAGAAAATTTGAAGCAAAATATTTTGGTGTCTTTGTATCAATATAGAAGTATTCTTCTAATTCAAATGATACATGTGGGAGTTCATCTAGTTCTTTAGGAGCATCTTGCTCTTCAGATTGATCTTCATCACTTTGATCATGGGGTTCTTATTATTCCCCAAAATATGTAAATTGGCAAAGATTTATGAAAAAACTCCTTTTGTGATCACCAAATGGAATAAATTCCCAAGCTTTGATATATTCAAAGATTACTTCATCATTTGAAATGTGTCAAAATATGGATCTTACTTTTGATCCCAATCGATGAGTGATGGATAGTGAAGGGAAATGTTGATGGTGGAAATAGTGGTATTAGGGAAGAGATAGGTGGTAACATGATCCTTAAAGTGACTAAAAATGGAATCCATCTCAATGTCTTCATCAGGGAGAGACTACTTAGAGATTAGGGGAGTATCTAAAATGATATTATTTAGGTCATCATCAAATAATCTATACCTAGACAAAAATACTATAGATATTCTTGAACCACGATGGTTTCAAATCTTCCTTGCTCTTATTTGCCTAGTCCTTTCCTTTTATAATGAATATTTTCCATCATCTTCTAGATGTGGGGGTATTTATTTCTTAGAGATATAAGGGCTTCATCATCTATAGTAAGCCATGAGTCATCTGATTCTTTAATACATTGCTTAGATAATAGTATTGCACTTGAGAAGGCTATAGGTTTGAACTGATATTTGATTGGATTAACCTTCCACATGGATGGGGACCCATATCTATGTAGGGAGAGTTAAAAATCACCTATGTAAATGGTTGTATACTCATACTCTTTGTAACCTATGGATGTGATTTTCACTAACGTGGATACAAGTCAATCAAGGGATATATATTTGGTAGTTGTTAGACTAGGATATAATTATCTACTCCAAGATAAGGATAAGAGGGTTAGGATTAATCTATCTAAAAACTATGACGATGATCGATTACTCTAGGGATGGTGAATTTCATTCTAGAATGAGGGAATTTGAGACACTGATGTAGGGTTGATTGAAAGTCCTACATTTCATGGATCCACAAATGTCCAAATAGCATTTTGTAAGGCAAATATACATCCACAACATGGACTAATGTTTGGTGTATTATGGGGCCCATGATAATGAGAAGGTATTTAGTCCCTATAGATGGCCTCTCATTATCCTCATAGGCTTTGATCAAAATTGATGTGGGCCCTAAGGTTGTTTTTGAATACCCCAATTTCTTCAAGAAGTCCAAATTGCATAAATTTAACATTGATCCTTTGTCCATGATCACCTAGGAGACATGGTGGTGGGATATGGATAATTCAATGAATAGGGGATAATTGTGGTGTGGGTCAATTGGAGGCATGTCCTAGGCACCAAAATTAATCTATTGTAAAGGGAATAAATGCCCCACTAATGCTTGGAATTGATTGGTATCCAAGTCACTAGGGAATTTAAGATTATTTAAGACTTGGTTTAGTATCTCTTAATGTAAAGTGGATGTTTTAAGAAGCTCCATTAGTGACATTTGATTTGGTGTTTTATATATATATGTTGAAAAATATCATAAGACTTATTATAAAGACTTGAAACTTTCTTAGAAATATTTCCCCTTTGATTATCGATGAGGTGGATGAGTCTTTGGGTGGTGCTATAAGAACTACAATTTTATTACACTTAATGGTGACTATGTAATTAGTAGTGGCTTGATTAATTTTTAAAATGGTGGATGAAGATGAATTGGGTTCTTGGGGATTACATATTTTAATTGTGTTAATATAGTGGTATGGCATAGTATGGTAGTCAATGCGGTTGGAAGAAGAGGCTTGACCTTGGTCTCTTGGTGGTATCCTATATATTTAATCATTCTTGGAAAGTAGGATCATGTAGATGCTTAGATACCCATTTTTTGATTTATTTAGAGGATTTTCACCTTCTATTTCAATGTCACCCCTTTCAATCACGTCCTGAATGGAGTGCTTCAATTGCATGTATATTTCTCTATCATGTCCTTTAACCCTATGGTATTTAGAAAATTCATCTTCATGGTACTAATCTAGTTTTGGTTATTGATCATTCACATGTCTAATTTCAAGAAGGGTGGCAATATGAGTAGTGATTAATTGATCAAGGATTGTTTTAATTAGTACTCCCAAGCTAGTAAGTAGTCTCTTGTCTGTCTAAGGCTTTGGCTCGCCTCATGGAACTTAGATGAAGGAGACATTTGATTATTCTATGGGGTTCTTATTTTGAAATATTTGTACATGATATTATTTAGAATTAGTCACCCCATCTCCCATGACATTCTTATTTTTGTTGAAGACTTTTGATTTTCTTGAAAAGGAGTTAACTTGATTTTGGCCATGCTCATTCTAGGAATATAGCTTGATTATTCCTTTATCAATTAAGTCCTTCTCAATTTGCATCCCTTTCTCAAATATCTCATCAAAGTTATTAAAACACTAAAGTTTTATATAATATTTGATCTTAGCATTTAGATTATCCAAAAATATCTTGGACAACTCTTTTTAAGGTACTATACATCTCAAGTAGATTTTTAGACTTCTCCATCTTTAAAATAAGTATGCTAAACTTTCCCTTCTTTACTTGATGTTATAAATGTCTATTATGGATATATCATGTTCAATGTTGAATGAAAAGTGTCTGATAAATTTTTATGTCAATTCTACAAAGCTAGATATAGCCCCTCTGGGTAGGTGCATAAGCGATTCTAAAGTGGGTCTAGTAAAACCTTTTAGAAAGAGCCTCAATAAATAAGAATATTCATATGCTACTTCATGGAAATCCACATAGAAATCTTGAGGATTTCCTTTCCATCAATATTTTTCAAATTTTGGTACTTTAAAGTGTGGAGGGAAAGGTATTTACAATATACTCATATCTAAGGGTGGAGATAAAAAATATTCATATTTGTATTTGAGAGTTTGTGAATGTGGGTCTATTTTCTAGAGGTTTTCCTTCATCCCTCTCCATTATTATGTAAAATTAGGCTCCCCAAGAGGATTATTGGTTTGATTTTGACTATTTCGGAGAATGTTTTGAATGTTGTGAGTGTTTTGTGTATTATGGACATTTTGGGTATTTTGGGCATTTTGGATGTTTTGGGTGTTATTTTGATGTGGTGAGGATAATAATTGATTTTAAGGATATAGTAATCAGTTTATTTGTTGTGTTATTTGGTCTAATCAATCTTCTAAGATAGCTTCCCTCCTATTATCCTCAATACAATTATTGTATAAGGGTGCTAGGCATTTTTATTATATAAATTTATGGTCCAAACCTTCCTCTTCTTGAGGTATTTTATGGTTATTTTTTTGGGGTGTATTTGGATGGGATGGAGGATGGACTATATTTCATAAGAGGCTATGATCAAACATGGAAGGTAGTTTTCCCCCAATTTTGATAGCATGGGCTACAACTTGATCATGGTTTTCATATAAATATCAGTCAATTGGGTTCTTAACCTCATCATTATAGAGGAGATTAAACCTTTGATCCTCTTCTCTAGGTATATTCATATCACTATGGGTATCATCATATTCCTATGTTTTATCTTCTATGTTCCCCATTGGCTCATTATTTTGGCTAGAGGCCTGTCCAATCCTAAGTTGGGAACATATGTGAATGACCATTTTGAAAGATATATGGGATGAGGAGTGGTATTTGAAGTGGAATTTCTCAAATACTACTTCCATAAATAGACCAAATCTACTAGTGGTTAAGGAGAGTGATTGTGATGATTTTTTTTAAAAAAAGGATGGGGTGACTAAGAATTACCAATAGACAAAGTTTCATAAGGGACCAACCTAGTAAGGATGAAAGAGAGTAATGGGATCAAATGTATTTTCCACTATCAAAGGGATAATTTTATGGGTGATAAGTGAATAAGGCACCTGATAGAGATTAAGGATGGGTGCTAGATCAGGATCTTACTAAGACTATGTGTATTAATAATACCTAGTCTAGGGATGTAGGGAGGGATAAATGATTATTAAAGAGGATGGGTGACCATTAGAACCTAATTTTAAGATAGAATATAGTATTCAAGGGTGATGAAATATATAAGATATATAATGGGTTTTTCAATAGATGAAATAGATGGTAGATATGGGATAGCGTGATGGGAAATATAAGATTGGACAAGAAATGTTATAGGAGTCTACCCAAAATATACAATGGATGTTAGATAATATATTGTATTCAATATGAGAAGTAGAAAATGAGGGATGGATTATTAATATAAGATGGATAAGGGATACAAGATGGATAAGGTATAATAATAGCACATTAAAGGGGGAATGGAAGATTAAGGGGTGGAGGATGGATACTAGATATGGTCATACAAAATGGGTGGATGATATAGGTTGGATAGGTATATGAAAGATTAAGATATGAATGTAAGATGATGAGATGAATATTAACCTAGAGGTATCTAAGGTGTCACACAAACTAGGTATGATCAAATTGGTTTTGCAAGTAGTACAGGCCTAACACAACACTAAAATAATGCATGAAAATATGAATCCTAAATTAGTCAACTAATAAGGGTGTGTAACTTGATTCCCACACCATCTAATGGATTCACAGGTGAGGTTATAGGATAGTGACCCATTATGTAATTTACCAAACCCTCTCAACCTTACTTGTATAAATAGCTACTTCAGAGTTGATACTGACTCTTGCAGTGGGACACCTGCTACAACTGAAGGCTCCTAATCTAGATATACACAAAAGGTTTCTAGGTACATTCCTTATATACATAAAGTTATAGTGGGGCCCAAGTCCATATATTATGCTATCTAATTACCTTGTTTATTTTAGCTTAAACACCCCTCACTCCATAAAACCCTTTATGGGGAATTATGCTTAGGAAGATAATAATAGATCTCTTAATTTTGAGACTCTATCAAAACACAGAGTTTTGTTAGTGCGTGGTGATGAAATCCACATGACTAACCCCTATATTTTAATACTATGCATAGGGATGAATTCCACATAATGTTCTATCTTATACTCAAGGGGGATAACAAATAAGTAAGTACATAATTAATTTATCGATTAATTACCTACATGTGAGGAGCACAAGTATATACAATGAAGTGACAATAAAATATGCATAAGCCAAAACCACAACACACAAGTATATTCAATAAAACAAATTCAACAAAGATGTATATATAATAAAACCTTAGATAATATATTATGGGTACCCCTTCCTTTAAGCACAAAGGTTAGAAGATAAAGTAGGGTGCCTTGGTTTGAGAGGTCCTATACCAAAATGGATTAGTAGTCTAAATTTTTACAAAGACTTAAGTCCCTTCAAAACCATAAATACATAGAGAAAAATTGTAACCATAATATACAAAATCACTAATAAAAATAAAAATCATAGATCGTGATTTATGATTTTGTATAAGTTAGTAAACTGTAGTGCTTAACTTACAAAACCATAATATTTAGGCAAAATCATTACTCAATTGAACAAAATTGCAACTCACAAAAAACTGTAATCTACATTTTTTTAGAAAATAAAAAATTATAATATATGCCTGAGAGAGATGAATGTCTTTAGTTTTTTAGATAATTATAACATAGATTAACCAAAGATGTGTTTTAAAGAAGAATAAAATAGGAAGATTAATCAAGATTATAACCCAAAACTATATTATGATAATTATTTATAAATGTTTCTATATCAAAAGGATTTAGGCTATCAGATAGTAGGAATATGTTATTTATCTACATAGAAGGCTAAAATTTATGCTAGGTGTCCTAAACTACCATGTTACCTATATAAATACAAAATTGTGACTATAACTAATAAAGTTTCTACTTATAGGAAAATTCGCAAGTTTGAGACTTATGATTTTGTAGTATATTTTAGAACATGTTTTTGATAGGGTTCATAATATTTGTCTTTCTCTTCTCCTACCCCTTGTTAATCCCGCACATAGAGAACAAGCTATTAGAATACCTCTGCAAGTAGATGTTTAGGTCCAATTAGCTAGATATAAAAATGGTTAAGGTAATTGTAGATACCGAAATCGTGTCTACCCCTTGGTCCTTTCTTCCCCCCCTTAGTCCCCTTTGGTCCACTTAACCACTCCTAACCCATGTCTTGTTAATTTGAAATAATTATCTTATTTTGAGTTAATAATTCTCTCTCCCTTGCCACCTCACCACCCTAGGATGCCCTTCTTTGGATTCTCTTCATCCCCCCATGACCCATTTATGACCTATTCTTCATCCTCTCGCATCCATTTAACCCCTCTCGACCGTTTCTTACCCTGCCACTTAAACCCGGTAGTTGGGAAAATGGATGAAAGGCTATTTTTAGCCTTTTTCTTGCCTTCCAGCTACCGACGTCGGTCAACTATCGATCGACGTCAGCGATATTGCTGGCGTCAGTTGCCTTCATAACAATTTTTTTGCATCTATTATCCTCCCTTCACCCCTGCTCTTCATCTGACTCTTGAATCTTACAATCTATCAATCAATCGGCCAATCTCTCCACCAGACCTCTCACTCTCCCCTTCAGGTACACATAGCAGGCTTCTATACCAGCAAGCACAACAGGGAATCTACCTCAGCCACTCCACCAACAACAGGGCCTTCACACCAGTAGCACCAACAATAGGCACAAGCAGTTTGCAACATTCCTTCTCCAACAGATATGAGGTAAGTATTTGCTACTATTTTCATTTCAATATTTCTTTTAATTCATCTTTCATTCAATGTTCTACCCATTTACAACCTCTATTAGCCTAGACCCAAATCCTTATTTCTCTATCTCCCTATTGCCTCTATCTTCTATCTGACCATACACTTTGTCCATTGTCCCTGCAACTCTGCCAAAACCTCTACACAGACCATTAACCAAAACTAGACTCTCTCAGACCATCCAAACAGCTTGAAAACCCATCCAAACCCCTTTTCAGACCTGTCTACAGACCACAGACACATCCACAGACCACAGACCCAACCGACGCTGGCCATAGAGACCATTGCCCCCACCAATGTTGGCAGACTAACCGATGTCGGTAGACCTTGACAATCGACACCGGTAATACCACTGACACTGGTGACTGTGACCAGGCTGACAGAAACATTCAGGTAAGCATTTGCTTCCATTTCCTTTTTATTCTTCAATCATTTTAGTCTTTTATCATTCTGCCTTTTATCAAAAATTACTTTTATCAATCAGTGGGTTGACATTCCTCAAGCTCTTGCTTCAGGGATCAAGCTTTTGCTTGGCAACCCACCATCTCCTCATCTAACGCCTTCTTTGTCTTAGTCTCTTTCTTTTGCAGGTGTCATCCTCCACAACCAAAGAGGAGTTCTCACGACATCTAGATAATGGTGCGCATGACTTCATCTAGGTACATACAAGCTTTAGACCATTTCTTCTTAGTTTCTTATTCTCTCTTTGAATGTAGAAAGTGAATATAGCATAGAAACATTCTGGCATGCCTGGTGGAACCTTAAGGTCTTCCTTGGGTTCTTTTCTTTTTGTTCATATAGGTGCATTAGGTTTCTCCCTTTTCACCTCTTTCTTCTCTTCTAAATGACATCATAAGTAGGATTAAAAAGAACCTTTCTTTCTTTTCTTGCATTTCAAACTAGTCAAAAATCATATCCTTCAACCCTTTCTCAGCTTGTTTTCATTCAAACTACCATTTCGACTTGGGTTTAAAACACATTGCACTTTCATTTCTGCTTGCTTGCATTTCTTAGTCCACACCTAGTAATTAACAAATCGTATCATGAATTAATTGTAGTCCACT
This sequence comes from Torreya grandis, assembly GCA_037957365.1. Classification (NCBI taxonomy): domain Eukaryota; kingdom Viridiplantae; phylum Streptophyta; class Pinopsida; order Cupressales; family Taxaceae; genus Torreya; species Torreya grandis. The sequence goes on from JARHVA010006042.1 coordinate 755,005, forward strand.
TGATGTTACACGACCAAACCACTTGCACCAAACTAAACATCAAAACTCACCTGAGACAAGGCCCGACTAGGATTTCATCACCCAACGGATACCTTACCCATCCCGGTGATCCTACTTGGATTTCATCACCAAGGGGAAAGCCCACTCTATTCTCTAGCAGAGTTTAATCTCTAGGGAAAGTATATTTTGGCTAAGCGAGACCAGCTTATCACTGGGCTCGTGAAGTGAGGGGAGCTTGCTCTTTAGCACCAGGCCATGTACGGAACCTAACCCAGACTCTTGAGCACCTAAACAAACCTGAAACCATCCATAGACTACCTCTTCTAGGACCCTTCTAACAACCAACATTCCCAAACATCACTTTAAGGCATAAGCCACAAGATTCTAAAAGTTGATTCTTAGGATTAAATGCTTAGGGGCTACCTGTCTCCATCTCTATTTTTCTATTCCTATCTGGTTTTTTGAGCTAGTGAGGATGTTCTTTTTCCTTTTTTCCAAAAACTCTCAAATCTTTTGGGTTTTTGGAAACCACAGTCACTGGCATCAATTTTAGCATTAATGTCGGCAACATTTCCTCACCGGCATCAGTTATCTGACCGATGTCGGCCATTTGTTCTCACCGACATCAGTTTTGTAACTAACGTTGGTCACTATCACAGTCCTTTTTCCCAAAATAGTAGCCTAAAACCCGACCCCTTTTCTGCCAAAACCACATTCTGAGTTTATGAAACTAAAAGAACACAATTTTTGGACCCTGACCCCCTTCTTGCCTTGAATGGTTTTGACACGTAATCAAACTAAGGCTTTTCTTGACCACACTAGCCATCAACCGCTTTCATCTTCCCCGACCATAACCATTCCTATAATGGAGTTCCACTCAGAGACTAAAAGAACTCCTACTCGACCGACCCCAACTCAGACCCCCATCGTCCCTAAAGGGGACCAATATTTTGAGAGATTCTTGGACCTCAACATCAAAGCCCTCCAAAATTATCTCGCAAGGAACCCAATGCGAGACCTTTCGGGTGAAGCGGCAATGACACTAACACAACCCGTTACCCAGCCTTTGGCCTCAACCATTAACTTAACCATGGCCAATACACAAAGTTTGGCCTCCCCATCTATTTTTAGACCGACCTCCATCAGGGTTCCATTACCCCCTTAACCATACGCAATTCAACCAAGTTCTACATCATACCAGAACTTGATTGTCTCGACCCCTCACACTCTTACACCCATAAATGGAAGAGTGTCTACCTCTCCTTTTGTCAATGCCACCACACAACCACCTTTGGTGATATCCAGTCAACTTATGCCTTCTACTTCCATAACCTAACCACCTTTGGCCTCCACTTCTATCCCTGCGACTAGTTACACATATGTTGCGCCCCTACAATCACAACCGACTACGTCGTATGCCCCTCTCAATATCTTTCAAGTACCTTATAACTTAGGAGGTGCTCCACCCACCAATCCATCAGCAGACATCATCAAAATGCTGATGGACAAAATGTCCAGTCTCGAGACCTCTATTTTTGGTTCACGCAATGCTCTCTCATATGAGCAAATTTGCAATGAACCCATCCATCCTTTCATCCCTATCCGACCATATCCCAACCAGTGGGAACTTCCTAAATTTACTCACTTTCAGAGTAAGGAAGACTCGCAATAACATCTACAGGCATTCAGACATGCCTGCTATCTCATAGTGCATGATGATGCATTACTTCTATGCACGTTTCCCATGTCACTTTCTGGCCCCACCCTTGACTAGTATAGCTCTCTCGCCAGACATTCTATCTTTTCATTCATTCAACTTGCCCAATTATTTCTCGACCATTTTTCTATCAACATCACCAAACAAGTCTCGATCACAGACCTCTACTCTATCAGGCAATTTGACAACAAATCAATAGTCGATTTTGTCACTCATTGGAGAGGCTTGATTAACCAACTCTCCTTCTCCTTGCCTCAACCTGAGCTCATTGAGCTCTTTTCTCAAGCATGTGCCAGGCACATCTCTTCTACCTTATCGATCCAGACATTCTAAAATTTTGATGAAGCTTTCACTATGGCTCGAAAGCTCAAACTTTGCACCATTGAAGAGGATAAGGTCAAATTGCGTGATACTAACACAAGAACCAATGACCTTTCTTCTTCCAGACCTTCTTCTTCTGCCAACTCAAAGTCCAAAGGAGTGGCCAACACTGTGGTCATTAGATCACCATCCTCGACAGCAACTAATCACTCTCAACCTTCTACACCTCAAAGCATCACCAAATAATTCTAACAACGGTACATCCAGCATTCATACACTCCACTTAGAGAATCATATGCTTCCATTTTGGAAAACCTTGTCAAGCAGGGGGTCCTTAATCTCCCTCCCATCTGACCACCTCAATTTGACCCTTTAAAATCCCTCCCTATATGGTATAGGGAGGCCGACTTCTATCACTTTCATCGCGTCCACGACCATGACATCGACAATTGCCAAACCTTCAAAAACATAGTCCAAGACATGATCGACAAGGGGGATCTTGTTTTGGATAACCCGAATGCCCCACCCAACCAACATATCACTATCTTCAAGAAAACTTTTCCTAATCATCCACCTACTAAAAAAAATGTCCAGACCTTGACCAATAGCTCCCACGAGCATGACATACACACAGTCAACACGGTCTCACCTCTTGTCCCTGACCAACCTCCTTCACAGGTGGAAGACCCTTCTTCCCCTATTCATCCATCATGGGATGAAGAATCCTATTCTCCTATTAGTCCTCCATCAACCTCTCCTATATTGGGGGACACCTTGACCATGCCAATGCCATTAAGCCCACCTCCATCCTTCCTCCCACCAATGGAGGACCCAACCTTGGCTACTCCTCAATCATGAATAGAAGGCACCATCATCCATGACCTCTACCCTCTTGAGGAGTCATACTCTCCTATTTCTTCTCCACCAAGAGAAGACCCAGTCTCTCCACTCATTTTGATTGAGGAAGACCCCATCACGGTTTCCTCTTGCCTTTTGCCAGAGATTGCTACATCTCACTCACCTCCGTCCACATCTGAACCCAAACTCATATCTAACTTCACCTTGCATAATGGTGGCCCTCAACCCAAACCAAAGAAGGCCACTAAACCACACCGGAGGACTCCTCCCCCACCTTCGTCATTACCTTCAATTTTGGGCCCGCATCTGTCCACCCTAAGGGGAGTGCTTCCTACTCCCATACCTCCCATACCTCACAGAGGCAAGTCGCCTCCATTATCTCCTCCACCCATCAGAGATATATCTCCTCCAGTCCATTGACTAATGCCTCCTAAATCAAAGTCATCAACCCCCATTACAACAAAACATCCAAACCCATTAGCAAGTTCTTATGCCTTACAGTTATGGCAATTATTGCAGTCATCTCACATCAATCTCCCACCTCTTAAACCATATCAATATCTTGGACCAAAACCACCCTAGTTTAATGACACTCAGATTTGTGCATATCATCACACACCTAGGCATGACACTGAGCATTGTTGTGCCCTCAAGGTTGTCATTTGCCAATGTCTAGGGAATGACACCTTTCTTCGCGACAACAAGCCTTCAACACTGCCCCACTCATCGACTCTTGGATCAAGACCATCTTGGTTCGATAACTCTAAATTTTTCCACTATCATCACACTCTAGGTTATGACACTGAGCGTTGTTGTGCTCTTAAAGTTGTCACTCGTCAACATCAGAGAAAGGATACCCTTCTCATCAAGGATCCTCTTGACCACCCCTTCGACAAATCATCAACACTGATCCATGCTTCTCATACCTCGTCACTTAAATTGGGATCTCCATGCCAGACTATGGTCCCTTTGCCACCTTTGACCCCCTTATTCAACATCAACACAGTCAATCTGACCACCAAACCTCAATTGACCTTGACCAATCTGTCAAACATTCTTCCCAACCATTGGAGGAATTCAACTTTCTTCCAAGCCTCGACCAACCTTTCGACCTAGTCTCGACCAAATATCAATCACTCTTTTAATCCTAAACCTCAGCTAGGCCTTAACCAAGCCTCGACCATGTCTCGACCAAACAAGCATCGACCCAACCTCGACCAAACATCTAACCCAACCATTGACCAATCATTGATCAAATACCAATATTGACCAAATCTTGACCAACCATCAACCAACCTTTTGATCATGACATTGACCAAGACCTCAATCAAATCTTGACCAAGACATTGACCATGACATTGACCAGACCATCAACCAAACACTAACCAATCATCAATCATGACCTCAATCAATCTTTGACCAAACATTCAACCCAAACATTCAACCAACCTTTTTTATCAAAGCATTCGACCAGGCTCGACCAATCAGCGACCATATCAATCATCAACCAACTTCACATCCAACATCAACACGTGACCAACCTAGAAAGAGGCAAATGGGCCAAGTCTACTCCTAATTGACTCAGAACTTATCATAACAAATAAGCATGGCCCAGGGACTTATCAAAACTTGAGCTCTTTAATGCCTTGCATCTTTGACCATTCTACTGTTAGTCGAGTACTTGATCACTTGACATTTTACTTGAGCTCGTCCCTTGAGCAACCCTCTATCATTGTCATTCCTATTCCTTTCAACCCTAATTCCCAACATTCGTCAACCATTTTTGTGAAGCAGTAATGCTTTGTCCTAATAAAAGGGAACCCTTAAATCTCTAGAGGCTCATCCATGGCTAAAAACTTCAATCAACAAAACATGTCAAAATATGGGATACTTATCATATCAAAGGTCATAAACTCTAAATGTAGATTGCTCCCTCGAAGGATAGCTACATAATTGCTATACTACTAGACTGCTCCCTTAAAGGATAGCTAGGCCAAAGTCATATCAAAAGCATTTAAAGCAAAAATATAGACCACTCCCTCGAAGGATGGCTATGACTAAATATTGCTATAGACAACACTCTTTCTGAAGCTCCTGCATTGATCAACTTCACATAAATGACCACCAAGCAAAACAACATCCCTATGTGGACTTCCCGCATCGATCAGTCCACCATCAAAAAAAAAAAAGGACTGACAAGTTCTTAAGTCATGGACATGCCTATAGTCGTTCCCGGGTCACCTATAAAAGGGGCAAGGTTATTCCTACCACAAAAGGGGTTACCCCATCCTCTCATATCACATATTCAACCTATCACCCCAGCATACTCAAGGGACTTCGAGCTCACTTAATGTCAAGTGATTCGATTAGTATTCTAACACAACCATGGTCAATGACGTAATGCATAAATAGGGCTTTTGTTCTAACAACCCCTATCCATGCTATCATTCTGGTCCTTGTCAATAAAAGAGTGATTTGCCTTTCACTTATCTTTCACACTTTGGTCACATTCAACCAAACCTTTTTCTACCCAACATTTTCAGACCAAACCAACCTCAACATCTTCAGACTACCAACATCATCATAATCCATTTCACATAGTTTCTATGGACACTAAGCAAAACAACAGTCCCTATGTGGACTTCTCGCATTGATCAGCTTCACATATATGACCACCAAGCAAAACAACATCCCTATGTGGACTTCCTGCATCAATCAGTCCACCATCAAAAAAAAAAAGACTGACAAGTTCTGAAGTCATGGACATGCCTATAGTCATTCTCGGGTCACCTATAAAATGGGCAAGGTTATTCCTACCACAAAAGGGGTTACCCCATCCTCTCATATCACATATTCAACCTATCACCCCAGCATACTCAAGGGACTTCAAGCTCACTTAACGTCAAGTGATTCGATTAGTATTCTAACATAACCATGGTCAATGACGTAATGCATAAACGGGGATTTTGTTCTAACAACCCCTATCCATGCTATCATTCTGGTCCTTGTCAATGAAAGAGCGATTTGCCTTTCACTTATCTTTCACACTTTGGTCACATTCAACCAAACCTTTTTCTACCCAACATTTTTAGACCAAACCAACCTCAACATCTTCAGACTACCAACGTCATCATAATCCATTTCACATAGTTTCTATGGACACTAATACACATGGAAACTATTGACCAGCCTTAATTTATGTTAAGCATAAACTAATACTTGCTGAAGCATAAATGGACCCAATTCATTTTTAGCATACATCCATCACGCCTATGGAAAATTGCTAGGGATGAAAGACCCCTCGACCAATATTACAGCATACACCATTTAGAAAATGTTGTAACATCTTTTTCTCCTCATCATTTCGACACATGACCACACCCATCATCGACCATTTTGCCTCTTCGACTAAACTACATTGGTCTAAGGCCCCTTCTAATCTGGGCTATGTAGGCAGCACTCAGATGACATGACATCTTCTGGGGTTAGCTCGACCACCCTTGTTTGTTTATCTCTCTGATGGACAAACCTTCTTTCTTCCTTTTGACCATGACTTGCCCTCGACCAAGACTAATCCATTACCTTTGACCCTTCCTCCCTTTTACGGAGAACTACATTGGCCGAGGCCCTGCAACAGGGGCTATGTAGGCAACACTTAGTGTTCTAAAGTTAGCTCAGCCACATCCTTTTGTCTACCCATTCATTCGACCAATCACCTATCTCGACCCGTCTCAACCAACCACTTTGGAGATCATGCCTATCTCCTCTGACCTTGACCACTTCCAAGACGACTTCACCTTGGTTGTTTTTGCATGTATGCTACCCATGTATGGTTAGCAAAATTGTGCGTAGCCCATATTTTTGACCTTCACAAGTATAGGATCGCAAGCCGGTTGATCCCTACTAGTGACATTTTCATGTTTTTAGGAGCACTTCCTAAGTTTGAGATACCTGGAACATGATGACCCATTGGAGCTACAGCTTTGATTGAATAACCCAATCAGCTTCGACCACATGCTGGGGCCTAGTTATATCAATTTTAGCACTCCTCGACCCTTGACCTGTGATAATTTGACCTGACCATCTCGTGAAGTGGTATGCATGCAATCATGACTATTGTAGCGTTCACACTCCATCTTCACCCTCTTTATCCACCCTCTATCAAATCAGCACTTGATTCCAAGTTTCCTTCCCTCGACTCCTACTTTGAGGGGGGATACCTCATCCATAATTGGGGCAACCAACCTCTTCCTATTTTTGTCTTACAGTTCACTTGAACAACCAACAAGACAAAATCGACCTTATCCCACACCTGGGGCAACCAACTCCTATTTTTGTCTTGCAGTTCATCCAGAACAACCAACAAGACAAAAAGGGGCAAATGTAGACACTAAAATCATGTTTACCCCTTGGTCCTTTCTTCCCCCCCTTAGTCCCCTTTGGTCCACTTAACCACTCCTAACCCATGTCTTGTTAATTTGAAATAATTATCTTATTTTGAGTTAATAATTCTCTCTCCCTTGCCACCTCACCACCCTAAGATGCCCTTCTTTGGATTCTCTTCATCCCCCCATGACCCATTTATGACCTATTCTTCATCCTCTCACATCTATTTAACCCCTCTCAACCATTTCTTACCCCACCACTTAAACTTGGTAGTTGGGAAAATAGACGAAAGGCTATTTTTAGCCTTTTTCTTGCCTTCCAGCCACCGATGTTGGTCAACTATCGACTAACGTCAATGATATTGCCAGCATCAGTTGCTTCATAATATTTTTATACATCCGTTTCCTCCCTTCACCCCTGCTCTTCATCTGACTCTTGAATCTTACAATCTATCAATCAATTAGCCAATCTCACTGCCAAACCTCTCACTCTCCCCTTTAGGTACACACAGCAGGCTTCTATACTAGCAAGCACAACAGGGAATCTACCTCAGCCACTCCACTAGCAATAGGGCCTTCACACCAGTAGCACCAACAACAAGCACAAGCAGTCTGCAACATTCCTTCTCCAGCAGATATGAGGTAAGTATTTGCTACTATTTTCATTTCAGTATTTCTTTTAATTCATCTATCATTCAGCGTTCTGACCATTTGCAACCTCTATTAGCCCAGACTTGAATCCGTATTTCTCTATCTCCCTATTGCCTTTATCTTCTATCTGACCATACACTCTATCCATTGTCCCTACAACTCTTTCCAAACCTCTGCATAGACCATTAACCAAAACCAGACTCTCTCAAACCATCCAAACAGCTCGAAAACCCATCCAAACCCCTTTTCAAACTTGTCTACAGACCACAAACCCATCCACAGACCACAGACCCAACTGATGCCAGCCATAGAGACCATTGCCCCCACCGACGTCGATAGACTAACCGATGTCGATAGACCTTGACAACCAACGCTGATAGTACCACCGATGCCAGTGACTGTGACCAGGTTGATAGCAACATTTAGGTAAGCATTTGCTTCCATTTCCTTTTTAGTCTTCAATCATTTTAGTCTTTTATCATTCTACCTTTTATCAAACATTACTTTTATCAATCAGTGGGTTGACATTCCTCAAGCTCTTGCTTCGGGGATCAAGCTTTTGCTTGGCAACCCACCATTTCCTCATCTAATGCCTTCTTTGTCTTAGTCTCTTTCTTTTACAATTGTCATCCTCCACAACCAAAGAGGAGTTCTCACGATGTCTGAATAATGGTGCACATGAGTTTATCCAGGTACATACAAGCCTTAGACCATTTCTTCTTAGTTTCTTATTCTCTCTTTGAATGTAGAAAGCGAATATAACATAGAAACAGTAATGAAATAAAAAGGCTTGGCTTAGTTCAAGAAACCTTAACAACCTCTACACAACCTAGGATCCCTTTGCCTATAATCCATAAAATTTACAAATCAATATATTACCAAATTGATGGATAAAGGGTAAAACTACTACTATTGGTGATAAAACCATAATTACTAGCACAAAGTCACTAATGCCAAAGTCATGATTTTGTAAATGGTGGCCTAATGGTCCAAGTTTGATTAAATCCTCTTTTTCCTACAACTAAAGACTAGAATACCTTCGCTAGATAATATAATTAGAATAATAACACCCTAAGAACATATTTATGATTGGATAATGAGTAGGGGTATATAACAAATTGAAGTTCTATAAAGTCATGAATATACCTGACAAAACTATGATTACCAGTGCAAAGTCATAATTATCAAAGTCATGGTTATGTGTCTTATATATCAATACCTAAGTGGTGAATTGGTCTCTCCTTGTCATACACACAAAAAATTATAATAATTATAGGCAAGCAAACATATAATACACTATGTTGCAGAAGAGGTTTAGCACCAAACATGATATAAATCTTCCCCTTTCTACTATCTTTTACAAAATGATGAATATAACTGATAAAGCTATGACTCTGAGGACAAAATCATAGCTTGAAAAGTTGAGGTTTTTTTTAGAGTCAAAAAACTATAGAGTACCTTAATCATTAGTGTTTAATCAATAAAATCACAACCAGACCTGTAAAAATGTAATTTCAATATCATTAATACTACTACAAAACTGTTATTTACCTGTATGTGACAAAAATTTAATATTTAGCCTTCAATTCACATCTAGTTTGTCCTACAAGCATTCAAATCACTTCCAACAAGGTTATGATATTATTTAAGGGATTAATGTCCCACCGTGGTTGCCAAAATGTAGCTTAAATTTTAGATTTAACCTATATTACTAATTTTAGTAATAAAAACCTAAAACTTAAACACACAGGTAGGAATGGATAAAAGAGATAATAAATCCAATACGAGTGTTATTACCATCACCTTACCCCTTCATTTATCCACTCCAAAATTTTAAATGTATTATTTGATGCCAAATTTAAAATGTTAAATTGCTTAATTGATGATGCTAGTGGCTTCGAAATGGATAAATGAGCTTGATAGTGGCTATGGATGGATACATGAAGGCTTTTTGGATACAAGATAACATCAATTTGATAGTTTTACAAGTTAGTTTGGAGGAGGGGAGAGAGGTTGGCTATATAGGCATGGAGGTAGAAATAAATGGCTCAAATTCAAACTTGAGCCATTGAGATCAACAATTAGGAATTTTCCATGGAATTAAAAATTACATGGATATTCCTAGAATAAAATATTGTAGAGGGAAAAGGGATAAAATGGTGGATATTTATATAATCCTCTAATTATAAAAATATCCCATAGGGTTTAGGGGTTTAGGAGAGGCTATAAATATGGGATAGATAAGTAGGTAGAATATTTTGTATTTTTAAATTGGGTAGTTGGATTAGGGAGTAGGATAGTGGGTAATACATTCTATTAGGGGTTTAATGAAGGGATTAATTTATTTTTAGGATTAGGTAAGGTTTTTAGGATAATATTAATGAAAAGGGGACAAAGGGATATTAAGGTATTATTTAATTTAGCTAAGGAATAAGGGAATTAGACAAAATTAGCATAAATTAGTAGAATTAGTAGACTGAGCATAGTTTAGTGCATATAAATAACACCCACATTTTTTAGAATAACCCACTAAGGATACCTTATACACATCTGACGTAGGAGAATCTTGGGAGTGCATAGATATGTTAGGAATATTTATTTCAAAAAAAAATTATTGTAATTCAAAAATCATGTACACTTAGGATAGGTCTATTTAATTCAAACTTAGTTATTGATAACCGTGTAAAATCCAGAGAGTATTGGGGATCAACCAACAATAGATTACACTTGTGAAACCAATAAACGTGGAATTAAATCAGATAGACAAGTAATTAGAATGAGATAATAACAAGAACAAGAGATATAAGAAACCACCTTGAAAACTTGTATTAACAAACTCTTTACAAAAGGAATACAATTGAAGAAACTTCTTTCTTCCACACCTCTCCTAGATGTATAAATCTCTCAATAGATCTCTATTCCTCAAGAGCTCTCTCTCTCAAGAATAATCAACTCCAACAAACCTGGATTGATTCAATTCTGTACTGTTCTTCACATACAATGAATTACAACAATAATTCACAATGACTACTCCAAACTACAATAAGCTAGGAAGATCTAATTCTACACATAGAATTAGGAGACTTGAGCATGCACTTCCAACAAGTAGTTAAGCCACTTGAACAAGGGCTCTAAAAATAGTATTGCTAATAATAGAGATGTGAGCTTGAGACTACAACTCAAACTCATCATGCAAACACTCACTTCTGTCCACAGAAATAGCTTTCTGGACGCACAGGTAACTGATGTCAGTTCCTGTTGCTTGACTGTGACCGCCATCGGCCGATCCTCTGTCGACATCGGCATCTCTGCAACTGCTCCTGACTGACGTCGGTCACTCCTGACTAATGCCGGTGTCTGTGTAGACCTGAAATTGATAAGTGTACTCCTTGGTGAAGCTTTTAGCTCCACACCCTAACAATCTCCCACTTAGAGATAAACAGCTGCACCAGTACCTGTACAACAACATCTTCTAGCTCCTCCATCTTCAACTCAATCATGAAGACCAATAGAAGTTGAATGAAGATTCAACTTCTCCTTTGTAACCAGCTTGGTTAACATATTAGCAGGATTCCTATCCGTATGGATCTTCTCCAGCTTCAACTCACCATCTTCCAATACCTGTAGTATGAAGTGATACCTTAGCTGTATGTGCTTTGTTCTTGAATGAAAGGCTGAATTTTTAGCCAAATGGATTGCACTCTGACTATCACTATACAATCTGCAACTCTCATGCTCCCTACCAAGCTCATCCATGAACCGTGTCATCCATATCATCTCTTTGCTAGCCTCTGTGGCTGCAATATACTCTGCTTCTGTAGTTGACAAGGCAACAACCTTCTGCAACTTAGATATCTAGCTAACTGTTGTTCTACCTACAGTGAAAACATAACCTATAGTGCTCCTCCTACCATCCAAATCACCTGCCATATCTGAATCTACATAACCATGTAGAGAAGTATCTGAACCTCCATAACACAAGTGCCTACTGCTGGTTCCTCTTAGATATCTAAGGATCCACTGAACTGCTTTCCAATGTTCCTTACCTGGATTGGCCATATACTTACTTAGCACTCCCACTGCTTGGGCAATATCCAGTCTAGTACACACCATTGCATACATCAAACTCCCTACTGTGGATGAATATGGAACCTTACTCATGTACTCTATCTCATCATATGAAGTAAGACATTGTTCTTTACTCAACTTAAAATGTCCAGCCAAAGGTGTGCTTACCGGTTTAGCATCCTGCATATTGAACCATTTCAACACCTTGTCCACATAATCTTCTTGAGACAATATCAACCTGTGATTTTTGCTGTCTCTCTTAATGCTCATACCAAGGATTTTCTTTGTTGCTCCCAAATCCTTCATAGCAAACATTTGAGCTAATTTCACCTTAAGCTTAGAGATATCCTGCATGTGAGATCCTGCAACCAGCATATCATCTACATACAAAAATAGAATAATATATCTACCGTTATCAAATCTTTTGAAATACACACAATGGTCTGATTGACACCTACTATAGCCATGCTCAGTCATAAACCTGTCAAATTTTAAATACCATTACCTAGGAGCTTGCTTGAGGCCATACAAGCTTTTCTTCAATCTACACACAAACTTCTCCTTACCTTTGACCTCGAATCCTTCTGGCTATTCCATATATATTTCCTCATCTAAATCTCCATGAAGAAATGATGTCTTAACATCTAGCTGCTCAAGATGCAAATCCTCAAAGGCAACCAAAGACAATACAACCCTTATAGAAGTCATTTTAACAATAGGAGAAAAAATCTCACCAAAGTCGATACCTGACTTTTGTGCAAATCCTTTCACTACCAATCTGGCCTTATATCTCATCTATCCATTCTCACCTTCTTTCAACCTGTAGGTCCATTTGTTCTTGAGTGTTCTCTTACCAGCTGGCAATTCAACCAAATCCCATGTTTGGTTCTCTCTTAAGGACTCCAACTCCTCAACCATGCCACGCTCCCACTGACTCTTGGACTCCACCTGTATTGCTTCTTCAAAACTCTCTGGTTCTCCACCATCAGTTAGCAATAAATAAAATAAAGAAGGAGAATATCTAATTGGAGGCTTACTCACCCTTTCTAACCTCCTGATGGGTGTCTGAGACTCATTCACAACACGCTGTCCACCCAAATTCTCTGACAGTGACTGACCTCGGTCACTTTCAGACCTGTTACTGGCCAACGTCAGTTCTGCCTGACTGACCTCGGTGCCTATTCTACCAACATCGGTCTCTGTACGACCGATGCCGATTTCTATACTGCTAAAGCCAGTTCCTAACCTGCCGACGTCGGTCTTTGTGTTTTCCTACAAGTGATTATTTCTTTTTCTCGTGAGCTCATCTTGGACTTTCACCTCATCCAATTCACCATTGCTCTGCTGAGATTGATTCAACTTCCTTAGCTAATCACAATACATCACTCTTTCATTGAAAACAACATCACGGCTCCTGATTACCTTGTTAGTTTCTAGATTCCACAATTTGTAACTAAAATCATCTGAGCCATAGCCAATAAACGTGCATCTCATAGACTTAGCATCTAGCTTCTTTCTATTTTCCTTATCTATGTGCACAAAGGCTTCACAACCAAAAACTTTGAGATATGAGAGATCAACCTTTTTACCTATCCATGCCTCTTCTGGAATACCACCATCCAGAGCTGTAGAGGGACCTCTGTTAATCAGGTACACTGCAGTGTCAATAGCTTGTGCCCAAAACTGTAAGGGCAAACCATCATGCAATCTCATACATCTTGCACGCTCTATTATTGTCCTATTCATCCTTTCAGTAATCCCATTCTACTGAGGTGTCCTTGGAACCATCCTTTGCCTATGGATTCCATGCATGTAACAATAATCTCTGAACTTATGACTGCAGAACTCACCACCATTGTCTGATCTCAGGCACTTTAATCTTTTACCTGTTTCATTCTCAACCATAGCTTTCCAAACCTTAAAAGTCTCAAATACATCAGATTTTCTTCTAATACAATAGATCCATACCTTCCTTGTAGCATCATCTATGAAAGATACATAGTACTGTGATCCTCCAATGGAAGCAACCTGAGCCGGTCCCCACACGTCTGTGTGAACAAGCTCTAACTTGTGCCTCTTCTTAGTAGACCTAGTCTTGAGAAAACTAACCCTTTTCTATTTTCCAAATACATAGTGCTCACAAAACTCTAGATATATGCCTTTTAAATCTGAAAGCATACCTTTGGACTTAAGAATTGACATCCCCTTCTCACTCATGTGGCCAAGCCTTGAGTGCCACAATTTAGCATCCACATCTGAAGTAGATAATACAGAAGGAGATTTGTTAGTAACACAATTACACAAATAGAGAGTACCTTCTCTCTTACCTCTAGCAATAACAAGTGCACCCTTGGTCACCTTCCAAGATTCTGCTGTGAGAGTTACTGTACAACCCTCATCCCCTAACTTTCCTGGAGAAATCAAATTTCTCTTCAAGCTAGGAACATGCATCACATCTCTCAACACCCATGTGTTGTTATTCTGCATCTTCAGCTGCACTTTACCTTTGCCAATTATTTTACAGGGCTCATCATCCCCTAGATACACTCTTCCAAAATCTCCATGGATATAGTCACTAAAATATTCCCTGTTAGGGGTAGCATGAAAAGATGCACCATAATCTAACACCCAAGATTCTATATTATTATGCAGAGAGAAAATTAAAGCATCTTGTGCAATACCTGCGACCTTGGCTTCTTCCTTTCCTTCGTGTTGATTGTCCTCCTTAGACTTTGACCAACAATCTCTGCTTATGTGCCCCATCTTTCCACAATTCCAGCATTGTGGCCTTTTGCCATTTTTGGATTTAGATCTACCTTTCCCCTTAGATTTGGATCTTGATCTATGTTTCTTGCTCTTCTCTTTCTGCCTTCCCCTACTCTCAAAACTTAAAGCATTTCCAGATGCCTCTTTGTGCTTTTCCTACATATTTCATCATTCAAGATAACACTAACAACATCCTCTACTTTCAAAATATTTGATGCAGATGCAATATTACTTACTGCCATTACTAAGCCATGCCAACTTTCAGGTAAAGAACATAATATCAAAAGAGCTTTTATTTCATCATCAAACACTATATTGACTGAACTTAACTGATTCACAATTCCATTGAAATCATTTAGATGAGTAGAAACAGATCCACCTTCATTCATATGCAAATTAAATAACTACTGCATAAGATATACCTTATTAGAAGCTGAGGGTTTTTCATACAAATTTGCTAACGTAGTCATCAACCCTATCGTAGACTTTGCCTATGATAAATTGGATATCACAGTGGATGCTAGACTCAGTCTTATAGACCCCAGAGCCTTTCTGTCAAGAACTTCCCATTCTTCATCCTCCATGTCTTTGGGCTTTTTTGCAACCCAACCTAATGGTAAGTAGAGATCTTTCTGATACAGATAATCCTCTATCTACATTCTCCAATGTTGGTAATTTTTGCCATTAAACATTTCCATTCTCAATTTACTTTCATCTGCCATTGCTTCTCCCACTCAAATAGAAATCCCTACAGAAACCCCTGTGAGAACCTGTAATCAATACACACCACAGATCTGAACCACCTGTTAGTGAACCTGAGCTTTGATACCAATTGTTGGATATCAAGCTCTGAACCTGCAACCAAGGCTCTAATACCACTTGTTGGGGATCAACCAACAATAGATTACACTTGTGAAAGCAATAAACGTGGAATTAAATCAGATAGATAAGTAATTAGAATGAGATAATAGCAAAAACAAGAGATACAAGAAACCACCTTGAAAACTTGTATTAACAAACTCTTTACAAAAGGAATACAATTGAAGAAACTTCTTTCTTCCACACCTCTCCTAGATGTATAGATCTCTCAATAGATCTCTATTCCTCAAGAGCTCTCTCTCTCAAGAACAATCAACTCCAACAAACATGGATTGATTCAATTCTATACTATTCTTCACATACAATGAATTACAATAATAATTCACAATGACTACTCCAAACTACAATAAGCTAAGAAGATCTAATTTTACATATAGAATTAGGAGACTTGAGCATGCACTTCCAACAAGCAGTTAAGCCACTTAAACAAGGGCTCTAAAAATAGTATTGCTAATAATAGAGACGCGAGCTTGAGACTAGAACTCAAACTCATCATGCAAACACTCGCTTCTGTCCATGAAAATAGCTTTCTAGACGCACAGGTAACCGACGTCGGTTTCTACTGCTTGACTGTGACCACCATCAGCCGATCCTCTACCGATGTCGGCGTCTCTGCAACTGCTCCTGACCGACATTAGTCACTCCTGACCGACGCCAGTGTCTGTGTAGACCTGAAACTGATAAGTGTGCTCCTTGGTGAAGCTTTTAGCTCCACACCCTAACAGAGAGTTAGCCATAAGTGGCATAGGATTGATAGTAGTTAAATAATTCTATATTTAAAGCATCTTGGTGAGTCTTATTAGGAATTATTTGGGTAGTGTTAGTAATAAAAAAGGATTATTTCAATATGGGGAGCAGTAGAATAGGAGGTTGTATAGGAGGAGCAAGTCCAAAAAAAAGGACTGCATTTTAATTATTTGTAACAGATTAGAGAAAAATAATGATTGTTTAGCTCTATGTATTATGCATTTTGATAGACTTTGTCAATGACTGCTCTGTATGAACTAAGAATTATTTCAGCTGATAAATGCCGTAATGGGAAAGAGGGAAGGCAGTTATGAAGAAAAGCTTTTACATAGGCCATGATGGTAAAGAATAAAGTATGTTGTTTTTCTACATTATTTTTGTTTTTTGGTATTTTTTGTCTACCTTTTAATTTCTGTATGAGTATAAACACATTCAACCAAAGCTGGATCGATCAACCCAGATCTCAATTCAAAGAACAGATCAAAGTCTGAGGTGGCTCCCACAAGGGAACGCAACCACATTATATACATCAATATGTGTGTGTGTGTGTGTGTGTGTGTGTGTGTGTGTGTGTGTGTGTGTTTGTGTTTGTGTGTGTGTGTGTGTGTGTGTGTGTGTGTGTGTGTGTGTGTGTGTGTGTGTGTGTGTGTGTGTGTGTGTGTGTGTGTGTGTGTGTGTGTGTGTGTGTGTGTGTGTGTTCTGCTTGGACACAGAGATAAATGCATAATTGTAGTCTGTTGAAAGCGTTGAGAGGTATAATGAAATTTCATTGAATTTCTTTGAGCCAAGTCTGGATGAATATCTGTAACCATCGTATTTAGAAATTCTCTAGCATGTGAGACAACAATTAATGTTTTTGGCCATTTCAAAAGATATGTTTCCAGCCATAATACTACATGAAGATCAGGTTCATCAAGTAAAAGTAGATTAGACTGTATGAAAAGGGTTCATGCAAGTGTTATCCTCATACGCCACCCTCCAGAAAATGATTTGGTTGGCATGTGTTGCATCTCTAGGGTGAAACTGAGTCCTGCAAGAATAGATGTAGCACGAGCCTCTATAGAGTAGGCATCAATGTATTCAAGCCATTTATATATCTATACTAACCTCTCTGATATGTCACTATCTTTCTCAGCTTCTCTCTGCTGCGCAACTAATCTAGATTTCTCCTCCAAGAGTTGTGTTCTCTCTATATCAGAATTTAAAGTACACTGAAGTGCCATAGCTTAATTCTATCTGTCGGTTCAGTTGAATGAATTGGTCAATGAAGTGAGTTTCTTATTGCACCATCAGCATTAGATCTACTTCGATTGGGTTGGAATAAAATTGAGATAAAAGTAGTAATCTGCATTTGTGTATAGTTTAGTCTGTAAATCCAAGCCAGCCCGTGAAGATCTATATAACAAAAAAAATGGACAAATTCCCAAGTCCTTACAATAGACCATTATGATGCTGGCTAAGAAGGCACACCAGGAGCGGGAGCCTGTTACTACATTAGACCCAAAGAGTGGAAAGAAGGAGGGACTGAGATGCCATGGTCTCAGACGCCTATGATTGACCTGACTGCTGGTGGATAGGGCAAGGAAACAGTGTTAAGTTTGAAGCTTGATCGGTTGTTTGATTCAGTGTCTAGTTTGACTATTGTGGGTCAAAAGGAGTATTTGACATATTTTGAAAAGGCTGGCAAGCTATGGGATTGTGAGATTGAACTGAAAACACAAATTATAGCCATAACAAAGAAAGGGAAAGAGAAATCAAACGTTGAGAGTGAAGCAGGGTATGGAGGCCATTTGTAACTGAGGTAGATATTCTACATGAATCTGACAAGCTCTTGAAGATGGAAGATACACTTCATCAACGTGTCATTGGTCAAGATGGAGCCGTCAAAGCTATCAGTTGAGCCATGCGCTGTACTAGGTGACATTGTTTTTGTTTGAAATACATATATGATTTAATTCAATCAAATATATATATTTAGCCCTGTTAGATGTATGCTAGTTCATCAATTGGTAGTCTAAGAAAGATTTTAGTCCATCATTTAGTATCAAGCCCATCTAGCTCAGTTGATAGAGATGTTGCAGTATTTTTTGGATCAGAGATTTGTTTTGTAAGAAGGTGATTTTTTTGTATTTGAGTTCCTAGAGCAGTAGGGACTGCACATCAGGCTAAGGAAGATTTCTTTGCATCATTTGGTATCAGAGCACAAATTTCAAATTATTGGAGAAGCAACTACATCAAAGAATTAGGTATGAATGTTTTGTGAAAATATTGTTCTGAAGAAATTGTATTATTTGCATTGGTAAAGTTGGAAAAGGTAGAGATTGTTGAATTTGGATGAAGAATAAAATAGCAGTAAGGCTTGAAAGGTTTGAAAGAGAATTGAAAACCCTTGAAGTGGAAAGAAAGGAGTGAGTAACAAGAGAAAGTCCAAAAGCCATAAAGGCTTGAAGAACCAAGAAAGAGAGCTGGAAAAAGGAAAATTGAAGAAGATATCTTGAAGGAGATAGAAGACCTTGATGGAAAGTTTCTAGTTGAGGAACCAAACAAGCTTTTTGTGTATCAAAGTAAAGAACAATTGTTTGAAGAGTTGGTAGCCTTAGAATATGCCATTAAGCATGAAGAGAAGAACAAAATTTGTCCTATGACAAGATTTGAGGAGGTAGAACATTGCTTTGGAGAAGAAATGAAGACAAAGGACCAAGAAGTCACATTGGAGTAGCAAGTACGAGTTCAAAAATTTGGAGAGACCCAAGGGTCTCAAATGTTTGTTTCTAATTTTGCTTTGAATGGTGATTGTACAGGGTTTTTTGATAAGGAGGTCAAGTACTTGGAGAAGAGAGCTCTTCTAAGAGCTCAAAAAGAGAGAATGGAAGTGGATATTCTCATTCAAGAGGATGAATATGTAAAGAAGAAGACTGTAAAGAAGATGAAGAGGTAGCAAGATGTACTTTGGAAGGAAAATATAGCAAGCAAAACAAGAACCAAGTGTGGAAGTCAAGAACATGCACATTTGTATGAAAAATTGAATGAAGAAGACATTTGTTTTGTAAAAGTTTTTGGGCAAACAAATGAAACTCATGACCAGGAGCTCATAAAACTTTTTAAGCCCAGGAATCTGATGCAGGAGCATCTTGGGAGTGCATAGATATGTTAGGAATATCTCTTTCAAAAAAAAATTATTGTAATTCAAAAATAATGTATACTTAGGATAGGTCTATTTAATTCAAACTTAGTTATTGATAACCGTGTAAAATCTGGAGAGTCAACCATAAGTGGCATAGGATTGATAGTAGTTAAATAATTCTATATTTAAATCATCTTGTTGAGTCTTATTAGGAATTGGTTGGGTAGTGTTAGTAATAAAATAGGATTATTTCAATATGGGGAGCAGTAGAATAGGAGGTTGTATAGGAGGAGCAAGTCTAGAAAAAAAGAATGCATTTTAATTATTTGTAACAGATTGGAGAAAAATAATGATTGTTTAGCTCTATGCATTATGCATTTTGATAGACTTTGTCAATGACTGCTCTGTATGAACTAAGAATTATTTCAGCTAATAAAGGCCGTAATGGGAAGGAGGGAAGGCAGTTATGAAGAAAAGCTTTTACACAAGCCATGATGGTAAAGAATAAAGTATGTTGTTTTTCTACGTTATTTTTGTTTTTTGGTATTTTCTGTCTACCTTTTAATTTCTGTATGAGTATAAACACATTCAACCAAAGCTAGATCGATCAACCCAGATCTCAATTCAAAGAACAGATCAAAGTCTGAGGTGGCTCCCACAAGGGAACATAACCACAGTATATACATCAATATATATATATGTGTGTGTGTGTGTGTGTGTGTGTGTGTGTGTGTTCTGCCTAGACGCGGAGATAAATGCATAATTGTAGTCTATTGAAAGTGCTGAGAGGTATAATGAAAGTTCATTGAATTTCTTCGAGCCAAGTCTGGATGAATATCTGTAACCACCGTATTTATAAATTCTCTAGCATGTGAGACAACAATTAATGTTTTTGGCCATTTCAAAAGATATGTTTCCAGCCATAATACTGCATGAAGATCGGGTTCATCAGGTAAAAGTAGATCAAACTCTATGAAAAGTGTTCATGTAAGTGTTATCCTCATACGCCACCCTCCAAAAAATGATTTGGTTGGCATGTGTTGCATCTCTAGGGTGAAACTGAGTCCTGCAAGAATAGATGAAGCACGAGCCTCTGCAGAGTAGGCATCAATGTATTCAAGCCATTTATATATCTGTACTAACCTCTCTGATACGTCACTATCTTTCTCAGCTTCTCTCTACTACACAACTAATCTAGATTTCTCCTCCAAGAGTTGTGTTCTCTCTATATCAGAATTTAAAATACACTGAAGTGTCATAGCTTAATTCTATTTGTCAGTTCAGTTGAATGAATTGGTCAATGAAGTGAGTTTCTTATTGCACCATTGGCTTTAGAGCTACTTTGATTGGGTTGGAATAAAATTGAGATAAAATTAGTAATTTGCATTTGTGTATAGTTTAGTCTGTAAATCCAAGCCAGCCTGTGAAGATCTGTATAACAAAAAAAATGGACAAATTCCCAAGTCCTTACTGTAGACCATTATGATGCTGGCTGAGAAGGCACGCCAGGAGTAGGAACCTATAACTACATTGGATCCGAAGAATGGAAGGGAGGAGGGATTGAGATGCCATGGTCTCAGACACCTATGATTGACCTAACTGTTGGTGGACAGGGCAAGGAAACAGTGTTAAGTTTGAAGCTTGATCGATTATTTGATTTAGTGTTTGGTTCGACTGTTGTGGGTCAAAAGGAGTATTTGACGGATTTTGAAAAGGCTAGCAAGCTATGGGATCATGAGATTGAACTGAAAACACAAATTACAGCCATAACAAAGAAAGGGAAAGAGAAATCAAATGCTGAGAGTGAAGCAGGGGATGGAGGCCGTCTGTAACTGAGGTAGATATTCTGCATGAATCTGACAAACTCTTGAAGATGGAAGATACACTTCATCAATGTGTCATTGGTCAAGATGGAGCCGTCAAAGCTATCAGTTGAGCCATTCACCATACCAGGTGACATTGTTTTTGTTTGAAATACATATATGATTTAATTCAGTCAAATATATATATTTAACCCTGTTGGATGTATGCTGGTTCATCAATTGGTAGTCTAAGGAAGATTTTCGTCCATTTAGTATCAAACCCATCTAGCTTAGTTGATAGAGCTATTGTAGTATTTTTGGGATCAGAGATTTGTTTTGTAAGAAGGTGATTTTTTTGTATTTGAGTTCCTAGAGCAGTAGGGACTGCGTATCAGGCTAAGGAAGATTTCTTTGCATCAACATCAATCAATGTATTTATAATTAACATATTTGATTGAAACACTTATTTACTCATTTAATCTCTTATACACCTCAATAACATTGGGAAAAGTTAACCTTGAGGTATCCACTAAGTTATTCCTTCAAGGGTAACTTGAAGGTATCTCCTAGGGGATACCTTGAATATATTACAAACCTCAACAACACTAGGAAAGTTTAACCTTAATGTATCCACTAGGATATTCCTTCAAGGGCTTTGTAATACCTTTATGGGTAACTTGAAGGTATCTCTTAGGATATACCTTCAAGATATTACAAGGACCTTCAAGGTAAAGTAAAATTCTACTCATGTAATGTGGTAATTATTCAGATATGAAACTATTAAAATAAAATTCATTCCATACAAAATGAATCATGGGTGATCTACCTTATTCAATTCTCTTAGAGTCTCAGCATCAAAAAGTTTCACTTTGAGAAGTTTCTCATTAGGAGCTTTCACATCAAGAATGTGAATGATAATGGTCCAGATACCATGTCGACTAGGGAGGTAGAAGAATTATGAAGATGTATTTAAAATGTGTCTCTGAGTGTGATCCAAGGTGTAGGTGATCATAGCCATACCACCTCATAGTAGTTGATACTGTTGTCGTGGCCTAGCCCAAGATTTCATCCTTATAACAATGTTTTCAAAAAAAATAACTTCTTTTAAAATACAAGAAAATTAATTACTACCACATAACAAGGAAATTTTTTTAACTATTTTGTGGTGGAAAGTACATGTGCACAAGAGGACCTAAAATGCATGCTCTTATGTATGTCCTACCAGCATAAATACATGTTCTCCCAATGGTTTACATTCTCATGTGTGTAGAATAACTCTTTAGTATTCACCTCTCTTGTTTTTCTACATGTTCATTAGAAAAAATTACAAGCACATGGATTTAGACTACAAAGGTGTGCATGAAGGGATCTACTAAGAAAATAAGGTACAATTCTTAACCCTCACATCTCACTTATAATAATCACTCATCTATTGGTGGTGATAAATTCATGGAAAAGTTTAGGGGAAGAGTGGAGTCTAATGTAGGGAATAAGTAAATCCCTTTTCTATTAGCCTTGTATTTGAAGCCATTGTATCCTATTGATATCCTACTATAACAAAGCCAAGCCATGTGAAACATAGGCATGCTAAGTTTGGTGTTATTTGAGGTATTTCTAGAGTGGTCAATTTTAGGTCATTTTGTTACCTCCATCCTAGAGTTTGGAGAAGATAACACTAGATTCCTCAGGGAGACTAAAAAATAATTTAAACATCCAAATCGATCCCTTTTCATGTGGATGTTTGGGAATAAAAACATAGGCTTATTTCATCTAAAATTTTGTGGGAATTTAGTGCTAGCATAATGACACTAGGAAAGTGTTGAGAATTAAGCTCCCTAGAATGACTCTAGAAGGATTTTTCCCTAGTTGATTGAGGAACTATGTTAGCATGTATTATTTGTATGTCTCTAGTAATAGTATTTCAAGGCAAACCCCAAAGTATCTTTACAAATGGCTTCCATTTATGGTACAACTAGATATTTCTAATAATAATTCACAAGACCCATTCCCAACCAGCTCATTAATTACACCTTTCTTAATCTCCTTCATCTTAGTGCTAACCAACTTAGTGGCTTGATCCCAGGTTAATTAACATAGATGAATCACCTTACTAACTTCAATTTTGTAGATAATCTTCTTATAGGGAAAATACCCACTAAATGGGATTTTAATAGCACTAAGAATTTTTAGAATAACCTACTAAGGAGACCCTATACATAACAATAAATGTATTTATAACAATTTTCTTTTATTTAAACACCTATTTATTCATTGAATCCCTTATACACCTCAATAACATTGGGCAAGTTCAACCTCAAGGTATCCACTAGGAGATTCTAACAAGGGCCTTGTAATACCTTCATGGGTAGCTTAAAGGTATCTCATAGGGTATACCTTGAAGATATTATAAGGACAATCAAGGTAAAGAAAAATTCCATTTTTACATTACGACAATTATTTAGATCTGAAACTATTAAAATAAGCTCATTCCATACAAAACAAAGCATGGGTGATCTACCTTATTCAACTCTCTTAGATTCTCTACATCAAAAATTTACACTCTAGGAAGTTTCCCATTAGTAGATTTCATGTCAGGATTGGGAATGAGAATGGTTAAAATTCTATGTTGACTAGGGAGGCATTAAAGATACATAGATGTGTTCAAAATGTATCCTTGAGTACATAGTTATAGATGATCACAATTGTACCACCTTCATAGTAGTTGGCACTACTGTTGAGGCCTAGCCTAGGGTTACATCCTTATGCTAGCATTCTAAAAATATTCTAACTTTTTTAAACTACAAGCAAAGTAATTACTACCATGTAACAAGGAAAATTGCTAAACTATTTTGAGATAGAAAGTGCATGTGCATAGGAAAACCTAAAATGCACACTCATATGTATGGCTTACTAGCATAACTGTATGCTCTCCTAATGTTTTACATTTTCATTTGTGTAGCATAAGGGTAACTTGAAGGTATCTCCTAGGGGATACCTTGAATATATTAAAAACCTCAATAACACTAGGAAATTTCAACCTTGAGGTATCCCTAAGATATTCCTTCAAGGGCCTTATTATACCTTTATGGGTAACTTAAAGGTATCTCCTAGGATATACCTTGAAGATATTACAATGACCTTTATGGTAAATGAAAATTTAACTCATACAATGTGGTAATTTTTCATATATGAAACTATTAAAATAACCTCATTCTATATAAAATGAAGCACAGGTGATCTACTTTATTCAACTCTCTTATAGTCTTTGCATCAAAAAGTTTCACTTTAGGAAGTTTCTCATTGGGATCTTTCACATTGAGAATGGAAATGAGAATGGTCTAGATGACATGTTGACTAAGGAGGCTAAAGATGCGAAGATGTATATAAAATGTGTCTCTAAGTGTGCTCTAGGGTGTAGGTGATCATATCCATACCACCCTCATAGTAGTTATACTATTGTAGAGGCCTAGCCTAGGGTTTCATCCTTATAACATTGTTTTCAAAAATTTATAATTTCTTTTAAAATGAAAGAAACTTAAATACTACCACATAATAGGGAAATTTTTAAAACTATTTTGAGGTGGAAAGTGCATGTACATAGGAGGACTAGCATCAATGTGTGTTCTCCTAATGGTTTACATGTTCATGTGCATATCATAAGAGTCTTTAGTATTCACCTCTGTTATTTTTCTACATGTTCATTAGAAAAAATTGTAATGACATGGATTTAGCTGACAAAGGTGTACATGAAGGGGTCTACTGAGAAAATAAGGTATAGTTCTTAACCCTCACATCTCACTTATAATGATCACTCATCTGCTGGTGGTGATAAATTTATGGAAATTTTTTGGGGAGGATCAGAGTTTGATGTAGGGAATAAGTAAATCCCTTTTCTATTAGCCTTGTATTTGAATCCATAGTAGCCTATTGATATCCTACTGTAAGAAGCTAAGCTAAACTAAACAAAGCCAAACCAAGCCAATCCATGTGCAACATAGGCATGCTAAGTTTGGTGTTATTTGAGGTATTTCTAGTGTGGCCAATTTTATTCCATTATGCTACCCCAATATTAGAGTTTGGAGAACATAACATAAGATGCCTTAAGGAGACTAATTAATAATTTAAACACCTAAACCAATCCCTTTTCACATGGATGTTTGGAAACAACAACATAGGCTTACTACATCTATAATTTTGTGGGAATTTAGTGATGGCACAATAACATCAGGAAAGTGTTGAGCATTAAGCTCCATAGAATGAATTTGGAAGGATATTTCCCTATTAGATATATGAACTATGGTAGAATGTATTATTTTGATGTCTCTAGTAATAGTATTTTAGGGTAAATCCCAAAGGATCTTTAAAAATGGCTTCCCTTTCTGGTGAAATTATATCTTCCTAACAATCAATTCACAATATCCATTCTCAACCAACTCATTAGTTACACCTTTCTTAATCTCCTTCATCTTAATGGAAACCAACTTAGTGGCCTGATCCATGGGAATTAACATAGATCGATCACTGTGTTGACTTTAATTTTGTAGATAATTTTCTTATAGTAAAAACACCCACTAAGTGGGACTTTAATAACACCAATATTTTTTTAGAATAACCAACTAAGGAGACCTTATAAATAATAATTAATGTATTAATAACTAACTTCTTTGATTGAAACACCTATTTACTCATTGAACCCCTTATACACCTTAATAACATTGGGTAAGTTCAACCTTAAGGTATCCACTAGGAGATTCCATCAAGGGCCTTGTAATACCTTCATGGGTAACCTAAAGGTATCTTAGAGGATATACCGTGAAGATATTACAAGTACAATCAAGGTAAAGGAAAATTTCACTTTTATAATGTGATAATTATTTAGATCTGAAACTATTAAAATAATCTCATTCCATATAAAACCAAGCATGGGCGATCTACCTTATTCGACTCTCTTAGATTCTATACATCAAAAAGTTTCACTCTAAGAGGTTTCCCATCAGGAGGTTTCATGTCAAGAATGGGAGTGAGAATGGTTTGAATTCCATGTTGAGTAGGGAGGTATAAGATCTAGATAGATGCATTCAAAATGCATCCCTGAGTACACTCGATTTGTAGGTGATCATAATTGTACCACCCTCATAGTAGTTGGTACTGCTGCTAAGGCCCAACCTAGGATTACATCCTTATGATAACATTTTCAAAAAATTGTAATTTTTTTAAATTGTAAGCAAAGTAATTACTACCATGTAACAAGGAATTTTTTTAAACTATTTTGAGATGGAAAGTGCATGTGCATAGGAAAACCTAAAATGCACACTCATATGTATGGCTTGCCAGCATCAATGTATGCTCTCCTAATGGTTTACATCCTCATGTGTGTAGCATAAGATTATTTAATCTTCACCTCTCTTATTTTTCTACATGTTTTTTATATATAAAGATCATCAAGTGCATGGATCTAGCTTGTAAAGGTACACATAAAGGGGTCTATTGAGATAATAAGGTATAATTCTAAACTCTCACATCTCATGGGTAATAATAATTCATTTAATGATGGTGAGAAAATTCATGGAAATTTGCATAAGAAGAGTGGAGTCTAATGTATGGAACAAGTAAATCCCTTTTCTATTGGCCTTGTATTTGAATCCATTGTAACCTGTTGATATCCTATTGTAACAACCCAAACCAACCTAAACCAAGCCAATCCATGGGTAACATAGGCATGTTGAGTTTGGTGTTATTTAAGGTATTTTTGATGTGGTTAAATTCATGCCATTATGCCATCCCAATCTTATAGTTTGGAGAAGATAAAAACATATTCCTTAGCAAGACTAAAAAATAATTGAAAGACCCAAAGCAATCCCTCTTCATGTGACAATTTGGGAATAGTAGCATAGGCTTGATTTATCCATAACTTTGTGGGAATTTAGTGCTGGCATAATGACATCAAAAAAGTGTTGAGTATTAATCTTATGGAATGAATTTAGAAGGAGGTTTCCCCAATAGTTTGAGTAAATATGGTATCATGTCTTACTTGGATGTCTCTAGTAACAATATTTCATGGAAAATCCCAAAGGATCTTTGCAAACAACTTCCCTTTCTTATCAATTAGATATTTCTAACAACCAGTTCAAAGGACCCATTCCCAACCATCTCATTGATTTCACCTATATTAATCTCCTTCATCTCAATGGCCACTAACTTAGTGGCATGATCCCATGGGAATTAACATAGCTTGATCACCTTATTGACTTTAATTTTGTAGATAATTTCTTATTGGGAAAATACGTACTAAGTGAGCCTTTAATAGAACCAACCATTTTTAGAATAATTTGCTAAGGAGACCTTACACATAACAATAAATGTATTGATAACTAAATTCTTTGATTGAAACACTTATTTAGTCATTAAATCCCTTATATACCTCAATAGCATTAGGCAAGTTTAGCATCAAGGTATCCACTAGGAGATTCCTTCATGGGAAACTTAGAGTTATTTCATAGGAGATACCTTGAAGATATTACAAACCTCAATAACACTGGGCAAGTTCAACATCAAGATATCCACTAAGAGATTCCTTCAATCAAATTTTAATACCTTCATGGGTAGCTTCAATGTATCTCTTAGGAGATACCTTGAAGATATTATAAGAACTTTCAAGGTAAAATAAAATTCCACTCATACAATGTGATAATTATTTAGATCTAAAACTATTAAAATAACCTCATTTCATATAAAATGAAGCATGGGTGATCTACCTTATTCAACTCTCTTAGATTTTATGCATCAAAAAGTTTCACTCCAAGAAGTTTCCCATCAAGAGATTTCATGTTGTGAATGGGAATGAGAATGGTTTGGATGCCATGTTGATTGGGGAGGTAGAAGATCTACACATATGCATTTAAAATATGTCCCTGAGGGTGGTTGAGGGTGTAGATGATCACATCCTTACTACCCTCATAACAGCTGGTACTACTTCCAAGTCCCATCCTAGGGTTGTATCCTTATGACACTATTTTAAAAAATTTCTAAATTTTTTAAAATTGTAATCAAATTAATTACTACCTTGTAACAAGGAAAATTGTTAAACTATTTTGAGATGGAAGTGCATGTACATAAGAGGACTAAAATACATGATCTTATGTACAACCTACCAACATCAATACATGTTCTCCCAAGTATTAAAAATCCCTTCATGTTATCAATTTATCACCCAATAGTACTTTTAAGGTGAAGGAAAATTCTACTCATGTGCATGTTGAAGGTATCTAATGGAGATACATTCAACATCCCTTTGAATATATGACACTACCCTTTGATATGTGTCATAGGAAATTCCTTCAAATGCCTTGAAATACACTTGTAATACCATCATGGTTAACTTTAAGGTATCTCCTAGGATATACCTCAAAATAAAAATTAACTCTTGTGCATGTTTAAAAAGCATCTCCTAAGAGATACCTTGAAGGTACTTGTTGATGGGTGTTTTGAAACATGAGAAACATACTTCCCCTTAATATTTCTCCTTTGAAAAAAATGCTTGTGGATTCCTTTACCCATCAAATTATATTGACTAGTGCCTAATATGTTAAAAATGTATTGATAAATTTTAGGCCATCCCATTTGAATTATTTTTACATCTCTCTACATATAATTTATTTTCAATTTGGTCATTTATTATTAGTTTAAGTGTGATTTATTGTATTTATTACAAATATTTAGTATGTATTTTGTATTGTAATTTATAATTCACATTTTTGATATACAAATATTCACTACTTAATCATAAATAATTTCATTAATTGATACAATATGTAGCTTGTATTTTACAAAATATCAATATTTAAATCATTTTAATTGATTTGTATAATGTCTTCATGTGAGAAAAGAATTCCCACACTTAAAAGGTAGAAGAAGGCCTCATTTCAAGATAATTTAGATATAGTACCATTTAAACTACCAAAACTAAAATTAAATCTATATCACCATCTTTCATTTTATGGTGGTAACAAAATTCCTCTTGTTGATTAGTATTTTGATTTGTTTAGTCTACCAAATATGCATGCAAATAGTTACTTTTTTAGCACTGTATCAAAAAAATAATCTTCTAATATTGGAATAATCCTTTATTTTTATAAATATGAACTTGAATATGCCCTTAAATTTTAACTAGAGGTATGGAATGGAGAAGAGAAAATTCTCTATCATTCTATAGTTAATTTCAATAAATTTACACGCAGTAAAATGGAATTAACAAAAAATATATTATCCTTCTTGTGAAACATTTGGGTTTAATTTGAATAGCTATGACAACCATAAAATGTCTAGGTTAATATATATAGATAATTTGGTCACTAGAATACAAAATATTTGAAAGAAAAACATGACCAAGTGGCAAAACATTATTCTACTTACCACCATGTAAACATGTATTTAAGATACCCTACAGTCATGATAGAAAAAACATTCAAGAAAAAAAGATAAGCAAGGGAAATATATTTGTATGTAGATTTAAAAGAGGATATATAATTAATCACACCATTATATAAAAATAAGATCAAATAAAAGGTTGATACAATTTTGTTGACACAAACTTCTAATCAGACACACAGTGAATTCTCTACATGGCATATTTCCTCTAAAAATTATGACTTGAACATTATTATAGAGCTCTATGTATTGGGGATGCTAATATAAATAAAATAAATCTAAATGAAAGAGGGTGAATGCTATAATTCATTCATTTTTAAAACATAATGAGATTCTAACGAAGGATGGTTTTTTAATTCCTTTTGATCCAAATAACCCTCAGTGTATTATCAAATCAAAAGAAGTCCTAAAAGATATGATGGATGAAAAATATGTAAGGTTCAAAATTATAGATGACCAACACATAATTACATCATAATAGATAGTTATTTTAGAGGAGGAATACAATTCACTATTATTGAGAAATAAATGTTATGTTAGAAGGACAAGATTTTTGAAAACTTGTACTCTATTCCATATTGTGCACAAAATATGTAACCAACATAAAGAAGTTAATGAAATAATTTATAAGGATTCATTTGTATATAGAGTTTGATCTACACATGACCTTATCCAACTGATATGTTGGAAGAATCTTGAAATAGATTAAAAAAATATGGAATAAATATATGAATAAGATAGACACTTTTTCACACACATGAACTATTCAACATAATAACTACAGGAGAGAAAATTTATTGTTTTCATAGAACAACTTGTTTGGGATTGTTTTGATAAGGCATTTGATTTGTTTTAAGATGACACTTTACCTAGTTTAGGTAAAGAAGATTTAAATCTAATTGGTACAATAGTAATTAGAAATATTCAAGGGATTTCAAACAAGCAAAAAATAGAACTAGCAGATTTATTGGAAAAAGGGTTTATTTCCTTCTTAAAAACCCCTGCGTACAATAACATGGATAGTTGGTGTAAAAAGGTGAAGATGGAAAGTAACATATTATCAAAAATTATAAATTATTTCACCAACCATGATTTGACCCTGCTAGTAGAAAAAACAATCACACCTAAAGAGGTAATGGAGCATTATATAATTTTTGCAAAAAGGTTTGATAATTTGTGTGTCTTGAATGAAGGTATTTCAAAAAATAAAAAGAACTAAGAAGCATCATCTCCATATTAAATAAACATATTTATAAAATATCTATATAGTGATGGAGGTAAGCTTCTTAGGATAGATACATAAATATTTATCTTCCATTATGGGCCCCCATGTCCTTGGCCATCTATTTTAGAATATTTTAGTGTAATGTTCATTATTGGTTTGAATGTTTGTTTGATAACTATTGATAATTTAAATCTCATTAATTTTTTTAAGGAATATCATCTTATCTATTTCTTCAGGCATTGATTGATAAAGTTGTTTTTGGGGAATTCGATGTATTCATCATTCACAAACTTGAACATTTTTTTGGCATTCATAAATCTCTTAGAAATATATGTGTTGGTGATTTCCATTACATGCAAAAAATGAGTGTCATACTTTAGGGTCTAGATTGTGATGGATTCAATTGGATTCATATTATAGGTATCAATTTTTTTGAAGATCCCACTAATTTTTAGCTTGAATATTCATCTTTCATTCACAAAAAATTAAACTAGAGGAAGGTGTTGACACTAACAAAGATGTGCTAACATTTCAATTGATTGGTTCACACAAAATAAGGAGGAAATTCAAAAATGAAATAGATAAATTCTTTTTGGAGAGAATTATATCTATTTTTGATAATTCATATACATGTTAATTACTATGAGTATATACAGGAACTCGATTGGTGCATGGTTGTACATAATTGCAAGGGAAGTTATCTTGCATTATAAAAATTAAAGCACAAATAATTTTTAAGGTTCAATTTCAAAATTGTTTGAAAAATTTAGAGCAACCAATACAAGAACTATTGCTTTGATCAGTACCAGGTGCATAACATTTTTAATTTATTTTATAATCATGCTTCATTTTTAAAATATAACATCTTAATAATCTTTTAGTGTGTATGCTTTATTTTTTAAACCTAACAACATAGTAATCTTTTGGTGTATAGCACTAATGGCATTGTATGCAAGTGAATAAATATTGGACCCCCTTTTATACCATTATGTGCACCGCACCAACCTATAAAACCTCAGTAAAAAGTGACCCTTGGGTTAGTTGCACCCCTTTTTGTAAATTTTGGTGCTAGCTAGAGGATTCCCCATGGATCCCATACCAGCTTGCAGGTAGTTGCAAAACATCAAACTTTTTAAAAATACCCATACCAAGACTTGGACATGGTGAATTGAGAATCATAGATGTTATAGAGTGGAGTAGGTGAGATAGAGACCCCATGTGATAGCTTAGTACTTGGCATGTGCCCATTTGACCTAGGCAATATAGTGGAACCAGTAGACTCATAACAACTCATTAATTGACATGCACCCATGTAACTTGGTAGGAGATGACCATCTCTTATAAAAGGAGACTCACATTTGAATAGTACAATAAGAGAGGAAATATAGTGAAGCTCTATTAGAATAGAGAGATGACACTAGTATTTTCATTTTGCATATTAGTTCTAGTGGTTTGAATGTATAACCCAAGCTTGCATGTGAGCCACTGGCATTAATGGAGTTAGGAAGAGAATACACTCTATTACTTGTAATTAACTCTATTGATTAAGTTAATGAAGAATACCATTGAAGTAATGAAGTATTAGTTCTTGTTTTTATGATCTACATGATGTTTTTCTTACAAGCTAGTTCTATTTAAGTTTTGTTTAGTTATTTCATAATATATTGGAATATGGAAGTTTAGCTTTGGATATTAATGTCATCCTAGTGTCATTTAGTGACTTCAGCCAACCTATAAATGTACTAAGTGCTAGAATATAAATGTAACAAGGTCCAAGGCCTCACACCTAGAGTGTTGCCTGAGAGTGAGTCCTTAGACATAAGTCATCCCTATTGTTTCTATGCAAAATTGCTTTCTACATTCAAAAGAAGAAATAAGAAACTGAAGGAAATGGTTAAGGCTAGAAGTACCTGATAAAAGTCGTGCGCACCGAAATCAGACGTTGGAAGATTCTCCTCTTTGGCTGTGGAGGAATGACACCTGCGAAGAAAAAGAGACTGGACGAAAAACGTTAGTCAAAGATATGGTGGGTTGTCAGGCGAACGCCCGATCCCGGAAGTACAAAGACTCCCTAGAAGGATATCAACCCACTGATAGAAAAGAGTAGAAAATTGGACGAAAGTAGATGATAATGACAGAAATAAATGACAGAAAAATAAAGAGCGTACTTGATAAGCAGCACTGTTCTGCACAGTCGCCGGCGTCGGTCTCTGTGGTGCCGGCGTCGGTCAAGGAAGGTGCCGACGTCGGTCAAAGTGCCGTCGTCGGTCGGGGTAGTGACCGGCGTCGATAGGGGCAGGTTCTGGGAAGGTCTGGACAGGGTCGGGACAGCGCTGAAAAGAATCAGGACAGCACTGAACAGAGTCGGGACAGGGTCTGATAAGGTCAGGGTAGGGTTTGAGAGAGTCTGGGGGAGTCGGGACAGGGTGGAACAGAGTCGGGACAGAGGCAGAGATAACAGACTGATAAATAATAACTGAGAAAGAAATGAAATAAACAAAATAATGCTTACCTGGTAGAAGTCGTGATGGAAGCCATGGTGTGCAGATTAGTTGATGTCATTTGTGTTGATAATTGCTCGGAGTTCGCAGGTTGATGGAGGAATTCGCAGGTTGGTTGCTCAGCATTTTTTTGGATAGCGTTCGGGGATCCTCCTTCAAATGGCTGGCAGAGGTTGATGAAGGCGGGGGACGGGGATGGTTCCAGAAACGGTTCGTCAACCGTTTCGGGAAACTGAATGGTAACTGAAAACGGACCAGGGGAAAGTGACCGGCGTCGGCAGGATTGCCGACGTCGGCCGATAGGTGACCGACGTCGGCGACATCGGTCGGGTAAAGACCGACGTCGGCAGATGCATAATGGGTATAGATTCTAGTTTTAGCTCTGTGTTCATCTTTACATGCTGCCAGGGTCAAGGTTGGTGAAACAAGTGATCGACAAGGGTTCAATAGGCGAAGAAGAATAAGACGGGGAAGGACCAGGGGAGTTGACACGATTTCGGTGTCTACATTTGCCCCTTTTTGTCTTGTTGGTTGTTCTGGACGAACTGCAAGACAAAAATAGGAGTGAGTGCCCCAGGTGAGGGATAAGGTTGATTTCGTCTTGTTGGTTGTTCGAATGAACTGCAAGACAAAATAAGAAGCGAAATGCCCCGAGTAAGGATGAGGTATTCCCCCTCAAAGCAGGAGTCGAGGGAAGGGAACCAGGAATCGGGTGCTGATTTGATAAAGAGCGGATGAAAAAGGGGTGAGGGTGAACGCTGCAAAGGTCGTGATTGCGCGCATACCACTGCACGAGATGGTCAGGTCAAAGTGTCGCAGGTCAAGGGTCGAGGAGTGCCAAAATTGAAGTAACTGGGCCCCAGCATTTAGTCATCTGCTGATCGGGTCACTCAATCTAAGCTGAAGCTCCAAATGGGTCGTCGCGTTCCAGGTATCCCGGGCTCAGGAAGTGCTCCTAGAAATGCAAAAAAGTCACAAGTAGTGCGGATCAACCGGTGTGCGATCCTATACTTGTGAGGGTCCAAAAAGGTCTGCGCACAATTCTGCTAACCAGTCATGAGGTAGCATACATGCAAAAACAACCAAGGCAACAACGTCTTGGAAGTGGTCGAGGTCGGAGGAGATAGGCATGATCTCCAATGGTTGGTGGTCGATGGATGGATGAATGGATGAAAGGATGCGGCCGAGCTAACCCCAGAAGACCCCATGTCAACTGAGTGCTGCCTACATAGCCCTGGTGATAGGGCCTCAGGCCGATGTAGTTCTCCCTTAGAAGGGAGGAAGGGTCAAAGGGATGGTGAGAGAAAAAAAAAAAAGAAAAAGAAAAGATGTTGCAGCCTTTTCCAAATGGTGTATTCTGTAACATTGGTTGAGGGGTTTTTCATCCCTAGCAATATTTCATATGCGTGATAGATGTATGCTAAAAATGAATTGTGGTCTATTTATGCTTCAACAAGTATTGGTTTATGCTTAACATAAATTGGGTCGAGTCGATAGTTTCCATGTGTATTGGTGTCCATAGAAACTAGGGTGAATAGGCTAGGTCAGGTTGATGGTCTGAAAAGAGAGTTGAGTTGAGTCGATTGACAAGTGATGAAGGTGAATGTGACCAAAGTGCAGAAGAAGTGAAAAGCATATTGCTCTTTCATTGACAAGGACCAAAAAGGAAGCATAGATAGGGGGTTATGAGAACCAAGAGCCCCATTCATGCGTGACGTCGTTGACCGTGGTTATGTTAGAGCGGTAATCGAATCACTTCAACATTAAAGTGAGCTCGAAGTCCCTTGAGCGGGTGATAGGAGGAGGAGGGAAGGGTAACCCATTTTAAGAGCAAAGATAACGATGCCCCTTTTTATAGGAGACCCTGAGACAACTACAAGTCAAGTCCGTGACTCGTTTTTTTTTTTTTTTTTTTTTTTTTTTTTTGGCGCAGACTGATCAATGCGGGAAGCCTGCATAGAGATGTCATTTGTTTGGTGGTCAGGTTGTGAAGCTGATCGATGCGGGAAGCTTCTAAAATAATGCTGTTTATTGCCAGATTTAGTCATAGCCATCCTTCGAGGGAGTGGTCTGGATTTTTGTTTAATAAAAGGGGTTTTGAATAGCTGTCCTTCGAGGGAGCAGTCTATTTATTACAGCAATGATAGTATAGCTGTCCTTCGAGGGAGCAGTCTGTTTTGTTTTTTTTGATATAGATATAGTGACCATGGATATGTTTTGACATGTTGATTTGTTTTGACAGAAATGTGAGTCATGGACAAGATTGTAGAAGGTCAAGGACTCCCTTTTATTAGGACAAAGCATCCATACCGCATAAAAGGGTTATAGGAGTTGTTAAAAGGAAGAGGGTTGAAAGGAAGTAGGATGAAGAGGACGGGGATTGCTCAAGGGATGAGCTCAAGTTAAGTGTCAAGTGGACGAATACTCGACTAGCAGTAGAACGGTCGCAGATGCAACGCATTAAGAGGCTCAGGTTCTGGGCGTCCATCAAGAGAAGACAGACGGTAAGTCCCTGATCCATACTTGTGCATGATAATAAAAGGTCCGAGCCAATTAGGAGCAAACTTGCCTCATTTACTTCGCTCCATATTGGTCACGTGTTGATTCTCTTTGAGGACGAAGTCTCCGATGTTGAAATCTCGTTCTCGCAGATTTTTGTCATAGGTGTGCTTGATGCGACGTTGATAGACATGGAGATGATTAAGGGCAGCAAGACGGTGTTCGTCAAGTAACTCAAGTTGAGCTAAGCGATCTTGACGAAAGTCATCGTTGGAGAGAATGTCATGTAGAGAAATGCGGAGAGACGGGATCTGTACTTCGAGAGGTAAGACAGCCTCTGTTCCGTACACAAGAGAAAAAGGGGTAGCACCCGTAGAGGTTTGGATGCTAGTGCGGTAAGCCCACAAAGCGAAGGGAATGTGAATGTGCCAATCCTTGCCTGTGTCACTAACCACTTTCATGAGAATTTTGGTGAGAATTTTGTTGGAAGCCTCGGCCTGCCCATTTGCTTGTGGGTAGTAAGGCGAAGAGAAACTGAGTTTGATGCCGAAGGAGTTGCATAGCTTTTGGACAGTTTTGTTTTTAAAGGACTTGCCATTATCGGTGATGATTTTATGAGGAACACCGAAACGACAGATGATGTGGGTGTTGATGAAGTCGACGATCTTGTCGGCTTTTGTGGAGATGAGAGGAATGACTTCCACCCACTTGGTGAAATATTCTATGGCTGTGATGATGGATTGATGATGAAGAGATGAATGAGGATTAATCTCACCGATGAGATCTAAACCCCATTGAGAAAAAGGCCAGAAATCCTGAGCAACTTGTAAGGCATGACTGGGGAGATGAAGCAAGTTAGAGTGCTGCTGACACTTGATGCAACGCCGAACATAATCGCTACAGTCTTGATGAAGGGTAGGCCAATAATAGCCCAGACGAAGGATGCGCTTGGCAACCGAATTTCCACTAAAATGTCTGCCACAAATTCCGTTGTGGACTTGTTGAATGGCTTGAGATGCTTCAGTGGAGGTGAGACAACGAAGAAGGAGGCCGTCAAAGCCTCGCTTATAGAGAAGACCCCCTAGCATGGTATAGCGAGCAGTACGCTTGATAAAAGCTCGTCGTGCATTACTAGAGAGGTTGGGAGGAATGATAGAGAGAGATAAGAAGTCCACAAGTTGCTTATACCAAGCATCTTGTGGGCTTGGGTCTATAGTGTTGACATGATGAATGTGAGGAGAGATATATGAAGGTAACGGCACACGACGCACTGTGACAAAAAGTCTGGATGCAGATGAGGAAGATGGGATATGGGAAGCAAGAGAAGCCATAGTGTCAGCAAACTTGTTCGTGGATCGAGGAACAGTCTGCAAGAGGAAATGGTCGAAAGATGCAAGGAGAATGTCAGCACGATTTTTATACCTTTGCAAAATTTCATTTTTACAGAGGTATGAACCGTTAACCTGATTGACGACGAGCTGCGAGTCGCCGAAGATGTTGATGGACTTGATGCTGAGAGAGAGGGCGGTCTGAAGTCCCAAAATTAAGGCCTCATATTCGGCCATATTATTGGTACAATCAAAGTCGAGTTTAAAAGACAAAGGCATGGGCTCCCTTTCGAGTGGGATGAGAATGACCCCAGCACCTCCACCAAGTTGACATTTGGACCCGTCAAAGAACATAGTCATCTGATAGGTGGTGTCGTCGGAGGAAAGCACAGCGATAGACTCGTCAGGGAATTCACACTGCGAAGGTTGAGTGTCAGGAAGAGGGGCATCGGCTAGTTGATCAGCGATGGTTTGCCCCTTGATAGATTTCTATTGGATGAATTCGAGATCGAACTCAGCAAGCAGCATGAGCCACCGAGCCATACGTTGATTCTGATATGGCTTGGAGTGCATATATTTGAGAGGGTCGGTGTGGGTGATGACAAAGGTTTTGTGACTGAGAAGATAGTGGCGAAGCTTAGTAGCAGCAAAGACTAACGCCAAACAGAGTTTCTCGATATGGGTATACCGAGTTTCATAGTTGACTAGTGTGCGGCTGATATAATAAACGGCTTGCTCACGGTGATGCTCGTCTCGGTGCGCGATCATGGCACCTAACGAATGGTGAGTGGCTGAGATATAAAGGTAGAAGGGTTGGTCGTCTTTGGGTGGAATGAGAACTGGTGGAGAGACCAGATAGCGTTTTAAGGCTTCAAAAGCCTCTTGACAGTCCTTATCCCATGTAAAAATGACGTCCTTCTTAAGGAGATGATGAAAAGGTTGGCAGCGGTCAGAAAGCTACGAGATGAAACGGCGAATGGACTGGAGCTTGCCTTGCAAACTGCGAAGCTGCTTGAGATTGGTCGGGGGAGGCATTTCGAGGATAGCGCGAATCTTGGCGGGATCTATCTCGATGCCACGGAAGGAAACGATGAAGCCGAGAAGCTTGCCAGAGAGGACCCCAAAGATACATTTCTTGGGGTTAAGACGGACATTGTACTGAAGAAGACGAGAAAAGATGATGTTGAGAATGGTCAGATGGTCGCGGCGAAATTTGGATTTGCCGAGAAGGTCATCCACATAGTCCTCCATGATTTTGTGGAGGAGATCGTGGAAAATGTAGGTCATGGCACGCTGATAAGTGGCGCCTGCGTTCTTCAAGCCGAAAGGCATGACTCGATAGCAAAAAGTCCCCCATGGGGTGATAAAAGTAGTCTTGTGCTGATCTTTCGGAGCAATCAGAATTTGATTGTATCCTGAAAACCCGTCCATAAGAGATAGCATCTCATGGCCGGCCGTAAGATCAACAAGCTGGTCGATGTTAGGAAGAGGAAAGTCATCTTTAGGACAGGCTAGATTAAGGTCACGATAGTCTGTGCAGATCTGAATCCCCCCAGTTGCCTTGGTGACTGGGATGATGTTAGAGACCCACTGTGGATAATCGATAGGCTGGATGAAGGAGACAGAAAGGAGACGCTGAAGCTCCTCCTTGACAAGGAGGGCAACGCGAGGATGCATCTTTCGAAGCTTTTGCCTGACAGGCTTAGCCTCTGGTTTGGTGACAATGTTATGGGTAACGATGGTGGGGTCGATGCCAGGCATATCATTGTAAGTCCAGGCAAAGGCCTTGCTATGGTCGAAGAGGAACTGGGTATAGTCAAGCTGCTCCTGAGCGTCTAAAGATTGGCCAATCTTTAAGACATGAGGAACATCAGAAGAAGGAAGGTTGATGTCAATGGTTGATTCATTTAACATAACTTGGGTCTCAGAAGGGAGGGAGCGCTGGATGAAAGAATCATCAGCGCCCATGTAGGAAAGAATGGCGTCATCGTCAACGCAGTGAACAGTGTGAATGATTGGCGACTCATCTTCGATCATGGTGGGAAGAATGAGAGGGAGAGACTTGGATACCCCATTGAGCTGATAAGTCAAGGGGTCCAGGCGAATGGTGTTTATGGAAAAAAAAAACTAGGAGGAACGGAAACCACTGACTCCGTAGGTGAAGGTGGTGAAATAGGCGAGTGTGGAGGAGATTGGTCAAGGATTGGTTCAGGATAAAGGTCTACAGGGTCTTGAGTGGGGTCGTGATATCCCAGACCATACCGTTTCTTGGCGTCGTCATCATTGAGCGGTTGGATAGGCTGATGGGAGCCCTGCTCATAGCGTCCGAAACCAAAACCCTTCCATGCACACCTGTAAAGGTAAGTATGTGCAAAGGTGGGGTTGCCAAGAAATGAGAAATCTGATGTGAAAGGTTGGGGTGAAGAAAGAGGATTACCGTCAGTAGGAGCTTGATTAAGCCCTCCATAGACGAGGTTGGTGCAGAGGTGAGGGGGACCATAAGGTATGATCATCCCAATCCGATGGTCGTAGGTGGGGCTGTGATGAAGGCGTCCATACTCTTGCGGAGTTTGGAACATGTCAAAAGCCAACAAGCGATACTCTCCCAATGAAAGTCTTTGAAAGACGTCTTCCATGGGATCTGTGGTTGTCACTTGAAGGGGAGGTGTAAGGGCGACCACCTGTTATGAACTGGTTGAAGCTTTCGCGGATGGAGGAGGTGCCGAGGTTGATGGCTTGATAGGAATGAGGACATCGTTTGGACGGTAGGTGGTATTGCATGTTTTGAAAGGCGAAGGGTCAGCGGGAATGGTGTGGACTTGTCCGTCATGCTCAAACTTCACACAATGGTGCAGGGTGGAGGGGACACAGGCCATGGCATGGATCCAGGGTCGGCCCAGCAAGATGTTGTATTGGAACTCTCCTTCGATGATGTAGAAGAGCTCTGGGACTGTGCGTGGACCAACGCAGATATGAAGGATAACTGTGCCAATGGTCGTGGCAGTAGTGTCGTTGAAAGAGCGCAAGATCGCGTCAGTTTTGGAGATGCAATTCTTGGGAAGAGCCAACTGATCAAAGGCATGAGTGGAGATGATGTTGATGCTAGCGCCCCCGTAGATCATAACGCGTTTAATGCGTGTCCGATCGATGTAGGCAGTGATGAAAAGGGCGGCGTCCTGATCTTCCGTATTGGATGTAGGAATTTCAGAATCGCTGAATGTTATGGAGGCAACAGGGGCTAAGGAGTGGACAAGGGCAGCAAGTGGCTGAGGATCCTCGGGTTGGACCTCCACTGCCTGCAGGGCTTGGATGAGGGCCTGACGATGTTGAGGTGAGGTTTGGACGAGATCGTAGAGGGACATCTTCACAGGCGTCTGGTGAAGCTGTTTCAACATGGAGTCGTGGATTGGTCCAGAAGAAGAAGAAGGAGAGGAAGGTTGAGGCGCGCCAAGGATAGAAATCTTAGGCTTAGGCGGTTGAGGTGGATTGACAAAAGGGTAGTTCTAAGGAATGGCGGCTTTTTCTTTCGCCTTATCCTTTTGTGACCTAGTGGTGATGTGAACGGCATTGATTTCAAAGATGGGAGGTGAAGATGATGTAGGGGTTGTAACCGGTTGATGAGATGTGGATGGGTTTGAAGAGGTTGAAGGGTTGTGAGAAGGAGTCGGGGTGCGGTCGAAAGTGTCCTCAAAGAGAAGAGCGTCTTTCTCCAGATAACGGTGAATGACAGCCTTGAGGGCACAGCAAGTCTGAGTGTCATGTCCTGGTGTACGATGATATAAACAAATCTTCATGTCGTCGAACTAGGAAGGTTTAGACCCGAGAGGTTGAAAGGGCTTGATGGGTGGAAGAGTTATGCTAGAAGTTTGCAAAAGTCGTTGCAAGATCAAAGAGTATGAGCCCACTAAAGGGTCCATGTTCATCGATGTATGCAATGTCGGTGACTTTTGCTTGGGCAAAATGGGAGGAGGTTTTCGTACCACCTTCTGGGTTGATGGTGCGATGACAGGTGGAGATGGTACACTCTTCATGAGAGGTATCGCCCTTTTGGGAGAGGGTAGGCTAGCGGTAGGTAAAGGAAGCAAAGGGGGCAACCGGTTTTGGTTAGAGGTTGAAGCGGGAAGGATTCTGGTTAAGGTTGAAGGATGCGGGCCCAAAATGGAGGGCAATGGTGACGGAAGAGGAGGCGTTCGCCTCTGTGGTTTGGCAGTCTTTTGAGATTTAGATTGAAGACTACTATTAGTTGAAGTTTGGGTTAAGTCCACCTTCACTTGTGGATGAGTGAGGTTGGAGACGGGGCGAACGCCAAGTGATTTGATAGGTTTAGGCGGGGTAGATGAGGGTTTTAGTTTTAATGAGGTTGATGAAGATGTAGACGGTTTGGAAGTGGAGATCAGATTTTTGTTGATAGTCTTAGAAGGTTCTGCCATGGGAGGATTAGCAGCATGAGATGAGAGGGCCCGGGCTTGTTGAAGAGCTGTGAGACGGTCCCACAATCCCTGATGTTCCACTTTCCTAGAAGGGAGAAGTTCGAGTCTTTCCACTAGTCGGGAAAATGGCTGAGAAGATGCGAGATGAGGTTTAGGCTCTTGAGAAGATGCCAATGGTTGTGGGACTGAAGGTGGGATAGATGTAGTAGTCTCGGGCTCAAAGCAGGATGAAGTTGTGACAGGTTCATGTTTGGTTGGAGATGAAGGAGAGATAGGTTCTTCTCTGGGTGGAGAAGAAACTGATGAATGAAGCTCCTCAAGCGGGTAAAGAGCAGGGATGATAGTGCCCTCCACTTGTGGCCGAGGAGTAGGAAAGGTTGGGTCCTCCATGAGCAGCAAGAAGGAAGATGGTGAAACTAGCGGTGCTGGTAAGGTCGAGGCGTCCTCCAAAATGAGAGAAGTTGAGGGAGAACTAGCCGGAGAAAGAGGTTCGTCCACATGTGATGGACTGATGGATGAACTCACCTCTTGGGGTTGGTTAGAAATGAGGGGCGAGACTGTATTGACTG
Source organism: Torreya grandis (assembly GCA_037957365.1). NCBI lineage: Eukaryota > Viridiplantae > Streptophyta > Pinopsida > Cupressales > Taxaceae > Torreya > Torreya grandis. Next base: position 797,302 of record JARHVA010006042.1, read on the forward strand.
TTCGAATATTATGTTCATGGGTATTGTCAGTCAAGGTCTGGACGTTGTTTTGGGTTGGTGGATGATTAGGGAATGGTTGTTTGAAGATATCGATACCCTGATTAGGAGGGGCGTTAGGATTGTCGAGGATGAGGTCACCCTTTTCCAACATGTCTTAAACTATGTTTTTAAGGGTTTTACAGTTGCCCGTGTCATGACCTTTAACACGGTGGTAGTGGCAGAAGTCATTCTCCCTATACCACGCAGGGATGGCGCGTGAGGGATCAAATTGTGGTGGAGGTCGGATCTGAGGGAGATTGATGGCCCCTTGTTTGATGAGTTTTTCCAGCACAGACGCGTATGATTCTCCAAGTGGAGTAAACTGTCGCTGTATGTATCTCTATTGAAATTGACGAGTGGAGCTCATGGACGTGGATGGTTCAGGTTGATTAGTTGAAGGCGAAGAAGAGGAAGATCTAACAACCACAACATTTGCTGAAGCTTTAGATTTAGGATTGGATGAGGAAGGCTTAGAAGAAGGGTCATTGGTTTTGGATTTGGGATTCTTACTCTGCAACTTGACTTTATTCTCCTCAACGGCACGTAATTCAAGTTTACGAGCCATCGTGAAGGCCTCGTCAAAAGTGCGGAAGGTTTGAACCCTCAAGGTAGAAGAAATATGTTTAGCACAGGCTTGAGAGAAAAGTTCAATAAGCTCAGGCTGAGGTAAAGAAAATGAAAGTTGATTGATAAGGCTCCTCCACCGAGCGACGAAATCAGCAATAGATTCATCCTCGAACTGGCGAATAGAATAGAGGTCTGTGATAGAGACCTTCTTGGTGATATTGATGGAGAAATGATCGAGGAAGAGCTGGGCCAACTGAGTGAATGTAAGGATGGAATGGCTGGGAAGAGAGCTGTACCAGTCAAGTGCAGCACCCGAGAGAGACATGGGAAACGTGCATAAGAGTAACGCATCGTCGTGGGCGATAAGGTAACAAGCATGTCTGAATGCCCGTAAATGTTGTTGTGGGTCTTCCTTACTCTGGAAACGAGAAAACTTAGGAAGTTCCCACTGGTTAAGATATGGTCTGATGGGGACGGAAGGATGGATGGGCTCGTTACAGATTTGTTCGTACGAGAGAGTGTTGCGTGAGCCGGTAATAGAGGTCTCTAGGTTGGACATTTTATCCATCAGCATCTTGATAATATCTACTGACGGATTGGTGGATGGAGCACCTCCTAGATTATGAGGCGCTTGAAAGAGGCTGGAAGAGGTATATGACGTAGTCGGTTGTACCAATAAGGGCGCAACGTATGGATGACTAGTCGTAGGGACGGAAGAAGTGACTAAAGAAGGTTGGATGGAAGATATGGCTAGGTTTGATGTTGTCATGGGAGGTTGGTTAGAGGTAACATGGGCTAACGGATGGGTAGCCACCCTAGTGTTGATAGGAGTAAGAGTGGGTGGAATAGAGACAACCAGGTTTTGAAAGGGGGTAGAAAGTGGTTGAGTAGACTGAGATTGATTGGGGGCCGAAACCCCGGTGAAAGTGGGCCCAACAACGGAAGGAGAGGCCACACTTGGATGGTTGGTGAAAGGTTGGTCATTGGTTGAGGCAACAGCCTGGGTGTTTAAGGGTTGGACTACAGACGTTGTTGATACGACCGCAGTTGCGAGGAGAGAAGTCGACATTCCATAAATTGGATTGCCAAAGGGGTCTCGCGTTTGGCTATTCGCGAGATAGTGTTGCAGGGCTTTAGTATTGAGGTCCAAGAATGGTGCGAAGTCTTGGTCCCCTTCTAGAATAATAGGCGTTTGGGGTGGAGATGGTCTGGTAGGAGTTCTTTCAGTTTCCGAATTGAACTCCATTATAGGGTTGGTTGTAGGCGGGGTAGATGGAAGAGGATGATGCCTCGCGTGATCGACTAGAGCCTTGGCTTGGCTACGAGTCAGAACCATTCAAGGCAAGGGAGAACGTCCTCACAAGCTCAAACAAGCAGATAAGAACCAAAAAGATGAAGACACAAGCAGATCCTAAAACCCTAGAAGTAAATTATTAGGATTATAGTGGCTTATGCCTTAGAATGTGTGTGTAGAGGAAGATTGGATAAAAAATGGGTCCTAGAAGAAGCAATCTATGGATGGTCTCGGGTTTTGTTATGGTGCTCAAGAAGTCTGTGTTAGGGTCTGGTACGTGGCCTGGTGCTAAGGAGCAAGCTCCCCTCACTTCACGATTCCAGTGGTTAGCTGGTTTCGCTTAGCCAAGATATACCTCGCCTAGAGATTATACTTCGCCAGATAACCGAGTGGGCTTCCCCCTTGGTGATGAAATCCAAGTAGGGTCACCGGGACGGGTAAGGTATCTGCTGGGGGATGAAATCCCAGTCGGGCCTTGTCTCAGGTAAGTTAAAATGTTTGTTTTGTGCAGGTGGTTTGGTCGTGTAACATGAAGTGATCTAGATTAATTCAATATGTGATTTAATTACTATGTGTGGTCTAAGAGATGCAGGCAAACAGAAATGAATGCAGAGTGTTTTAATGTCCAAGTCGAAATGTTTGTTCGTATGAAGACAAATGGAGAAAGAGTCGAAGAGTATGAGTTTTAGCTAGTCTAGAAGTGCAAGAAAGAAAGAAATGTTCGTTTTAGTTCTGCTTATGATGTTGTTTAAGAGGAGACGAAAGGAGGCGAAAAGGAAGAAACCTAATGCGCCTAAATGAATGAAAGAAAGAAAGAACCCAAGGAGGACCTAGGGTCCCATCGGGCATGCCAGAATGTTTCTATGCAAAATTGCTTTCTACATTCAAAAGAAGAAATAAGAAACTGAAGGAAATGGTTAAGGCTAGAAGTACCTGATAAAAGTCGTGTGCACCGAAATCAGACGTTGGAAGATTCTCCTCTTTGGCTGTGGAGGAATGACACCTGCGAAGAAAAAGAGACTGGACAAAAAACGTTAGTCAAAGATATGGTGGGTTGTCAGGCGAACGCCCGATCCCGGAAGTACAAAGACTCCCTAGAAGGATATCAACCCACTGATAGAAAAGAGTAGAAAATTAGACGAAAGTAGATGATAATGACAGAAATAAATGACAAAAAAATAAAGAGCGTACCTGATAAGTAGCACTGTTCTGCACAGTCACCGGCGTCGGTCTCTGTGGTGCCGGCGTCGGTCAAGGAAGGTGCCGACGTCGGTCAAAGTGCCGTCGTCGGTCGGGGTAGTGACCGGCGTCGGTAGGGGCAGGTTCTGGGAAGGTCTGGACAGGGTCGGGATAGCGCTGAAAAGAATCGGGACAGCGCTGAACAGAGTCGGGACAGGGTCTGATAAGGTCAGGGTAGGGTTTGAGAGAGTCTGGGGGAGTCGGGACAGGGTGGAACAGAGTCGGGACAGAGGCAGAGATAACAGACTGATAAATAATAATTGAGAAAGAAATGAAATAAACAAAATAATGCTTACTTGGTAGAAGTCGCGATGGAAGCCATGGTGTGCAGATTAGTTGATGTCGTTTGTGTTGATAATTGCTCGGAGTTCGCAGGTTGATGGAGGAATTCGCAGGTTGGTTGCTCAGCGTTTTTTTGGATAGCATTCGAGGATCCTCCTTCAAATGGCTGGCAGAGGTTGATGAAGGCGGGGGACGGGGACGGTTCCAGAAACGGTTCGTCAACCATTTCGGGAAACTGAATGGTAACTGAAAACGGACCAGGGGAAAGTGACCGGCGTCGGCAGGATTGCCGACGTCGGCCGATAGGTGACCGACGTCGGCGACATCGGTCGGGTAAAGACCGACGTCGGCAGATGCATAATGGGTATAGAGTCTAGTTTTAGCTCTGTGTTCATCTTTACATGCTGCCAGGGTCAAGGTTGGTGAAACAAGTGATCGACAAGGGTTCAATAGGCGAAGAAGAATAAGACGGGGAAGGACCAGGGGAGTTGACACGATTTCGGTGTCTACACCTATGACTTACATAACTAGCTGGATGACCCTTAACCCCCAACTTGACAACCTACACCTATACAAGCTTGGCCTAGCCAAAGGTGGACTTATACCCTAGGACCTATGTTCTCATTATGACTTGTGCCTATTGACCTCCCTATGAAGACTTAGAATTGGAAGGCTACCTAAACCCCTCTAGCCAATGATTAATCCCCATTGAAACCACATTACTATTTTCACTTGAACTTTCACCCCTTAAGGAGATGATTTAGCTCTCCTCATTCAAGTGGCATAATGGAAACACCTTAGGGTTGTGGGTGACCCAAATTTGAGGTGAGTCTCTAGAATAGGGCTAGTTCCCCTTGATGTACCACTTACACACACTGCAAACACACTTACACTTTTGAGGAAAATGGTTAATAATCCTACACTAACCTAGCTAATGAGGTGATGCACCAAATATATTGTCTACTCACACCACTTGCAATGCACTTGGAACCAAAGAGAAACTTGCATATACACTTCAGCAAACTAAAATCTCTTCTTCTACATCAATGTTTCAAGCATGGGATCTTGGAGAGATACTAGATTAAGAGGAATAGATAATAGGTCTTATAGAAAAACTAATGAATAAACTACTCACTATATCTACAATCCCCATTAGACACTTTTTGTTGACCTATAAAAGAGAGCTTTAAAACTACACAAGGCACTAGGAAGGATAACATGTCAAGGTAAGAAAAATACAATTGTACAAGACCAACAACAATATTATATACTTCATAAAGTCATGAATGAATTAAATATAACATTATTTATTATTTCAAGATAAAAATTAAGTAGGGATTCACCATACTCAGGTGGAGTAATCTCTATAAAAGCCAAAAAGGCTAGTACATATAGGAATTGTGAGAAAAGAGAGAGAAGGTGAAGCTCAAGAGTCACTAAGACACTTGTCAAGAAATAAAAAGGAGTTACAATAGCATGGATTCAAGCATGAGATAGGTATTGTAAGGAAAATAAGGAAAAATGTCTCTCAAGATATCAAAACTCCTCTAAATGTGGCATAGGTGCTCTTATAATTGCATATGAAACTACACTCATGATTTGCCTTCATTAGAATACCTTACCACTAAATAAGGATAGGTATGATGATTTATTTGAGGGGAAGGGGTTACTAAAAATCCTATACATTCATTGAAGTGATCCTTAATCATACATATTCTTTTGGTCATGAGAAATCTCTCCTAGCAGTTACAAATAATTCCCTCTCATACGCCTCTCACAATTGGCACACAAAATGCTTCTAATTATTCAATACAATCAATACAAAAAGATGAATTACACCTTTTAAGAGTCTCCAAGTCATTATATTCATCAATCAAACTTCAAAAGGCTTCCTAATTAGATTTCTCATCCTTTTCACTAAGTAATCATGGCTTGCTCACTAGACTGGCTGAGATGAGGAAGATAGCAGACACACATAAGATATTAGATACTTTAATAAATGATCATGTAGACTTATAAAAAGTCCCATAATAACTCCCAAAGTTGGTTTCATCATCTGAAGCTTCTCCATATCTACAAAACACTCAAATTTATCAAATAAATCCCTATTGTACACCATCTGTATAAGTGTGTTATAACTCAATTACATGGGGAGGAGCATTGAAGAGCCCTCTATAGCTTCAAATCATCTCCCTATAATTTACACTCCATTTGTCTTATCTTTCAAATTGGCTCCTTAGAGAGAGTTTGTGAGGGTTTTTAGAAATTTTAGGTCTTAACCTTTTTTCATAGAGATTACACATTAGAGTTATAAACCAATGCCAATGAGGGCTCCTTGGTGACCCTCTTTAATATTTTTAACACCTTGAGGCTCCATAAAAAGTGTCATGGGAGATGAAAGCATTATAAGATGGCCACTCATGTCCTTTATGTATATTCTACATGGTTGGAGTGCCTTCTAATCAAGGAATGGCCTATTGATGAAGTTTTATGCAAACTAGTGGCTTAGACACCTCTTTATGCACCCAAATAATGTTTCCCAATAGGCTAGAAGTTTTTGTTCATGTTAAATGTTTGAAAGGCTTCTCATTTAGAAACTAGGCCTAGTCTTGCTCTCTAGGTCTATCTATAAACCTTGTTGCCTAGACAATCTTGTTTGGTTTCAGACATTCTATCTTGGCTTTATATGATGTACTAGGCATATAAAAATTTCACCAATAATCTTACAAGGTTACCTCAACCTTTGAATGATGTTTTTACCTATTATTCAATATTTCAAAGGTTTGGGCATGGGGAAAATGCCCCCTATTTGAGACAAAATAGGGATCACTTCTCATATTCACTCACCTAAACTGAATATGGGAGGATGTTTTCCAAGTTATAAGTATGCCTCATTCCAAAATTGAACTCCTAAATAAGTCATTTGACTATCTAAAAACCTCAAAAAACAAGACTAAGTTTCTCAAGTTAGAATGTATAGGGTTTTATACCATGGACTATATTTGCTTGTGATGATAACTTATTTCTTCCTTATATCCCATATTCATAAGGTTCATAGAGACCTTCATAGTCCTTATGGAGGTGTTAACTTACCTTACATCATTCCATATGTTGACCAAATTTTACCTTTAGTCAAATTGGATCAACCCTACATATGTAAATGTTTTAAGAGGTTTCCATATGTCTTATTGGGGTCTAATGTTAGTGTAAATATCCCACCTATCCTTGTTCTTACATTGGTGTAATCCTAACTTCCTAGTGATTATTTAATCTTGAAAATTCAACTCTGGTCAACTTTAATCAAACATGGTTAAAGGCTCAAATTGTTTTAGAAATATCCTAAATGGTTCATTTGAAGTGTTTTAAGGTGTTCCTAAGTCATATATTTGTCCTTTTCTATGTTTCATATGCTAAAAGCATCTTTTGGTCACATTTTGGGCTCATTATAAGACTATTACAAACTTTTCCAAGGAAATAATTATCACCATGCAAGGTTATAAAGTGAATGAGGTCAAAACATGTCAAGAAATGGTCAGAGGTAGAGAAGAAGTAGTTTCATGCACAAAAATAGGAGAATATCCTAAAAATATGATCTTAATGGTACTTGTACAGACTTAAAAATCCCATATTTAGGTGAAAATGTGATTTAAGTGTCTCTTGATCTCCCTAAAATTTTCCCTACTCTTGGTGTGTAGAGATAGAGTTAGAGAGATCCAATTTAGCTTTTTCTACTCCTTTCTTGCTTTCACAAGTTGAGAAGGGCCAACTTTGAATGCTTCGTGTAGTCCATATAGATGGATTTGGGAGGATTTATCTTAGGGGTTGAGAGGGGTCTTAGTCAAATTCAAAATCATGGCAACAATTTTGATTTCCATAGCTCTTCCTTTATTAATCATTGCTAAGAAGCCAAGTAGTTTTTTATGCTTTTGCATTCAAGAAAAGTATAGGTTTGCACATGTTCCTTGATTTTAGAAATCTATGGAACTATGAGGTTTTCATGGATTATTTGGGGGTTTGAATAGGTCCTCTCTATGGTTTTTTTATCATCAAACTCTATCTCTCTCTCATAAATTATTCTTTGTAGAAGACTCCTAGCTTATGCTTGGTATTCAAACTTGTAATCATGGATTCATAGCTTGTATTATGGTGAATTATAGAGGATCAATGGAGATGATTTAGTATTCTATGGTTATTTATAGTTAAATGTTTTCATTGGATGATCTTGTGAATGAATAGGTCAACATCCTTCAAATCACATTGTATATGTTTCTTGCACACCTGAGGATCACCACCTAAAGGTTATATGAATAGAGAATTTAGAGTCCTTTTTGTAAGGTTAAAATATGTATTAACATATTTCTTAAGGTGCTAATGTGATTAAAATTTAATGATAGACCCCATGAAGTGATGGGTTTCCAAGAAAAGTTGAAGCTCATCTTCAAATAATGTTGACTAAGTTTTAGATCCACAATCCCTAAATGGACATATCAAAAGCCCAAGAGATTTTTAAACATGGCATATAACATGGTTAATAAGAGTCTCAAGGAATCTAAGTAGGTGATGTTGTAGCCTATAACATAGAAAATATGCTTTCCAAGTGGGAAGTTCAATTGATAAAAGGAAGGTGGTTTTCAAAACTCTAAAAAGTGCCTCCAAAAACACTAATTTTCCACAGTGATATCTATAGTAGGATGAATCAAAGATGATACTTTGGCCTAATAAGTAGATTTGATACTTAAGACTGAGATATGATGTTTTTTCACACTAAGAAAAAAATCTTGGTAAGATTAACATCAAGGCATGAATAAATATATCTTGCACTCATTGGTGAAGATAGGACAGTCTATACAATAGGCCTGAGATGCACCTACAACCAAGACCTATTTTCCATGTCTTGCAAAGGAAGAGTTTAGGTAATAAATAATTGAGACATCAATGATAGTAAATGGAAAGGATATCAAATTATCATGGAATACAACAAAGGAGACCATTATTTACCATGATAAAGTTAAAAGGAGCTAACACAGAGACCTATAGGGTTACATCTACTTCAACATTATTGACTGTGGTATGGTAGTGGTTTGAGAAGACCTTTGTTGATTAGTATACCCCAAGAATTAATTCAATTCATCACACTTCTAATAACCTAGGAAGGTTTCAATATAACTGATTCAATGTTTCAAGGCTACCCCCAAGCTATGAACACCTTCAGGCAGGGTTCTTTCAACAAAAAACATAGTCAGTAGGGATAGTGACACAAAGTTGATACCCAAATGGTGCTGTTAAGATTTCAAATTTGGGTGCAAGTCCAAGTGACAATAGTTTTTTGAACACCTAGTGGGACTAAAAAGTCTATTCCTTAAAGATTTTTATTATTCTCATCAATATATCAACCTTATAATTAATCCCACTAAGCACCAATGGCAAATCCAAGCACAAATCTACTAGTTAAGTTGTCTAAGTACTCTAATTGAGGTTGTTTCTTATTCTATACACTTCTCATGAATGATTCATGTTTAATTTTGATGTTGAGTTTTGTATTACACAAGTTGGTGAAACATATCCATCTTGGACCATTCACTATCAATATGAACTAGTCCTTAATCAGTCTTGTCAGCCCCATTATGATCATATTCAAACCTACTATGATTTTCATCAATCCTATAATCAACCTTCTCAAGCTTATATTTAACCTAGTCCACCTAGTTCTTCTCCAAGTCCATCCATTTCAAGTTTCAAGAAGACTCTCATTAGCTATAAGGACTATATGCTAGATCTTGATACTAGAAATGGTTGTGGTGAGGTCATCCCTAGTGATTATGTCGAGAATGTGAGGGAGGCTTTAGATCTAGTCAAGAGAGAATGGATGCCCATTGAGAACGTTAATTGGCAAGGTTTTATGGGTGAAATGCTTAATGTTTATGGTCTAATGTTTCACATAGAAGAGAGGTTGAAATCCCATGAACCAACTCAATATTATTATCTCCAATACACCCCATATCAGCCTTCATGTGTGTCAACTATACCCATTCAAAAGGTCCCAAGTCCTTCATGCATTCCATAAAGTTTCCCTTCTTAGAAGTCCATCTAATAGAGAATTCAAAGGAAGAGGAACACCACTATTGAGAAATTTAATTTATGTCATAACCATATTCGAGAGGATTTTGAGAGAAGAGGATTGATGTTGGAGGCCCATCTTGACATGGACATTAAGTTGGCAATCCAACATTTAATGCAATCCATCATAGTAGTAGAAAAGGAGGTTTCTAAGTGTGACATTCCAAGTTAGATAAAATATGCTAAGCTTAAGGAAATCCCAAGTTTCCTAAACCAATTATTTACCCCTCCATTTTTATCTTAGCCTCATGAAGAACTTTCTAATCCTAGCTTCACAAGATGGAAAAAAGTAGTGGCAGTTTGTGAAAAGAAGGATACAAAATGTCTAAGTAGAAAATTTAAAAGTGAATATAGATATAAACCTACTCAAATCCCTCTCACCTCTCCTAAAGAAGCCTTTTTCCCTTCATCTCAACTTTCTTTTACTTCTTTTCCCAATTAAGATCCTATTTTCCCCCAAGATAAGCTCTCTCTAGAGAACCTTACCAAATGAATTGAGGAGTTAAAACTCAAAATACAAGAGATCTCATCTATCTAAGAGAAGCTCGAATCTAATGAAGTCACTGAACCCATTTCACCCTCTAACTATTCCATTCTACCCTTGTAATGGTGAAGAATACATTTCTCCTTGGAATCGTTCTTGTGCCCAAGTTCTTAGTTATAAGGTGCTTAGTATTGGTACCACTGAAAAGGAGAAGGAGATAGAGATTTCAGATTGGGTTGATGATAAAGAAGAGCTGACTTCTTGTGAGGAAATATCAAATTGTTATGATGAGGAAGAACTTCCTTGTGCTGAAGAATAAATATTGGAAAAGGTTCTTTTGGAATCCAAATAAGAAGAGAGCAATAAGGTTGAAGGAAGGGAGATACAAGTTGAAGTCCTTCAAAAGATCCCAACTGCTAAAGAGGAAGTGTTTTATTATTTTGATTCTCCTATCTATGATGACTATGGAGATGTTGGAGATTGGAAAGAGGAGGTTTACAATGAAATACTTGTGACTCCTATTGCTGAAGAAATAAAGATTAAAGAGGTAAATCTACCATTGCATCACAAAGACATGGGGCATACTTATATGTGGATGTTTAAAAAATATGAAGATTATGAGAAGGCAAGACTTCTAAAAAATAAATCCCAAGTTGTTGAGGAGCAAGTATATTTTGAGAGTTACCATTATCAATAGACTCTAAACCATGATGGAGCAATCTATGATGACTATGGGCCTTTTGAAGATGGTTTGAAGATTGATTCTAGAACCACATGTGAATTTAATCCTAAAAACATCAAGAAGGAGTTTGAACAAGAAACATTCCTAGAATGCCATGGTACAAAAATTCTTGAGAGGTTTGAAGAGGTTATAAAAAAATAGAATAATAATGAAAATTTTTAAGAATACATAGACATTCAAGAAGCTATTCCATTTATGGAGGTATAAATCTACCATGAGGAGACAAAAAATAAAATTATGAGGTATGTTTCCAAGGTCAATAAGAGTTCATCTACCTTGGAGACTTGTTTTAGATGACTCCATCAAAATACATGCCAAGCCAAGGAACAAAAAATGAGAATAAGTCATCTAATATTACATCTAAAATGAAGTATGTTTGGCACACTCATCCATCTCATGAAGAAGGATATTAAAGATACTTTCCTTTTGATCCAAGAAGGAGGTATGTTTGGTTAGATGCACATAACTAGTTTGCTTCTTATTTTGTTGTGTTTCTTAAGTGTCTTATTGACACATTTATGTGTATTTTTTCCCTTATCTTATGTGTATGTATTGTTTTCATGTGTTGAGGTCAATCAGCTATCTTGTTACTCAAGTTAAGGTCCAATATTGTTGTTCTAAGAGTGCACTTGACTCATTTTTCCCATTATATAGGATAAGGCCATTGATTTTTAACATAGCAAGCATATTACCCCTAAGAATTGATAAATATGTTGACCAAATTGGACCTTTAGTAAAATTAGTTCAACCCCTACATATTTAAACTTTTTAAGAGGTTTCTATATGTATTATTGGGGTCTTATGTTGGTCTAAACATCTCACCTATCCTTGTTATTACCTTGGTGTAAGCCTAACTTCCTCATGCTTGTTTAATCTTGAAAAGTCAACTCTGGTCAATTTTAGTTAAACATGGTCAAAGGCTAAAATTATTTTATAAATGTCCTAATATGGTCATTTATGTGTTTTAAGGTGTTCCAAAGTCATATATTTTTCTTTTTCTATGTTTCATATGCCAAAAGTGTCTTTTGGTCACATTTTGGGATCATTAAATGACTTCTACTAACTTTTCCAAGGAAGCAATTATCAACAAGTAGTGTTATAATGTGGATGAGGTCATAACATGTAAATAAATGGTCATAGGTATAAAATAAGTAGTTTCATGCACAAAAATAGGAGAATCTCCTAAAAATAGGATCTCAATGGCACTTGTACGGACTTGAAAAGCCCATCTTCAAGTGAAAACATCAGTTAAGTGTCTCTTGAGCTCCCTAAAGTTTTCCCTACACTTGGTGTGTAGAGATAGAGTTAGATATATCAAATTTAGCTTCTTCTCATCCTTTCTTGCTTTCAAAATCTAAGAAGGACTATCTTTGAATGCTTGGTATAGTTTGTAAAGATGGATTTGGGAGGAGTGATCTTGGGGGTTGATAGGGGTATTAGTTAGCTTCAAATTCATGGTAACAAGTTTGAGTTCCATGGCTCTTAATTTATGAATCATTGATAAGAATCCAAGTAGTTTTTTATGCTTTTGCATTCAAGCAGGGTATAGGTTTGCACCTATTCCTTGATTTTAAAAATCTATGGAACTATGAAGTTTTGATGGAGTATTTTTAGGTTTGAATAGGTCCTCTCCATGGTTTTTTCATAATCCAACTCTCTATCTCATAAAGTATCCTTGGTAGAATACTCCTAACTTATGCTTGGTATTCAAACTTGTAGTCATGAATGCATAGATTGTATTATGGTGAATTATAGAGGCTCTATGGAGATGTTTTAGTGTTATCTGGTTCTTGATAATTAAATATTTTCATTGGATTATATTTTCATGGAATAGGTTGACATCCTTCAAAGAACATTGCCTACTTTTCATGCTCACTGCCTATATTATACCTGTTGCCTACACACCTAAGGATCACCACTTATAGGTGGTCTAAACATAGAGTTTAGGGTCCTTTTTTTAAGGTTGAAATATGTATTGACATATTCCTTAAGGTGTTAATGTGATTAAAATTTCATGATAGACCTCATGAAGTGATGGGTTTCCAAGAAAAATTGAAGGTCATCTTCAAAGAATGTTGACTGAGTTTCAAAGCCATAGTCCCTAAATGGACAAATTAGAGGCCTGAGAGCTTTTTCAAGATGACATATAGAATGGTTAATAAGAGTATAAATACATATAAGTAGGTTTTTTTGTATCTTATAACATGGATAAGACCCTTTCCAAGTGCAAAGTTCAATTGATAAAAGGAAGGTGGTTTTTAATAGTCTTAAAAGTACCTCCAAAAGCATTGATTTTCCATAGTGATATCTATAGTAGGATGAATCAAAGATGATACTTTTGCATAATAAGTAGATTTTATACTTAAGATCAATATAGGATGTTTTATCACACTAATAACACAACCTTGGCAAGATGAACATTAAGGCATGCATAAATATATTTTGCTTTCATTGGTGAAGATGGGACAATCCATAAAACAGGCCTAAGATGTACCTATAGCCAAGACCTATTTTTCATGCCTTTCAAAGGAAGAGTTTAGGTAATAAACAATTGAGACATAAATGATAATAAATGTAAAGGATATCAAATGAGCATAACATCTAACAAAGGAGACCCTCATTTACCATGATAAAGTAAAAAAGATCTAACATAAACACCTACAGGATTACATCTACTTCAACATTATTGATTATGATATCGAAGTGTTTGAGAATTCCTTTGTTGATTAGTATACCCCAAGAATGAATGAAATTCATTACACTTCAAATGCCTAGGAAGGTTTCAATAGAACTAATGAAATGTTTCAAGGCTACCCTCAAGATATGAACACCTTCAAGCACAGGTCCTTCAACAAATAACATAGTCAATAGGGATAGTGACCTAGAGTTGATACCCAAATGGTGATTTTAATATATCAAAGTTTGGTGCAAGTTCAAGTGACAATAGTTACACAATAATGTAACTATCCCAACATGGGACCAGTCCCTTCACTGTTGCACTTTGGGTGAATGTACAAGTCTTGAACCTTATGTTAAAATGATGCCAACACTATATCATGATTAAATGTTTTGTGTCAGACCTTGCTTCCCTTGCAACTAGATTCCCCAACTCTAGAACTAACTTAGATTTATATCTAAGGGCATGACCAAGTGTATAAACCAACCTAGTGAACTTTTTATATAACAAGAAACAATAATAATGAAAAATCAAATTAATTAACATGACAAATTACAAGTTGAAGAAGCTAAGATAAGATAATTCATATTTTTTTAATTATATAATTTTTTATTTATAAACTATTTATAATACTTAAAAATATTTATTCATGTATTTATATCTTAATTAAAATAGTTTAAAACATAGCTCTACAAATTTGTGTCTCCAACATAGGAACCCATGACATAGCTTTATAGATTGTTGCCTCTATGAAAACAACACAAGTTAAAACTCTATAACAAGACACATTTTTAAATATAAATATCAAATCAATTGATGATGAGATTTTTTAATTACTACATTATATAATACCTTGCAAGGAATAAAGAAACAAAGGTTCAATGAAAGAGTGCACCTATACACACTAAAAAAAGGAAAAAAAAAAGTGAAAACCCCTTTCAATGAATGTGTAATTATATAATTTCACACACTATAATATATTAATTATCCTTATTTATTTAAACACATTACAATTGAATTTTTCTTCATGAATAGGAGATTATACAGGATAATAAAATATAGACTTGCATTAGCTTGGGATTTAGAAGTGTGGGTTTATTTTATTGTTATATCAATTTGTATATGGTTTTATTTACACATTGAAATGTTTTTTACATGTTTAATTTACCCAATTTAAAATAACACAATATATGTGATATTGTGTCTTCAATACAATAAATTTAGATTCTGAGTATCCATGATATTTATAAATATAAAAATGAATAATTTGAATGGACAAAAATATTATGATTTTGAGAAATTTGATGAAGAATAGATTTCATATTAAGATAATTTTTATGAAAAAGTGCACACGCACGCGCGCGCACACACACACACACACACACACACACACACACACACACACACACACACACACACACACACACACACACACACACACACACACACACACACACACACACACACATTACAAAAGTAATCAAATATATATACATATGCTAGATATAATAATTCTTTGATATAAGAAAAGAAATGAATAAAGTATATTGTTATAGAAATAATTATATTGCTATTGATTTAAATAGTTTTTAATTTGATGTGTCTTATTTGAAGTATATGAAGGGAGTAAAAATATATGTGTATATTAATTTAAAATTAGTGATAGTGAACTTTGGCTTAGAATGAGCAAACCCTATTTTGTTAGATGTGATGGGTTGTATGTATATATATATATATATATATATATATATATATATATATATATATATATATATATATATATATATATATATATATATAGGTATTCATAAGAATAGATGATACTTTCATTAATGTAAGAATATATATGTTGGTTGATCAATGTTAAATTCTTATCAACATCTATGATAAATGAGTTATGGTAAAATGGGATTGTTTCAAAATATGATCAATTCATGGTTAGGTTATAAGGATTCAATATGAACATGTATATACATATGTATGTTACAAAATTGGTGATATAATATAGTTACATGTGATTGAGCATGTATTTATTTTTATATATGTTTACATGAATATTTATAAGATTTAAGGAAATTCAAAAAAAATGCATTAAATAAAATGCATTATGTTTATATGTTACAATATGAAATGAAAATCAAAAGCACATCAATGACCAATCTAATAAAATGTAAAAAAAATTATTACAAAATTTTGATGTTATATTTGTTATAATATAATATTGTTAATAAATTATGATTTTTTAAAAATAAATTTCAAACATTTTAAAGGAGGATCTAAAACTGACTTCTAAAAAACTATTGATATTGGGGTTGGATGATGTATTATTTATTGAGTAATAAACAAAAGATATGAAAATGAATATGGGAAAAAAAGAATATTATAAAATAGAAAATATTTCATACTACATTTTTGATCATTACAAAAAAAATTGAAGGTGGCAATGTAGTTTTTTCCTCGCGTTGGCATTTGGTAAATGATAGAGGACAATCATTTGAGGCTACTCCTTCAATCCATGTGTTACACAATTTCAAATTTAATTTTTTTTGTGGGAAAATATATTCTAATCCATTCAATATAATCATAAATAAATTGGATGAATTTATTTTTAAATGGACATTTGGTGATAGTTTTCAATTGCCAACATGATGTTCATTGATTGTAATTCTCAAAATTGTGTTCCAAATAAAAAATTGAAAATGAGTTATGTTACATCAAGTAGATATACTAGAAATGGAATTTATAAGGATGAAAATTATTGGAGAATCAAAATGATGTATATCATCATATTCTTGGTAGAAAACAAAAAATCCATGTCAACAGTTGTGACCCATTAATTAAAAGGATGTAAATTCATCATATGATGGTTTCAAGTGTATTTATTGACTATAAACTATAATTATAGTAATAAAAATTATCTTCAATTTCATATAAATCAATTCTAAATTATTTGAAAATTATTTCAATTTATTTCAAATTTATCAATTTTAATTTAGTAATACTTTGATCTCATTAAGTTAATTTTGATTTATAGTTGGAGATACCTTAAGATTATTGAATTAGGTTCAAGTTTTAAAGTTAATCCCATTGCAAGTGGATACTCCATTATTTATATTGAAATTTCCCAAGTTGATCCATTAGTATATTGACAATTGCTCATGAATATATTCCTAATGAACAACAAAAAATTCTCAAGTCTCTCTCTCATTAAATTTGTTTGTTGATGCCAACTTACCTTGGACTCATACAAACCTTAACAACTTGATGAGAATGGTTATCCATAAAACCTTGCACATTATCCATAATTAGTCCCTATGTTGCCATATTTCTAAAATTATATGGTTATCCATCAAAATTCTCCACATTATACATAATTAGTCCCTACATTGTGTTGTTTCCAAAATTGAATAGTTATCCATCAAACCTTGTACATTATTTAATACTAAGCAACCCTATGAAACATAAAATGAGATTCTATTAGTAGATGAACTAATTGCTTATTATGTTTTCATCTATAATTTGTCCAGTCAAATGTTTCCATGTGTCCCAGTAATGGAAGCTATGTCAAAGGATCAATGATCAGTCTGAAGGCCTAGAAGGGTGCCACATGTTCGAAACAATCTAATCTATTCAAAATGATATGTGCCCAATGGTTTGAAATAATCCAATTTATTTTTCATATATAAAATATATTTATGGATGAAATATTTTCCACTCCACATTAGTGGGCATAAGTCCAAATCATTTAAAATAACCCAATTTAATTGAAATGATCTATGCCCAAATTGTTTGAAATAGTCCAATTTATTTAGAAATAGAAAATTTATTTTAGGAAAAAGTATTCTTCACTCCACTTTAATGGGTATAAGTCTAAATTATTCAAAATAGCCTAATTTATTCAAAATGATCTATGCCCAAATGCTTTGAAGCAGTCCAATTTATTTTGAATATAAAAAATTTATTTCTATAGAAAATTCTCTCCACTCTACTTTAGTGGGTATAAGTCCACATTATTTGAAATAGTCCAATCTACTTGAAATATAGAAAAAATATTTTTGGAGAAAATTTTAGCCACTCCTCTTTAGTGGGTATAAGTCCAAATTTTTCAAAATAGTCTAATTCATTCAAAATGATCTATGCTCAAATGGTTTGAAATAGTACAATTTATTTGGAATGTAAGAAAATTATTTTTGTAGAAATTTTTATCCACTTAAATTTAATGGGTATAAGTCTAAATTATTCAAAATAATCCTTTTTCTCCCTTATATGCTTATGTCAGGGTAAGGAAGCCTTTTCTACATAAACAAACTTGTAAGACTCCTAGATGTGTTACCTAATGAATGGACCTTATCACATTTAGTTATTATCTAAACCTTGTCTTATCAATTTATTCCACCTTACACCAATGATTACTATGCCTAGAGTTGAGAGTCTTATGATCAGGGGTGCCTAAGACTACCCTTTAATGATGAAAAATGGATGGGAATCAATCCCCTCTATCGGTTGGCCTTAAGGTTCATTATGGAGCTTATTTGAAGACCAACTTGTTCAACACTCTTGTATTGAATTATAAAAATTGTATTGATTTTTTGAGATCCCTTTTATTGTAATTATTGAGTTGAAAATATATTTATAATGGAATTAAATTTTAATAGACATTGACAAATAGCATGATGATTCTATATCTCTTGTATTCTCTTCAAATCGATTGTATTGGATTATAAAAGTAATGAAATTATTATATTATGTTAAATATAAAATTTTTAATTATGGAAGGATGTTTATTTCTTTGTATTTGTATAGTTATCTATAAATAAAGATTATCTTTTTCCATTTTATGAATTTCAATGATTTTCATGAAGTTGAGAAAAGATACAAGTATTTGTATAATTTTTATGCACTTCAAATCATTCCAAAATTTCCCCATTTTCATGGTACTATAAAATAGGGTTAATAAATAAATTAATACAATTTTAGGACTTACAATTGAATTCATATTAATTTTCAAAGTTTCACTACTAAAACTCCATATAATCCTTTGTAAATGACCCCAATTTTATTTAATTTTATAGCATGAAAATTAGTGTATTGAAGGGTGTAAATAATTTTAGTGTTTCTTTTCAAATTTTATGAGTCTGATAATTTTCATTTCATAATTTTTTTAATCACTTTTCTATCAATATTAATTTTTGAATATTAAGCTTTTGTAAGATAGTTTTTTTTCTCCATAGGCCCTTTGTAAGGGATCATACCACCTCCTTTGGGGTGATTGGTATTTTTTTCAGTGATTGCCCATGTGAATACACAATATAGGATAAAAACCTTATAGGGCATGGCACTTTGTATTAAGTTGACTACCGAGATGCATTTAGGTAGCATTCACATGGAACACAATTTAAATGGGTGGAGTAGTGATGCACGAGCATCCTTACACTTGGGTTAAGTTTTAGCATGTTTAAGTATATTTAGTTATTTTTCCCTCCATTTCTGAGTTTTCAAATTTGTAAATTTGGCTAAATATTTCTTAAGCTTGAAAATCTAGTTTGTTGGGCAAATTTTTAAATGGTTTGAGTTTTCCTATGCTAGAGAACTATTTTAGTCATATTTGGGAGGTTGTTATTCGAAGCCTGGGATGGAATCGAGTGTCTAAGTTAAGGAAATATGCTTTATATGAGGATTGGTGTGTGTAAAATAGGGGATATGTATGTGTGGAAAAAAATCAAGGCGTAGGAGGCAGACTGGCAGCGTAAGACCAACACTAGGCATATATTTGTTTTGATATATTAATAAATGTGTGTTCCTTTCAATAGAATTTTTTTTTGAGACCAAATATATGAAAGGGCATTGCTATTTTGCTGTTGATATGCAAGGTTTGAATGTAAAACTCATGTTGGGTTTGTGACAATCATACTATCCATGTACCTATATGCTAGGTCGCATATGACTGTTGGGCAATTTCAACGAATTGATTTTAATTCTGGCTGTTTACTATTAATATAATTTTGTGCATTTTAATTATGGCTAGGGCACTTCAATATATTGGTGGTAATTCTGGTAATGTCAAAGTATATGGTCTGCTAGCATTTGAATGTGAAAAGTTAAGTGATGGTCGTTTCAATATATTGGTTTTAATTCTGGTCATTCCAAAGCATATAGGTTAAGTTGGGCATTCCAAGGATTTGAAACTAAACAACAATGCTGTGCTTAGGTGAGTCACCAAACTTGTTGGATATGAGTCTTAATTGAACATTTATACTTTCAATTCAAATTAAAACATACAAAATCTACCAAAACAATGCATTATATCTTTAAATCCAGAATTTTGTCTTCATTCAAGAAATGATGGGCTGTTAACTTTATGCATCATGAGTAAACTATCCAAAAAGGAGAAAATTCAAGATGATATTATGTGTATGGAAGAAATAATTTGTCAAGACATATGTTTTATCCCTATCTACAAGAGATTTTATGTTCATCATTAAAAAGTTTGCTAAACATATAGTTTAGCCTATTTGCTAGAGGTCTGTTTCATCAATTTGGTATTAGAGCTCAAGGGATTGTGCACAATCTAAAGATCCAAGAGAAGAAGAAGCAAGATGGCCATGAGAATTAGGATCAGAGGTAGAGCTGGAGGAAGGAGACCTGGAGGATAGGTTACACTGGTAGAAGAGATTAGGAACCTAACAGCTAGGCTACAAGACCTAGAGATGGCTCAAAAAAGAGGCACTGACATGGGTGAAGTTAGTGATAGAGAAGAGGAGCCACCAGAAGATGAATTGGTGGTGGAAGAAGAAACAACTGAAGATAGGTTAATTAGAGCCATTATGAAGGTGAACACAAAGCCAAAAATGGAGGTTCCAATGTATGAAGGTAATTTGAATGTGGAAGAATTAATTGATTGGATTAATGCATTAGACAAATATTTTGAGTATGAAGGAATTGAAGAAGATGATAAGAAAGTCAAGTATGCCATGACAAGGCTTAAGAGCCATGCATCCCTGTGGTGGGATGGAGTGCAAGAGGAAAGAAGAAGGAAAGGGAAGCCAAATATCAAAAGTTGGGATAGAATGGTAGCAAAAATGAAAGGTAAGTTTATGCCTAAAGATTATCAAGCAAATCTTTTTAACCAATTACAAAATCTGAAGCAAAAAGAGATGTCTGTAAAAGAATACACTAAATAATTTTATAGGTTGACTATAAGATCAGGTCATATTGAGGATGATATAGAGAAGGTAGCTAGATACACTAATGGGTTAAAATTTTCCATTCAAGATGAGATTAGTCTTCTCATTCCTAAGACAGTTGAGGAGGCATATCAATTTGCCTTGAAAGCTGAAGAGAAGATTGCAAGGAAACAAACATCCTTCTCAAGAGGAAAGGGCAGATCCATCAGAGGTAGATGATTTCAAGGAGGTAGAAGACAACTGTAAACATCTTATGAAGAGGCCAACAGCTCACAAAGCTCAAGAGGTAGCTATACACCAAGAGGAAGAAGGCCATACCAAGGATATCAAAGAGGAAGAGGAAGATTCATGGGCAAATGCTTTAGGTGCAATAAGTATGTAGGACACAGGGCATATGAGTGTCCAGAGAACCCTTCTACCAGCCATGAGAGGGGCATATATGTGACCTAAGGTGAAGAAAAAAATGAAGTTGTAGCAGCTTATGAAGATACCCCAGAAGAAGGTGAGTCTCTTTTAATGAAAAGAATCTTGTTAAAGCCAAATAAAGAAGTTGTAAAACCACCTCAAAGGAAAACTTTATTTAGAACACATGTAAAAGTAAGGGGAAATGCTGTAAGGTCACATAGATAGTGGAAGTACTGATAATCTTGTGTCAACTGAGATGGTGGAGAAACTAGGCTTGAAGAAGCAGGTACATCCTACACCTTATCAAGTCTCTTGGCTACAAAAAGGACACAAACTCCTGGTAAGTGAACAATGTAAAGTAGATATTTAGATAGGAACATACAAGGATAAGATTTTATGTGATATCATGCCCATAGATGTATGTCATATCTTGCTTGGAAGGCCTTGGTAGTTTGACAGGAAGGCCATACATGATGGAAGGCAGAATACATACATGTTTGAAAAGTATGGAATCAAGCATACACTCACACCATTGAAAGAAGAGGCTATTTCTATTGTAGGATAGAATTCCAAAGTATTGATAGTGAGTGGTAAAGAGTTTCTACATCAAATGAAGAAGGAAAAGGTAAACTTTGCTATGATTGGTAAGCCAAGGAGTGTAGTCACTAATACTAAGTTGAATGATTTGCCATTAGAGATTCAAGATATGTTGAATGAGTACATTGACATTGTGGTAGAGGATTTACCTAATGAGTTACCACCATTGAGAAGCATTAGCCATCACATAGACTTGATTCCAGGAGCAAATCTTCCAAACAAGGCTGCCTATAGGTTGACGCCAAAAGAAAATGAAGAGATCAAACACCAAGTTCAAGAATTGTTAGACGGGATTGGTAAGAGAGAGTTTAAGTCCTTGTGTTGTCCCCATAATGTTGAGTCCTAAGAAGGATGGGAGTTGGAGAATGTGTATAGACTCTAGAGCAATCAACAAGATTACTATCAGGTATAGATTTCCATTCCCTAGAATTGATGATTTACTTGATTGTTTAAGTGGAGCTACATATTTCTCTAAGATAGACTTGAAAAGTGGTTACCATCAGATTAGGATAAGAGAAGGGGATGAATGGAAAATAGCCTTCAAGACTAATGATGGACTCTATGAGTGGTTAGTTATGCCATTTGGACTAACCAATGCAACAAGCACCTTCATGAGGCTGATGAATGAAGTGCTAAAGGAGTTCATTGGTAAGTTTTTGATAGTATATTTGGATGATATTTTGGTGTTTAGTCAAACTAAGGAAGATCATTTGAAACATTTGAGGATGGTATTGAGTAAGCTACATGAGGAGAAATTGCTAATCAATGTTAAAAAGTGTAGTTTTTTGAAAACATAGTTGATATATTTGGGGTTTGTGATTTGAAAAGAAGGACTAAAGATGGATAAGGAAAAGATTAAGGCTATACATGAGTGGCCTACACCTAGGAGCACATATGAGGTAAGAAGCATTTATGGTTTAGCTAGCTTCTATAGGAAATTCATAAGAAATTTTAGTGGAATTATTGCTCCAATGATAGAGACAATCAAAGGTGATAAAAGAAGTTTTTGTTGGACTGAGGCTGCTGATAAGAGTTTCAAATTATTGAAAAAGAAGGTAACTGAAGAACCAATCTTAACCTTACCTGATTTCAATAAGCTTTTTCAAGTAGAATGTGATGCTAGTGGGATTGCAATAGGTGCTATTTTAAGCCAAGATGGCAAACCTATAGCATACTTTAGTGAAAAATTAAGTGATTCTAAGAAATATTTAGCCTATGATCAAGAATTATATGCTCTTGTATAGGCTTTGAAGAAATGGAGGCATTATCTTTTGCCTAAAGAATTTGTTTTGTTCACTGACAATTATGCTTTACAGTTCATTAGCAATCAGAATAAGTTGAATCAAAAGCATGTCAAATGGATTGAATTTTTACAAAGATTCACATTCACTATTAAGCACAAGAAAGGACAATGTAACAAGGTTTTAGATGCCTTAAGTAGGAGGAATCTGATCATGCAGGAATCTCAAGTAAGTATTTTGGGATTTGAAGATTTGAAGGAGCTATATAAGGAAGATCCAGACTTCAAGGAACCATATGAAGCTTGCATGAATCTAGTAGGGGTTGATAGAAGTCCTTGGATAGATTTCATGATTCAAGAGGGTCTACTATTTAGAGGCAGCTAGCTTTGCATTCCCAAGAGTTCCATGAGAGAGAATTTGTTGAAGGAAAAGCATAGTGGCAGCTTATCAAGACATTTTGGGTAGAATAAGACATTAGCACAATTGAGTGCTCATTAATATTGGCTAGGTATGGGTACTGATGTCAAGAATTTTGTTGAAAGGTGTAAAACATGCCAATATGCCAAGGGAAGTAGTCAAAATGTAGGTTTGTACCAGCCAGTACCCATTCCAAATAGGCCTTGGGATTCAATAAGCATGGATTTTGTACTTGGTTTGCTAAGAACTCAAAAAGGTCATGACTCCATATTTGTTGTGGTAGATAGGTTTTTAAAGATGTATCATTTTATTCCATGCATAAAAACAAGTGATGCTACTCACATAGCTAATCTATTCTTTCAAGATGTTGTTAGATTGCATGGATTGCTTAGAAGCATTATTTCTGGCAGGGACACCAAATTTGTTGGACATTTTTGGAGAACCTTATGGAATAAATTGGGAACACAATTGAGTTTCAGTTCAACCTATCATCCCCAAATTGACAGCCAAACAAAGGTTGTCAATAGGAGCATGGGCAACATCTTGAGAAGCTTGGTAAGTATGCATCCAAAACAATGGGATCTTGCACTTACACAAGCTGAATTTGCCTATAATGATTCTCCTAACAGAAGTATAGGATTGATTCCATTTAAAATTATGTATGGAATGCATCCAAGAGGTGTGTATGAGTTAAGAAATCTAAGTAGCATGGAGACAAGGAGTGCT
This sequence comes from Torreya grandis, assembly GCA_037957365.1. Lineage (NCBI taxonomy): Eukaryota > Viridiplantae > Streptophyta > Pinopsida > Cupressales > Taxaceae > Torreya > Torreya grandis. Next base: position 821,313 of record JARHVA010006042.1, read on the forward strand.
GATGCGGAAGAATTTACCAATGCCATGCAAAATTTGCGTGAACAGATAAAGAAGAAACTTGAAGAAAACACCATCAAGTACAAGCTAAGGGCAGATCAAAAGAAAAGAGAGGTCAGTTTCAGTGTTGGAGACTTTGTTCTTGCTCACCTCAGAAAAGAGAGGTTCCCAAAAAGGGAATACAACAAGCTAAAGGTAAAGGAAATAGGACCATGCAAGGTAATAAGAAAGTTTTCAAATAATGCATATGAAATAGAATTGCCAAAGGGGATTGGAATCTCTCCAATATTTAATGTTGTAGATCTATATCCATATAAAGATGAAGGACAACTAGCCAAAGAAATTGAAATAGGGGTAGATGAAGTTATCCAATGGGAGCAACAACTACCAAAGGAAGTGCTAAAGGAGATTGAGAGTATTTTAGACAAGAAAGTGGTTAAAAAGACAAGGAACAAAGAATATTTCCAGTATCTAACTAAGTGGAAGAATCTACCAATTGAAGATGCAACATGGTTGACTGAAAATGACATCCTCAAGCTGGGCAAAAGTATAGAAGAAGTGATGCAGAAAAACAACAAGTGAAGGATACTTCTTATGCTCCTTGGAAGAATGATGCAGGAGCATCCTTACACTTGGGTTAAGTTTTATCATGTTTAAGTATATTTAGTTGTTTTTCCCTCCATTTTTGAGTTTTCAAATTTGTAAATTTGGCTAAATATTTCTTAATCCTGAAAATCTAGTTTGTTGGGCGAATTTTTAAATGGTTTGAGTTTTCCTATGCTAGAGAGCTATTTTAGTCATATTTGGGAGGTTGTTATTCATAGCCTAGGATGGAATCGAGTGTCTAAGTTAAGGAAATATGATTTGTATGAGGATTGGTGTGTGTAAAATAGGGAATATATGTGTGGAAAAAAAGCAAGGTGTAGGAGGGAGACTGGCAGCGTAGGACCAACACCAGGCGTATATTTGTTTTGATATATTAATAAATGTGTGTTCCTTTGAATAGAATTTTTTTTCTGAGACCGAATATATGAAAGGGTGTTGTTGTTTTGCTGTTGATATGCAAGGTTTGAATGTAAAACTCATGTTGGGTCTGTGACAATCATACTATCCATGTACCTATATGCTGGGTCACATATGACTATTGGGCAATTTCAACGAATTGATTTTAATTCTAGCTGTTTGCTATTAATATAATTCTGGGCATTTTAATTTTGGTTGGGTTGCTTCAATATATTGGTGGTAATTCTGGTAATGTCAAAGTATATGGTCTGCTGGCATTTGAATGTGAAAATTAAGTGATGGTCGTTTCAATATATTGGTTTTAATTCTGGTCATTCCAAAGCATATAGGTTAAGCTAGGCATTCCAAGGATTTGAAACTAAACAATAATGATGTGCTCAAGTGAGTCACCAAACTTGTTGGATATGAGTCTTAATTGAACGTTTATAGTTTCAATTTGAATTAAAACATACAGAATCTACCAAAACAGTGCATTATATCTTTAAATCCAAAATTTTGTCTTGATTCAAGAAATGATGGGCTGTTAACTTTATGCATCATGAGTAAACTATCCAAAAAGGAGAAAATTCAAGATGATATTCTGTGTATTGAAGAAATAATTTGTCAAGACATATGTTTTATCCCTGTCTACAAGAGATTTTTTGTTCATCATTAAAAAGTTTGCTAAACATATAGTTTAGCCTGTTTGCTAGAGGTCTATTTCATCAAGTAGTCAACCAAGTTTGACCACATCACCATTTAACTATTAGTTAGTTATATCTAAAATATTAACTTAACTTTATTATATTGTTTTGCTATTATTTTGATACATGAGTAAAACCAAAGATAACTAAGTTTTATCATATCTATAATGCTTATTTTTATAGAATTTAAAATTATTAAAATTAAAACTTGATTTTACAAGCTTGAACTTGTACATGAATAATTTAAAATTAGGAACTTAATCCAACATGCATATTATTATTGTTCAACTAATCTAGGTAGATTGAATACTAGGGGATAGGGTGACCCCAAATCATACCCCCTTAATTTGGTATCCCCTTTTATATGAAATATTTTTTAAGTCCTAAAATGATGTATATTTATAGAAATGACATTTTTCACACAAAGTTACTTTTAGACCAATTTAAATTTACTAGACTAGGTCTATTCCAGTGATTATGCAGACCTGGATACCTAGAGGTAGGGGAACACAAAAGGGACCTCCCCCAAATTTTTGTGTTAGTCCTAAAGAGATAGGTTTCAAGACTTGGTACTATGAGGTTATTTATATATGATGATTTTATCATACAAAGGTCTTTTTTAAGTGGTTTAATAATTATGGGCTCCTTAAAGCTCGAAAAGGGTTGACCCAAAAAGGGATCCTCATTATTTTTTTGCCTTTATCATATGATACAATTATAAATAATTTTAACTATGTTTTGAAATTAAATTTACCCTAAACTTGGATCGATGATAATTAATAGATATCATGGATCTTGAAGTTCCCTAAGACCTTTTTGTAAATTGTGGGAGACTAAGACCTCTTGGGACCTTTCTGAGTAGATGCGTACCAAAGAAATAAATAAAAGTATGCATGTATCAAAATAAAATCAAAAAATTAATTTAAATGAGAAAGGAGAAAATCTTGGAAAATTTATTAATTTAAGTTTTATACACACCACAAAAATTAAATAAGGTAACCTCTATTATTTTAGAATCTTTGTGTAAATGAGTTTTCACTCCAAGGCATGAGTTGTAGTTATGCAGTTAAAATAACTAGTTAGCATAATAGTAGGTTAAACATGGAGGTAAATTAAATAGGTATATGGATGGATATGTGAAATTTAAAATAAGAAAACACTAAATGAGTTGGTTGGGTGGAAAATTACTCTATGATGGAAATGTCTCAAAGTAAACTCAAAAAAGAGAGAAAGATAAGGTAGAAAATAAGGTCCTATGTTCTTGAAGGGTAGTTTCTAAGGTTATTTATTTTGTGGATAAATATCTCAAAAACCAATGTTCATTATTTGTATCTATTTCACGCTCACGAATAAACATGGTTGAGTAGTCTAGGGAAGTAGGTATTGGAAATTTAGTGGACTCAATTGAAGGTTGCTCTCTTTAGAGTTGTTGTTTCACACCCTTAGTTGAGAGATTATATCTTGGACCAAGAATGTATCTAGAGTAGACACAACAAACACCTATAATACTATACTAAAAGTAAATACTCATTCACACCTTAGAATATCAACACAGTCTAAACTAATTGCTTAAAATCAATGAAATTTACTAACTTTCAATATCTATTATACATCCTTATTTAGTACACTTCAATGATAATAACTAGTATCCTCCATAGCTTTTGCACATGTAAAAATTATTGAATTGACATAGACAAAGAAGTTAAAATCTTAATAACACAAGAAAGGGAGAAGAGAGAACCAACATAGTTGCATGAGAATCAACAACTATATTTCTTCTTATATTGATAAAAAATCCAACCCTTTAAAAGAGGGTTTTACATGTATCTAAAGACTTGGGGAAGGGATATCCTCATCCTCCAAATGAAGTGAAACCTTAATTAACATTTTTGAATAAACAAAACTTAATTTTAACTCTACATTACAAAATTGCATGTTACAACTCATAGATTACAATAGTCATGAAACGTGTACATGCTGGCAAAAATATTTTAGTTAATTATAACATGAATGTAATGAATTATAAATAACTATAGTTAGTTTTAATAAATAATACATTCAAAATTATATACATAATTAAAATTTAACTAATTCTTGATTGGTGGCTACATGGCACTGCTTATTGCCATGGTAGTCATTGAAGTGGTAACTTGAGTTGAAATGAAAGTTAAAGGTAGCCCACTTGCTGAACTAGTAGTTGGAGTGAAGTCAGATTTATTCTTGGCGTCTAGTTATTGTAGTGTTTTTATTTGATAGTGTGTTGGGCCCTTATTATGTTCATATCAAGAAGAGATGGTTTACTCACCTTGCTTACTTGTGCTATCAACCTTGCATGCTTAACTTTTTTAGCTCTAAATTTTACACAAAAAATATCTAATTTAGTGGCCTTTTTCCTCATGAAGCTTAAGTCAGCCTCAAATTATTTTACCATTAACCCTTTTATACTTTTATTGAAGTTAGTTGAGGATTGGTATAACATTTTATCAAAATAATACCTAACCACCAACTTCCCTATGCCATCCCATGCATGCATCAACTCTAATATATTAAAAATTATATTCCATGATTCTCCTATTTAGTTAACTTTGAGAGAAAAGTGTCAATAGTTTTTTATCAATTCCCATGATTATTGGGTCTTGATGACCACTAAATTTAATGTGTTCACTTCTTTTAGGGGTGACATCAGGTTAAGATAGTTAAAATCCTTATTTGGGGTATATAGAACCAAAAAATTCAACTTGATATCATCTTGCTCTAGATCCCTAAAATTTTGGCTATTAGAGTAGCTTAAGGGGCCAATTTTGCCCTTAAATAACCAATAGTGTCTAATATTTCATACATCCTTAACACTACATTGTGAACATCTTGTTCAATTTTAGAGGGAAAATGAACTACCTATTATTATTCTTTAAGGTTATGTAATTTTTTATCTAGTTATTTCCTTGCTTGTTCAGTACCCTTATGAATTGATATCAATGCTCTAGTATGGGTCTCTATATAAGACTTAAATTACTCAACAAATGGGGACTAACCCATCTTTTTATATTACCTCTTGGAAAGATAATATAATTTTTATCTCTCTTCTAAAATTAAGTTCCACCCAATGTTGTCCTCTATCTTTATTTTCCTCACCCTTTGCATAGAGTTAGTAGACTTATCAAATAATGAACTCATTGTGGGAAGCTCAATTATCTTCAGGACTAGCCTCTTAGAATCTAATGCTCCTAGTTTCTTGGCCCAGTCTAGAAGTATAAAATATGAAGGCTCTAATGGGAGTGTCTCTATTTGGGTATCTTTTATATTCTTAGTCTCAAGAGATAGCTTGAAAATGGTAGGCCTTATTAGTTTTGAACAATTTACATTCCTCATATATGGCATTAGGGGGACAATCCAAACTAGTTTATTCCTTAGATTTTTCTTAGAGGCCACCATTATCATAGTCTATATTACTTATAAATAAGGCATAGGTGAGATCAAATGAGTAGAGGATGCTATCAATTGGGTTCTTGGATAGATGGTAGTAGTAAAAATAGAGGTGGAAACTAAAGGAGTAGGTGTAGTAGCAATGGATATGGATATAGCTCCCAATGTATGTAATGCCATGATAGGAAAAGAAGTGATAACTGGTAATGTAATAATAAGATAATGGCATAAGGGATAAGTAGGTAGAAAAACCTTACCTGATAGGTCACCCCTAGGGTTGCCTTTCCTTTTAGTCCTTCAAAGTTTAAAACCTTACCTTATTGTAGTTTTTATTCATCTAATTTGTGCCTTAAATCACCTTTAGTTAAAGGTTGTGATTCCTCACTTGGTCCCTCTATGGAATACACTTGAGGCCTTCCTACCTTGAATTTATTCTTATAGCATAAATTTATCTTCTTAGTCAAAGGAGCAAGCATTTGTTATGTAGAAAGAGGGACCATCACACTATATGTTATGATTTCCAAAATTTCCATGGATGTGAGGTATTTTGCATCAGAGCATTCTAAAAAAATGAGGTCCTCTTCTTTCCCAATAGAGTTGTCCTTTACATAAACTATTTATTCTATATGTTCCTACTTTATTTTCCTCAATTCAACTATAGAAACTTGAACTTGAGGGGTTTCTTATTCCATTTGTGTTGTATCAAATGAATCTTCCCCTTAACCCTATTCTTGTTCTACAAAAATTATCATAGTGTGTGGATTTTGGGGGTCTTGACTTTAATCTTGCAATTTTTGGAAAGGTTTATTGTTCCAAAATTTTGAATAGGTCCATTCCCCAAGTGGTGGGATTCTATATTTTTCTTTCTAAAGTGTGAGGGAAGGATCCACTTGAATTATTTCAAACAAATACTCACTTATTCTAGTAGTATTAGCCCTTTCCTTAATCTCAACATTATCTTTCACATTGAGAAATAGAAAGTCATGGTCATAGGGTTCATACTTGGTGTGAATACATTACTGCACTCTACCATGGGAGTCACAATTCCTATGGGTCAAGGTAGCTAAGGCATAAGATTTACTCACATTATTTTCCTCTTTAAAGTGTCTATGGAATGTGTAACACATCCTCCCAATTGTGAAATGGGAGCCATGAAAGGTGCTCTTCTTGTTTATCATTAAATCTTCATCAATCCCCTTCCATAATTTATAGATAATTTATTATTCAACAACCTTGTTAGGGACATACTTCAAGAGGTGTAGAGGATTGACCCTATCCGAAATGACCATTATCATGGTATAATCTAGATATAGCTAGTAGTTACCCAAATACATGTGTGTGTTGGTGATATTCTTAGATATTCTATGTAAAGGTTCCTCATGAATTTCCCTCTAAACTTATGGATAAAAATCTTCTAAAATTTTCAATATGTTCTTTGTATATGCATAAATATGAACAAATGAATAAATATAACAAATTTTATTTTTGATATATTTGGGAATTATATCCCAAAGAGACCCATTATGTTTATAGACAGTATCTATGAATAAATATATAAGGTAAGACATCATTTAAAATTTTCCCCCTTAGGGAATCTTATTTGTGTGTAATATTAATTAATTTATATGGGCATTGATAATATCCCCTAATGTAAAGGTGCATTTTGAGGTGAGCAGTAGGTCGAGCAGTAGTACCCATTATAAGTAAAGGAAGTGGATACTACAGTACCATATAAATGGTTTATTAGTGTCATACCAATTTATATTCCCATATAAATTTGGTGATGGGTACAATATTCTTATCTTTGAGAGAAAATGTCTCTCTAGGGAGAATCCATTTGCTCATTATTTGTTTTACATTGTTGATCTTCCTCTAAAGGGATACACTATGTAAATCAAATGTGAAATATAGTATTGGTAAGTGTAAATACATTTATAATTCTTTTCTTAATATGTAGGTGATGATGGTGTCATTATTTATGTAGTGAAGTAAACTCCCATCTACAATCCTCCCTTTAAAGAACAAATTACTTATCAGGTTAATGCATGGCATGACCTTAGCTTTGACAATAACATAATGAATTTGTTAGTTCTTTAAGGGGAGTAGGTCACTTGAAATGTTCCATTATTTTGAATATGCATCTTCTTTTCAGGCAAATGGGTCAACACTTCTTATAATCTCCCACAGAGATGAGTAGTTGGCATAGGTACCATCAAAGATAGAGGCATCAAAAATTATATTGATATAATCTATTGAATCCTTGATAGAAAATATGGATGACAGTTGGGCTCCCATGTATTATTTTGATGAAGATACCATTTTGAGTTCTTAGCATTCGTATAATTCTATATCCTTATAATGGTGGATTGGCACTATGTTATGTAAATTGTAGATTTTTTAAACATAACTAGGGCTTGAATTCATAAAGGGAAATATATGCTTGAGATCATTGACAATAAATGGATGTGAAGTTAACCCTGTGATGATAGCCTAGTAATGATTGAGCTAAGTGTTAGAATTTTGAGGTCTAAACATCCATTCCCAAAGATGAAAATTCTCTAATGTCATTGCCACATTAATCTACAGTGGTTTATTTTGTGAAAAGTATCCATAATGTAATGGACTACCAACTCAATGTTCAATATGATGGGGTTGACATGTTTCTTGAAACCTATGTTCAATACGATGAGGTAAGTATATATTTCATGGCTAGGGATATTAATAACCACTAATTTGGTCATTCTAGTTATAAAAATATTAGTGTTTCATGTAAATTTTCACTTAAGTTCTAGGAAATAGAGAAAAGAAATTCAATACAGGTATGGTTCAGAAACTTTTTTGGTTATGCATGTGTTGAATCCAAATGATTGTGAGAGTTCATCTTTGGCTTGGGAGGAAGACCTAAAGATATGAAATTACTAAATCAAACTTATTTGTTAGATAGATACTTTGGTGGATTACCAAGTGATAACTAAATCTCAAAAGCGAGAGCTTCCTTAAGGGCTATCAATCCACACATTTTAAATAATTAAGTTAAAAAAACTAGAAAGAAGGTACTTGAATCAATAAGAAAAAGGTAATAAAACTAAACACAAGAATACTTATTGATAAAATAGACTACAAATGATCTAATTAATGATAAAATAATTAGTACTAGTGCTGAGGGGTCAGGGTATGCTTCAAAAAATCTGAAAGAAACTTGTGAATAGGTAGGGACACAAAAAATTGGATTTGGTTTGGTACCGGTAAGAGGAATTAAATTGATATTTTTTAGTGCCACAAGAGACATCATCAATCCTATAACCATCACCAATCAAGGATAATTATGATTAGTAACCAGCCATCATCCTTTGAGGCTAACCATCATCAATCAGCTAACTGACACTGGTTGTCTATCAGTGGAACTGGGAGTGGAATTGGGGTTGGTGTTGGTGTTGTTGATTGATAAGATTCATAAGGTAAGTTATAAGAGGTATATAAGGGCTATGATAATAATTAAATCAAAATACAATAAATAGATACTAGAAATAAAATACTTGCCTTACTAGAAGTTGATGAGGTGGATGGTTGAGATGGATTACCTATTCATGGAATCTATGTTGATTCTAATAGAATAATAGTACCTAAAAGCTTGGTTGAGAGGTGATGGTGTGTTATCTCCCAATAATATGGATGATGGCACATGATAATTTTGATGAAGCTATTTGACCTACAAAAAGAGATTATGGATACACTAAGCTCTTGATAATAGTTACAGATGGATTTTGCCTCCCAAACCTCTCTCTCTTATAAGCATAATCAATAGGTGGAAGTGAAGGTGTAACTAGGCCATCTAAATATAAATTATCCATGGAAAGGCACACAACAAGATTCAGATGAGCTATATTTAGAAAATCAAAGTAGTGGTTTGAATGTGGCTTTCATGCTAAAAGTCTAGGTAGTACAACTTGACTATCACTAGTTAGGGTGACCATCATCGATCACCCTAAAAATGACCGATCAAGGAATTAGGGAAAAGGTGGGTTAAAATGGTGAAAATTTGAATTGAGTTAGTCAAGTGGATAACTTGACTTTGGGTTCAAAAAGTGGGTTAGGTCAGGTAGGTTTGTCTGCCTTGTAGGTGTAGTCAAAAAATTTCAAAGAGAAACCCAAGGCATTTTGATAACTAAGATTGTGTGTGCAATTTTTTAATGTCTACATTTTCCCCCTTTTTGTTATGTAGCTTTTATGAATGAGAATCAAAACAAAAATAGAGAATAGATCAAGGTTTGGTTACCTTGAGAGTAGGAGGAGGTGCTCCCCCTCAAACTAGGAATTGGTGAGGTGAGACTAAGATGGATACAAGATTGATAATGGGTAAATGGTGGTTCATGAGGTAGGTGATAAAAGAATTCTTGGGAATTTAAGATGAAAATTTATGTACAAAATTCAACAAAAAGATGTGATAGCTAAGATCATGCAAAGACAAAAATTACCAACATTGGTAAAAGTAAGGGTTAATTCTAAGTAGGATAAGTGACAAGTGAATCAGGTAACCACATATAGGCATGGTGGTTGGGTACACTCATAAACACAATTCTCTTGAGTGATTTCTATGTTTCTAGTGGGTATCCAAGGTAGGAAGTGTTCTCAAAGAAAATAAAAATAGGTTAAGAGTCATAATTATATGAGGTGGGAAGTGATCTTGGTGAGACACAAGTGGGTTTGTATGCACGAGGTGGTGAAAAATGTAAAAGGTCCACATGGAAATGTTATCACCATGATCAAAAGAACCAAGAAAGAAGTGTCACAAAATTGCACACTAGATGGACAAAAATAGATCAACAACTAGGTGATAAGGTGGTTAGGTTGGTTGGAGTGTTTGAGTTGACTCCATGTGTATGAGGTATATGGGAGTTACCTACATAGTTTCATGGACATAATAGCCAACAAAAAATTTAGGCCAAATGTAGTTCTTCCATTTTAGGTAGATAAAATACTAAGCACCTAGGTGAGATGCCATAAAAGTTTAGAAAGGGGAATGGGGACCCTGATTAATGACTTTTAGGGGGTGTCCCAAAGGTTGATCGACACTAGTCACCCTGACCGATGATGGTTAGGTTAAAACCCTAAAATGTTAGAAGGTAAAAAGTGAAAAGGTGAATTGTTTTTTCACATTTGATTTTTTACATTTGTGTTCTAGGTGAAAACTTCATTTTTGGTGGTTGGTGTGCTAATGCTAATAAGGTGGAATCTTGTAATTTGTTAGCTTGATCGTGTGAGGATAAAGATGATAGAGGGTGGTTAAGGATGTGATATAATAGTGGGGTGAGGCCTATGGCCATGCCAACAATCATAGAATAAGGTAGGGGTTGTTTTAAATTGATAACTAGGGTTGATTTTCAAAATAGTTAAGGGATTTAGCTATTTAGGCTAGTTTCTTGTGAAAGCCCTAGGTGGGGTTTAGGTAAAATTATGGGTGTAATCAGGAATTAGTGGGGGTGGGTTGGTAAATTAGGTTGGGGTAAGGTGTATCTTAAATTTTTTGTTGTATTACAAACATTCTAGGTAGCTTAAGAGTGAGATAGGGTTGTAATAGAGGTGTTTGGTGTGAGTCCCTCTATAGTTTTGGTAAAGATAGTGACCAGTGATGGTTCTTATTGACTAGCGTTGGCTGACCCCAAGGAGGATAACTAGTCCTAAGGGACTGGTGATGGTTATTATTGACCAACACCAGTCAAAGGGCTGATTAAAAAAGGGTGTGTTTTGATTCCAAAGGTGTTTGTTGAAAGGAGTTTAGGATTTGGAGATTATAGTTGAGGAGGGTAGAGTTTGTAGGATAAATAATTGGTGAGGTTAAAATTATCTTAGATGATAATTTTTGGGGAGATAGGGGATAAAATAGTTGTGGTTTTGGCAAAAGGATACAATGGGGTGAATTGGAATAGGCTAAGGAAGGGATGAGTTAGTAATCATTTTTTAGGTGGAAAACTAAGTATGCATGTTTATTGTATGTTACATATTTAGGCTCGTGAGTAGATTTGATTAAGGGACCAAGTTACCATACTCTTTGTAAAGATTCGGGACACCATGACTACTGATGAGTGGTGACATATAGAACCTATTGTGTTAGGTATGATACACCATTATCAACACCTACCTCAAAATCTTATGATGATCATCATGTTCATTGAGAGATGGGACCACATAATGAATACCTTTTGGCTACCTACTACAGAGATCACCATCCTCCTAGAGGATGTGCATAGGATCACTCATCTACTGATTCGAGGAGATGTGGTCTATTAAATAAAGAGTGATGAGATAGACTACTACATGGAGATGATATATGGCGAGGATCATGTTCATCGATAGTTTCACATAGGTGGATTTAGTTATGGTCCATTATACCAGATGGATCTTGAGGATAGATGCTTCATTGTGATGATGACGATGGCCCTACCAATTTTATGATTCTTGGTTCAGATTGGGGGTGGTTTCTACATGTTTTGCTTAGTTTTTTAGTGGAGGATAATGTTTAGGTGGGCCCTAGTTTTACTAGTATATATATACTAAGATCTCTAGTTATTTTGAGCACATACATGGTACAAGATCAATGTCAAATTCATTCTTCACTACTTGGTATTTGATCACATTTAGGTGTTAAGACCCTTGGGGCTATGCGTGGAGGGTTATCTACCAATCAATTATGTAGTGGGCTTCATATGTTGGAAGAGAGGTGGAGACATGATAGGGATAGTTGGAGGAGTCAAATATATTGAGTGGTTTTGGGATGCTTTGGAGGGGTTGGTGCTAGGGGATGTGATATGGCAACCATATGTTGGATGGCCATAGTGGACTAAATATAGGTATCACACCCTAGGACTATAGAAATGGTGGTGGATATAAGGTAGATATGAAATGAAGATGGAGATGATCTTATTTGAATGACTGCAAAGGTAGTTTTGTTTGGTGTAGGGGATTTGGCCTAATGTTCCTAAGTACAAGAGAGAGGAGGTTGAGTTCTTGCTTCCTGAGCTATAACTGTAGGATGTTGTGTTAGATTGTGAGGAGCTACTATTGAGAACTCTTATTAATGATGTAGGTGTTACTAATGGATATGTAGTCTTGTCATAGGGTAGATATGTTATAACAAACTTTATATGGGGAAATAGGTTATAGAAAGCCATGGATGTAGATTTGGTGAGGGAATAGGCATAGGGGGATGGTCATGTAGGAGTAACACTCACAATAGCATAGGTCCAAGTCACCACATAATAGCGGTAAGTGGTCATGCTATAGGTGCAAGTGGCCACCTTATAGGTTTAAGTTCAATCATTGATGGCTAAGAGGTATTAGGCATAGGTTACCCTTAACATGGTTACATAGGAGAGAGATGTTTTAAGATAGGGTGGAGGGGTATTGGCAGCTAGTTTTGTTCCTCAGGCTTGATATTTGACCATGATTCAAGAGATAAGATATTATGAGGCCATAGTTCTGACTCAGTACTTGATAAAGCTTAGATGGGTGGAGTCTAGGGTTATCTTGGAAGGTGGCCCAACTCTCATGACTCTATGATAGTTGGGTTTGGTAGTGGGTCCCTAGGTAGGTATCTTAGGAGGACCACAAGATGGGGATATAAGTTCAAGTATAGGTGGGGTGAGTGATAGTGGTATGGGCGTAGGTGCAAGTGAAAGTTCCCCATAATCATGTCTGAGAATGTTTGGACATATTGGTAGTGATAGGTATACACCATTTTGATACTGACCTACATACCGATGCAGTGAGATGTATATGTGGAGAGAGAGAGCACATACATTATTATCTGTATTATTTTATGATGACATGATGTATATATGAGGATTATGATTGATGTATGTTTATGGTTCATGGAGTTCATGTTTATTATTGATGTTTTATTAGATGTTTGACTTGGTATATTAGGCATGTGATGCTAGAAAGATAGCTACAATGCCCTAATTCTATTCATGGATGTGAAAGTATGTGTTATTGATGGATGTATGTAATGTGATAATGTAATAACTTTGTTTATGATAATGTTTATGTATTTAGGATGATTTTATGTTTATAAGATTAATTATACTAATGTCATGGTAAATGGATAGAGTCATATATGGTATATGGATTGATGTCTTGCCCATTGGTTTGATTTATGCTTATAATGGTGTAACGATATGAATATATGCTAATATGATGTCATGATGGTTAATGGATAGGATGATGTTGAGGATATTTTATATGTTTTCCTTAAATTTGTGTTCATAGATGTGTAGATGATGTTACTTGTAGACATAGTTGATAATGTTTGCACTTTTGATAGCCATTGTTATGCTCATGGAGATAAAATGTGAATATGGTTAAAGATAAGAATACATGAAGTAAGCAAATAACAAGATAATAAAAGAGAATATGATACCATTCCATTAGGAAGGACTGAAATAAAACCAAAATTTGGAGTGGATTAGTGAAAATAAGACTTTCAAATGGTTCACATTAGCATGCTTATGTTGATAAATAGGTATCTTAATCACATTATGTCAAGTAAGTTCATAGTCTCATGCATATGATATGTGGAGGTAGAATGGGTGAAACTAGAACCTTTAGTCAAAATAGTGTGCACCTTATATAGGCTTATAAAGAGGTAGTATAAACAATTCTATGATCCTATATAAAGTGTAGAATGATTGATTCAAGAAGTCTACTAAGGAGGGTCAACTATGGCCTTCCAAGATTATTGCTTTTATGAGACTTGATTACAACTTTCTTGTTACTTTTGATTTTATTTAGGGGTCTTTTCTAATTTTAATTTGTTTTAAGGTTAGGGAAGTTGATTGATGCAAGAATATTCCAAGAAATTTTTAGCTTTGATAAATTTTTTACCCATCCATCCTTCAAGGGAGTGATATGAGTTTATACACTTAGTTTAAATGCTTTTGATAGTTATCCTTTAAGGGAGAAGTCTACCTTATGTTTTACAATTTTGGCTAACTTTTAAATAGTTGTCTTTTAAGGGAGTAGTCTATGAATGCTATGGGTGACCCATGATTTGTTTTTAAATTTAGATATTTCTTTTGCTTGACATAGACTTGCTTATACATTCTCAAGGGATTACCTTTATGAAGGCAAGACTAAGTTGACACAAAGGTTTAGTAGGTGAAAAAGGGGTATAGATGACAATGACCATAACAACCAATCTCAAAGAGAAAGGAAGTACTATGAGAATCATGCCATAGATAGAGTTGTGGTACCCATAGTTCAAGATTAGGTTATGATTATGATGGATAATCACATGATTTAGTTGCCCCTAAGAATATGGAAATGAATTTGGTTGCAAGGAATGAGCTTAAGTTAGGAAAATGATTATTGTTATCCTTATTTAACAATATAAGCAACACATATGTGAAGCATTATGAGGATCGGGTTCCAGTTTTCCTTTGAGAGAGGATAAGTGATAAGCTCTTGATCCATACTTATGGATTATGATTTAGGGTCTAAGCTAATTGAAAGTAAATTTATCCCTTTTGATTTTCTCCATATTAGTTACATGTTGATTTTATTTGAGAATGAGATATCCAATATTGAATTCTCAAACTTTCAAGTGTTTGTTATAGGCATGTTTGATTCATTCTTGATAGACACAAAGATGAGAAAGAGTAGCCAAATAATGCTCACTAAGTAGCTCAAGTTGGACTAAATATTCTTGATGATAATCATCTTCTAAAATAAGAACATGCAAAGATATGTGAAGAGAAGTTATTTGGATTTAAAGAGGCAATACACCCTCAGATCCAAACATGAGGGAAAAAGGTGTAGCACCCATAGGGGTTTGGATGCTAGTGCGATATGCCCATAAGGTGAAAGGGATGTGTAAGTGCCAATACTAACCTGAGGCATTGACCATTTTAGTAAGGATTTTATTAAGGGTTTTATTAGAGGTATCTACTTATCCATTTGTTTATGGGTGATACGGTGATGAAAAACTTAGTTTAATTCCAAATACATCATAGAGGCCTTGAAATTGTTTATTTTTTAAGGATTTGCCATTGTCAATGATGATCTTATGGGGAACACCAAAATGGTAGATGATATGATGGGTGATAAATTTGATAATTTTATCAGCTTTTGTTAAGATAATAGGAATGGGCTCCACCCATTTAGTAAAATATTTGGTCATAGTGATGCTAGAGTGATGTCACTTTGAAGATTGAGGGTTAATCTCACCAATTAGGTCTAGATCCCATTGTGATAAGGACCAAAATTTAGTATAAACTTTAAGGCTATGGTTGGGTAAATGGTGTAAATTAGTATGTTGTTGACAATTGATACACTTTTTCACATAATCACAATAGTCTTGGTTAAGGGTATACTAGTAATAACCTAGGTGGAGGATGTGTTTGGCTATAGCAAGTCCTCTAAAGTTACCCCCACAGATACCATCATGCATTTATTTGATAGCATGAGATACTTTTAAACCATAGAGGTAATGGAATAGGAGACCATCAAAACTATGTTTGTAAAGGATTCCTCTCATAATAGTATAATGAGAGGTACTTTGAATGAATATTCAAAGGGGATTTCTAGAGAGGATAGAGGGAACTATGCTAAGGTGTAGGTAGTCAAAGGTTTAATGATACCAAAGGTTAGATAGAATCTCTTCCACACTAAAAATGGTTAGAGTGTTTGACTTGGTGTAAGAAGGTTAGGTTAGGTGATAGATAATGATTGAAAGTTTGGGGTTCAAGGGTGTTAATGGGATCTGAGAGGAAAGAGAAGCCATGGTGTTGGTAAATCACAGGGTGGTTTGAATGTGGTACTATTCAAATGATTCCAAGATTTATATAACTAACTAACTATATAGTTGTAAAATCTCATTCTTACACTGGTAAATGCTATTGACTTGATTAACCAGAAGTTGGGAGTTGCCAAAGATGTTGATCATTATAACTCCCAAGGATAACATGGTTTAGAGACCTATTACTAGGGATTCATATTTAGCTTCACTATTGGTACATTCAAATTCAAGTTTAAAAGATAAAGGAAGTGGTTCACTGATAAGGGGGATAAGGATGGTATTGGATCCCCCACCAAGTTCACATTTGGAACCATCAAAAAACATGGTTATTTGATTGGTGAAATCTACTTGAGATAGGTTTATAATAGACTTGTCTGGAAACTCAAGAGGAGGAAGTTGGTTGTTTTTAGGGCTTCATCAGCTAATTGGTCAGTAATTACTTGCCCCTTGATTGATTTCTATAAAAGGAACTCAAGGTCAAAGTTAGTTAAAAGCATGAGCCACTTATCCATACACTAGTTTTAGTATGGTTTGGAGTACATTTAATTGAGTGGGTCAGTATTAGTTATGAGAAAAGTTATATGGTTAATAAGGTAGTGGAAAATTTTGATAGCCACAAACAATAGAGCCAAGTATAGTTTCTTAGTATGTGTGTATTGAATCTCCTATTTGATAAGTGTGTGGCTAATGTAATATATGTCTTGCTCTTTGCATTGTTCATCTCGATGGGAAAGCATTTCCACTAGGAAATGGTTAGTGGCAGACATATAGAGCTAGAAAGGTTGGTCATTCTTAGGAAGAGTGAGGAAAAGTGGAGATATAAGGTACTCTTTGAGTACATCAAAGGACTTTTGACAATCAACACTCCATTTGAAAGAGATGTCCTTTTTAAAAAGGCGGTGGAAGGGTTGACACTGATTAGAGAGCTAGGAGATGAATGAGTGAATGGATTGGATCTTCCCCTGTAAACTATGGAGTTACTTAAGATTGGTTAGATGTAACATCTAGAGGATGGATTTAATTTTTGCTAGATCAACCTTGATTCATCAAACTGAAATGATGAAGCCAAGAAGTTTTCCTGACACAACCCCAAACATACATTTCTTGGGATTGAGGTAGACATGATAATGGATAAGTTGACCAAAGATAATTTTGAGAATGGCTAAGTGGTATTTGTGAAGTTTGGACTTCTTGATAAATTCATCCATATAGTCTTCGATGATTGTATGGATAACATCATGGAAAATATAGGTCATGGCACATTGGTAGGTTACACCAGCATTCTTAAGGCTGAAGGGAATGACTCTATAATATAAAGTCTCACATGGGGTGATAAAGGTAGTCTTGTAATGATCTTCAGGGGTAATCAAAATTTGATTATAACCTAAGAATCTGTCCATGAGTGACAACATCTCATGGCCTACCATAAGATCAAGAAATTGGTCAATGCTAGGTAGAGGAAAGTCATCCTTTGGGTAGGCAAGGTCAAGGTCATGAAATTCCACATATATACGTAGTACCCTTAAGGATTTAGTGATAGGCACAATGTTTGAAACCCACTGAGGATAATAAATGGGTTGAATGAAGTTTGTGAAAATGAGGCATTAGAGCTCTTATTTGACAAGGAGAGTTATGCAAGGATGTATTAGATGTATTTTTTATTTGATAGGCTTGGAATCATGATTGGTTACAATTTTTTGGGTGGTAATGATTATGTCAATACCATGCATGTCAGCATATGACCAAGTGAATGCAATACTCTAGTCCTAGAGGAAGGTAGAGAAATCCTATAGTTCTTTAGGGGTGAGAGTTTATCCTAGTGTGACAACATGGGGGTTGTTTGGAGTGCCTATGCCAATATTTTTGGTGGGTTCATTTCGCATGGTTGAGATATTTATAGGTAAGGATTTGTGGATGGAGGAATCAGGTGTACCAAGGTAGGTGAGAATAGAATCATCATCCTAGCACTGGATAGTGTGAATGGTATGAGAGTCTTCTCCTACTAGTTTAGGATGGATTAAAGGGATGGATATGGGTGCCCCCTCTTTTTTATGATTGAATGGAATGAGGATAATCATGTTGATGAAAAAAATTATTAGGTTGGATGATGTCCTCATCCTCATACCCAGGTGGAGGGAGTGTTGGTGAGGAAGGGGTCTTTTCTTCAACAATGGTAGTAGTAGGTTGTTTGGATTTCTTCTTATTAGGTAGAATAAATACAAGGCCATGTTTATTATGAATCTTATGGGTCTAAATTGAGATTAATGTGTGTGGTTCATGCTCATACCATCCTAAGCCAAATCCTTTCCAAGCACACCTATGGAGGTATAGATTGGTGAAGTCTAGGTTGTCCAAGTAAGAAAAGTTGGAGATGAATGGTTTAGATGGAGAGGAAGTGATATTAGACTTTGGTGGGTTGTCAATTCCCCCATAGATAAAGTGGGTTTGATAGCTTTGAGGCCCCAAGGGGATAATGGCTCCAATGTTAGGGTCATAACCTAGTTGGTGGTTGAGGTTTCTATATTCTTGGGGAGTTTGGAAGGAATCAAGGGTGAGGATGTGGTATTATCCAAGGGTAAGGCATTTAAATGTGGGTTATAAAGGATCAATGATAGGTATCTAGTCTATAGGAATAGATGAACTTGTAGATGCCTCAGTGGAAGGGGAAGAAATGGCTCTAACTTCCATGGGTGAGGGCTTGGTGGTGGTCATTTGTGGTGCTTTGGATGGAGGTAGGAGAACTTAATTAGGTTATTAGGTCATATTTCATGTTGTAAAATGGATAGAGTAATCTTTTATGGTAACAAATTGACCTTCATGTTCAAACTAGACACAATGATGGAGGATAAAAGGTACATAACCCATGGTATTGATCCAAGATCTCCCTAGTAAAACATTTAACTAGAATTTGCCTTTAACCACATAAAAGAGTTTATGGAGTGTGTGAGGTCATATATTAATATGAATGATGATTATTCCCAAGGTATTGGTCATAGTGTCATTAAATGATCTAAGGATGGCTGAAGTTTTAGACATGACATTGTCTGGTAGCTTGAGTTGGTCATAGGTATGGGAAGAGATGATGTCTATACTAGCTCCCCCATTGATAATAACCCATTTTATGTAGGTTTGGTTGATATGGTATATAATAAAAAGAGGGGGATATATATCCTCAATATGGATAGAATGTATCTCTAATTCCTTGAAGGTAACAAGGGTGGAGAGTTAAAAATCACCTATGTAGGCTTATATAGGTTGGGAGTCTCTTGGTCTGACCTAAATAAATTGTATAAGATCTTTTGACACTTATATTTACACCCATAATGATCTTCTTATCTATCCTCATCTAAAAATCATAATGGAAACGTCCCTCTTGACGTGGGTGACAATATTGAGAGATGAATCTCTAGAAGGTCTAGTTCCCTTGATGCACTCTTTGAAGAATTTCTTTATTTATCAACTTATGCATGAAAAGTGTTAAGAAAAAAAATAAGAAGACAAAAATAGGTGATGAACCAATGTTTAATATACTCCCATCTGATTGAATGTCTACTACTTAAAGACAAATAAAGTCTCTCTCACACAAAACTCACAACTTAAGATGTAGTGTCACATTAGTGTTTCATATGTTAGATTTAAGAAGTTATTTGATAGTTAGAGGGTAATGGATGATTTCATGAAGGGATAAAATCATAAACCATTTCTAATACACCTATAAACTTAGAAAATAATACTAACAAAGACCTATAACAATAATCTTTTTGCACATTTGTTGGACAACCAAGAGTAACATGCTAGAAAAGAAGATCTTTCAATAGGCAAGACCAAGAAGATTGCAATAAATACCCAATAGTATAGCATGTGAGTGGAAAAATCACTTTTATATTTATTTAAGAGTATTCTAAGTATAAATTTGGCTATATTATCCCCATTAACCAATCGAGGTTGCTAAAAATAACTACAAGAAGGCATATTTATAGCTTTTGAGAGAGAAGAAAAGTAAAGGAAGTCCAAATGTCACTTTTACATGTTTAAACATGATAAAATTAGTTAAAAATTAATGAATAATAGATATGAGATGAGACATGTAATGTTAGGAGGTCCAATTGTCCATACAAGCTGTGAAAATTGTGAAAAGTAGCATAAAGCTCCATGTTTGTGGACATAAAATTGCCTTCATAATTTGCACCTATTTAAAAATCCAAACACTAAATAGGGATAGTTTTTATGATTAGGATGAGAGGAAAATAATTCAAGTACGAAATTTTATGGATTGGTTTTGATCCTACTCATTTGGAAACTCCTAAAATTAAGAAATCATTGTCTATATTCTTAACACTCCTTGTTTTAGTCACCCCTCACACTTGGCCTCAAAAAATTCTTTAGTTTCCCATGAAAATCCATGAGAGGAAGTGAATGACACTTTTAAATGTAATACATATCCTTATACCCCTTAGTTTCACCTTAAAAGGGAACCTAATTGAGGTTTTTGCACTTTTTACCCTTGTGTGCATCATGCTAATTTTGACTAGATTAAAGTAGAGATTTAATCTAGATACTTTAAAACTTTTTCATTGGATAAAATTAATAAAATGAGTTATAATAGGTCCATATATTCCAATAAAACTTTATTTCACCTTCTAAAACATCATAGACCCTAAAAAACATAAAACAAAATGGTGATAAAAACCATATTTTGAATACTATTCATACATTTCCATACATCTCCTTGCATGTGTGAGAGCATTAGTTAGTATTCTCCATGATCAAATAGGTTTCATTACCAAAATATTCCATTATAGTGACTCTCTAAGCTCATTTTTCTCATTAGGTCATAACCATGGTTTTAGTAGGGTTTTAGGTAGTTTTAGGTGTTAAGCTTTATTCATAAAACTTAGATGTTGAACCTACCTCCAAATTCCAAAACGTTGATTTTAAGGGATCGTACTAAATCCCCTCAATCCATTTGGTTCTGATTTATATCCATAGAAAATATATGAGTATTTGAAAACACGCATTGAGCTTATTTTCCTCTCATTTTGCATTCTTGGACTATGTCAAGGCTATAAATTTCTCTCCTATAGGTTTATTTAAATTATAGGAGATCAAAATTTTATATTTACATCTTATAATAATTTTTTAATCAACCACATATAATTTCAAGGGTTAGAAATGAAGATAGACCTTAACATGGTTCTACGTCTCTTGGAAGCCTAGTGGGTTTAGCATATCCTCTACAAGTTTGAACTAATTGGGATACTATAACATGATTAAGATGGTATCCTATATATTATAACACTCTATTAATTCTTAAAAATCCAAAACACAACCTCTCCATCATTCCTTTCATCACTTTCCTCTCTTTGCCAACATGGCCTAGTGGAACCATGCCAAATTAGACTATATGCATGCACAATCAGGTCACTTTGAGTGACTGTATCTTGTGTGATGGTTATTAAGAATTATTTAACCTTCCATAAACATCATCCAATTTTTATTTAATATCCCAAGGCCTCATATTATGTCATTTTCTCATTTTGGCATCCTTTGCTTGGTAAACCAAAGTTCTAATTTTCCTAAGTGGCTAATCTTTGAGATAAAATAGAGAGATATATGCCTTATCCCCATGATAAAATGAGAGTTTTTAGATTTTTATAATGTCCTAATGAGTTTATTTACAAAATTTAAGGGTAATAATCCCTCATTTAGGTACCTAACCAACTCAATCTTTCCAAAAAAGGCTAAAATACCCTATTTTCCTACATTTTTATCCAAACCCACCTGTGGATGACCTTTCCAAGCTAGTTTTGAGCCTATATGTTATCTAAACATGTGATTAAATCTCAATTAATGCTTATGTATCTTTTAAAACCACATATAACATTCCTTTCTTGAGATTCTCCATGTTTACCCCTTGAAGCAAGAGATTTCCTAGCTTACATGTACTGACTGATGTCCATTTGCCAAGTGAGGGAAGCATTTAAGCACCTTTTCAATGTCTTGGGTACTTTGGGGAATATTTTGTATCATGGTTAATCCCCTTGAAACCATCCACACCTTCCTCTCACTCCTAGAGGGTTTATGACTCATTTAGCCCTCCATTTTCCTAAACCCTACCTTAACTGTGATAGTCCTACTTGTAGGTGTTTATCACCTCTTAGAAATCCTTTAAATATGTTATTAGGCCCCATTTAGCCTTAACCTTTCTTTATACTATCTTATTTTATCCATTTCTCCCTTTATACAACCCAAGGAAGAAAATATCCATGTCAACACCACAATCTTTATGAAATCTTACCTAAATGACATGTAGGTAAGCTCTTAGGCATGAGGGAGGGTATGGGCATGATCATCATGGGTATCGAGGGTCTTTATAAGTCTTACTTGATACCTTATGATTCCAAGTCAAGCATGTTCCTTCCTTACCTTAAAGGTCCCCTTAACCTTGGAAATTGAGTATGCTCCCTTTGATTGGGACAAGGCTCTTTCAACCCCTACCTATAGGTGGAAAATAGGGGTCTCCTTCATGTATTATGATGTTTTTCAACTTACTTAGACACTTTCTGAGGTTAAAACACATGTTTTACACTTTAAATTTATCAATAATCTTCATTGGAGACCAAAAAATGTTCTTACTCTTTGACTGAGGCACTTGTGCTTCTTAGGACCCTATTGTAGGTTATTTTGGTTTTGTCCATGGTGTTTATGATAGAGTAAAAATGCTCTTAAGCTACTTTTTCAATTATAAATTGTTTTATCAACCTCAAAAATCACATAAGGTGGCTAAATTAGAGTTTTGATACATGTTTATGCATTGTTCCTTCGTTCCACTTGTTTGACCTCTATCTCAGTCTATATAAAGGCTATAGGTGTACTTGGGGTCCTTGAGAGGTTTGTGAGATTTGGATTCCCTTGTTCATAGCTCATGAAGTTGTCAACATTCCATTCCCATTGATTTTATCACACATCACCACATCATGTTTGAATTTACCATTTCTCATTTCTAATGGAACTACCAAATTGAGTCCTATATTGCACCTACTTGTAGCTTATTTTCACTTTTTAAAACTTGAAACGAGGTTAAAACATATCTTCAAGACTCCTTAAGGTTACTTGAGGCATGAATGAAATCATTTTAATCACCTCTAGTGTATTTCCAATATCAATATGTGATAAATCCTGTTCATTGTCTATCCATAGTCCTCCTATAGTAGTTATGCATGCAATCTTTAGGCATTTATATGGATTGTGAGTACATAAAAGGTGTCATGGAATTTTTTATCAACTTTATAGATAGCATTTTATGTTGTTTACATGTCGCTCAACTCACCTAGTCACCTAGTCAAGTGTGGATGTTCCAAATTATTTCTCAAAGCAACGAATGGTCATAGTTTTTGTTAGGGATGTAAATGTTATTAAAACAAATAAATGTGTTTTAAATAACTTTTGATGCCCTCAAAAACATGCCACCCTCTACCTCTTAACCTTCACCTTTGGCATGAGCTCAATCCATACTATAGATAAACTATTCCAATTTTTCAAATCCTTTAAGACTACTTTTAAGCCTATTGTGGAGCACCAACATAAACCCATGGGACCTCTATTTTACCATTTTAGAGCAAACCTCCCTAAACACAGTTATCTTGGTCTTCACACATGTTTCATACTACTTTTTCTTAATTGACATTTGAATTGGTTTGTAAAAACTTGATTTTATGTTCGACAACCATAAATGGGTGTCAAGACCCTTCATTCACTTCCTTCAACCATTCAAGCATTCTACCCAACCATATGTAGGTGGGTATTTGACACACCACAATGAGGTATAAGTGTACACAATGAAAATTAAGCATGCATATGAACTTGTATGCTCCAATTAATCACTCTAACACACCTTTAACAATTTATCAATAAGTTAGAGTATATGTCAAACCTTTCACACTCAAGGATGATGTCAATAGGAGTCCTATAGATGCAAATATGAGTTACAAGGTAGTGAGAGTGAGATTTAGAAGTGATATGATTTTTTGAAGGTCTCATAACACCTTAAGTGAAATATTTAGCCTTTAAAAGGATAACATATATCAATAAAGCCTTGATAATAACTTCAAAACACCTTCCATTATGTGGTAATCACCTATATGTTCATTTATTTCAATAGACAAGGACATTACAAGATTGAGATAGCTTGGGACATGAGCACATGGTGAATTATATGCATGAAATTAGAAAATGAAGAAGAACAAGCTTGTAAGCTACCCAAAGAGTGTTGTGGTGAGATAAAAACATGGAAATAATAATTATATGATTAAATAACTTATGGTACACACTTTTTTAGTTGAAAAAGTCACCTATAGAAGAGATACACTTAAAAAATCAAAACACTCCAACTGAAACTACACATGGTGACACCCCCTTGCATGATAGACCAATTTTGGTCATCCAAAATTCATGCATCATGAAAAAAATAATTGATACCATATAAAGAGGAATAAAACATCCTATAGATCTAACACTATAAATTGCTTCATATGTATCTACTCAAACAAGGCCAAAACCTAAAGGGTACACCAAATAGCTATCAAATCTACACAGTCAACTTGTTAGCAATTGTTTAGAAATCAAAATTGATAATTTTTAAAGTTAATTATATTAAAATTAATATATTTTATATTAAAAAACTCCAATAATTATTTTTTCTGAAACTGCCTGTGATTCTCATACTGAGCAAAAACCTGAGGGTCACTCTAGTCTACCAAGAAGAGCAAAAAATGTGTAGAATGGTTTTGGCATTAAAATGAATATTAAATATAAAACTAATCATGGAGGTGAATTTTATAATAATTAGGAGAACTTTCATGATCATTACCATATGTCACACTTCCCAATAATCTATACAAGTGCCACTTATCTTCTTTTTCTACTGATTTCTACAACTTCTGTTAGGGAAACTACAAAATTTTGACATAACTGACATAAATGAAATCTCAAATGACTATTTTACATTTTACATTAAATTAAGAAAATTAATAACCTTGGGAAATGTTCTAAATGCATTAATGATTCTTAAAATGACATAAAATGACCCCCAAAAGGACAAATTAATTAATGTAACTAAAACTAGAACTAATGTTACCTTAAATGACATCATGTACCAATTATACCTCCCATGAAAACAATTAGGACCCCTTTAAGTGTTTAAAATTAAAACAAAATTCCTAGGGGTGACCAAATTTGACCAAAAGTCAAATTTGGTCAATAAAATGGTGATTCATAGGGGTAGTATGCCTACTATACTAAGGACCAGTAGCCTTATCCTACTAAGGGCCAATGTATTCAATGGATTCTCAAATACAAATAGTAAGTAATTTTATGAAACAAATACCAAACAAACATAACACACCAACAAAGCAAGACCAAATAAAACACAAAACAAGGCAAGGCACAAGATAAACTCACACTTATGCCTAAGCACTTAGGAAACACAAGGAAAACAAGAAACTATGTACAAAGAGAGAGAATAACCTTAGTAACAATGTTTGAGATATATCCATTGACTGGGATATGAATCTCTTCTCCAACTAGCCTTGAAAGTTGGAAGGCATTGTGTTGCTTTCATTGTGTGATTACATATGGGCCACTCCACAAATCATTAAAATTTGAGTGTTTTCTAGGTTTATCTCTATCTTCATCCCCTTTTATTATAATGTCTCCCTCCTTGAAACTTATTGGCATGGATTTATCATCAAAGTGTCTCTTTATTTACTCTTGGTGACTTCTCATAGTTTACATAGCTTTATCTCTTGTCTCCTTAATATCCATCAACTCACATAACCTAACTTCCATACTCTCATTCTCCATAAATTATAGCTGATAGGTGAGGTCCAAATCTAGTAAATCAAGTGAAATAGGAAATCTAGCTTTTCTCCCATAAACAAGTGTATATGTTTAATTCCCAATTACTCACTTTGGGGTAATCTTATTAGCCCAAAGGGTTGTCTTCAACTTGGAATGCCATGTCCTTTGGTTCTCTTCCATTGTCCTATTTATGATCTTGATTATATTCTTGTTTGTGGACTCATAT
Organism: Torreya grandis; assembly: GCA_037957365.1. Taxonomy (NCBI): domain Eukaryota; kingdom Viridiplantae; phylum Streptophyta; class Pinopsida; order Cupressales; family Taxaceae; genus Torreya; species Torreya grandis. The sequence goes on from JARHVA010006042.1 coordinate 847,315, forward strand.
ATTCCATTCCCTTAGGGATAATAGTTGGAGTAGGTTCTAAGATAGATACCATGTTTCAAATCCCGTTCACTTGTCTTTGCTCCAAGAAAAGCCAATGTATTATCTAAAATTATTATTTAAGGAGAAAAAAACTTTTTACTAGACCTTAATATAATTCAAGGACCAATCTTTCATTTACCTCTTTTATAGTTACATCCTCCACCCATATTGTAAATTAATTTGTATCAGTCAACACCCACTTGCGATCAACACTAGAAAGTGGATTGATTAGGCCTATGAAATCCAAACCCCATTGCATAAAGGGTGCATCAACTTGAATTGGATGAAGAGACAAGGCATAATTTTTTTTTTCATAAAAAAGAACATACTTTTGATATTTTATTAACCAAGCATGAGTGTCTTTGAATAATCTAGGCCAAAAGTATCCATCCCTCATAATCCTAGTAGCTATGGTTCTTAGAGAAAAGTGACCACCAACTAGTCCATCATGAAACTCAAATATTACTTTTTCAATCTAATCTAAATCAATACACCTCAATAACACACCTAAAAATTCATTAAATAACACTTCATCAACAAGTACATAAGGAATGGATTGTAATCTAAAGTACCTTCTTCTAGCTCTATCAAGACCTTGTGGACACTCACCAATTTAAAGAAAATGAATCATGTCTTGTGTCTAAATCCTCATGGGTGAAGCTACAACTGCCATAAGGTTATCATGAAGTGCCAAAAAAACCTCCTTTTTCTCTTTCAAGTTTGAAGTAAGATGCTGACATAACCCTTTTCCCTTCACTATCTTGGTTGTCTTGATTTCCACATCATATTCCATCACTTCTGTGATCTAACTTGCCCTCTTCTCATTCAAATCCCTTCTCAAGCTAAAGTATTTAACACTAGGATGAGGTATAAATATGTGAATCTTGTTATTAGATAACATATGCCTAAATTTCTTTAGGTTCCTAATCACTAAAAGTACTTATTTCTCAACATAGGTGTATCTTACCTCATAGCCTTCTAAACCTTGAATAAAGAAGGAAATAAGCTACTCTATATTTTCATCATTTGCATTAGTAAGCATGGTAGAGATTACCTCTTCATTCCCAAAGGTATAAAAATTGAAATCTTTGGAGAAATTACAAATTGTAAGAGTAGGAGCTTGGTTAATGACTTGTTTGATCTCTTCAAAACATTCCTTCCTCCTTGTCTAAGTGAAAACTTCACCTTTCCTTAGCATGGAGGTTAGAGGCTTAACCAAGTTAGAAAAATCAGGAATGAATCTCCTTATAAAATCAATTTTACTAAACAAACTTTGCAAACCTTTCTTGTGTTTAGGCAAAGATAATGCCAAGATGACACTCGCCCTTTTAGGATTAATGGATAAGCTCTTCTAGGAGAAAATATACCCTAAAATTTTTCCTTCATAGATATAAAACACACATTTATTTGGGTTTAGAGAGATGAAAAAATATCTACACCTTTCAAAAATCTACCTTAGGTGATTCAAGTGATCATTTACATCCTTGGAGAAAACTATTACATCATCAAGATACACCTACATAATGTCATTGATTAGTCCTTGAAAATCCATATCCATTACACATTGAAAAGTATCTCTATTATTAGAAAATACAAAAGGAATATTCCTATAATAATATGTACCCCATTTATTAGTAAAGGTTGTCTTTTATTGCTCACTTTACTTCACCAAAATATGATTGTACCTAGAATACCCATGAAGGAGAGAAAACCTCTCACTACCTGCCACAACTTGAAATTTTTTTTCCATGCAAGGGAGGGTATAATTATCTTTAAAGGAAACTCTATTAAATTCATTACATTAAACACACAACCTGATCTCCCCATTCTTATTTCTAATAGGGACTAAGTTGGCTAACCAAGATGAATATTTGATAGGAAAGATGATTCTAGAGTCAATCAACTTAGTGATCTCTTTCTTCATGAGGGGTTCAATATTAGGATTTATTGGCCTTTGTAGTTGCTTAATAGGTTTGGAATTTTAATCTATATCTATGGTGCATTGATATAGGCTTAAATCAAAACCCTTAAAATCACTATACTCCCATCTAAAGACATCACTAAACTCCTAGCATAACTCAATGAAATCATGTTTCTCTTGACTAGTGCATACTTTTCCAAATACAAGTAACTTATTCTTAAAGATTTATACCTTATCATAGTTATCTTGTTTGTTATACATAATTAACTTCTCTTTATTTATCTGGTCATCCTCATTGAATATGTTCTCAAGAGTAACTAGGATTTTAGGAATCTTGTTGGATTTCAATTGGATAATCTGCCCTCCATATTATTTTTGTAATAAAACTCAGCATCCTCTTATAGAAAACAATATATTTATTGATTACTATCAAAAAATTACCAATTAGTAATATTATCCAATATGGAGGGCCTTATAATCACCTTTAGATGAGTTTGGTTCTTATCCTCTTTTATACCTTTTGGAACATCAAATTGAGCTCTTATAGCTACCAACATATCAACATGATTTTTATCCTCTCCTATATTATATGTGATGTTTAAATCTTGTAAATATTCCACAAGATCCCATAATCTATGCTTATAGGACTTAAGTAAAGATTTCTTGGTCAAATTCTACCCTCTAACTTGGTTCACAACAAGTTCAGTATCTCCATACACTTAAAACTCTTTAACTCCTATTTTCCTATCCAATTTAAGGCCATGAATGAGGGCCCCATATTATGTCACATTACAAGTACATGAGAATTTAAATCTGAAAGTTGAATAGTACCTTTCTTTAGAAGGTGAAAACAACATTGCTCCACCACCTACCCTAATTTTACTTCTTGACCCATCAAAGAAAAACTATCATAAACCATTCACATTCTCACTTGGCTTCACTAAGTTTGGTATGAAAGACTCCTCATACATAAAATACACCCCAAGACTAGATTCCTATAATAACTTTTAAGTATCATGCTTATAATTCTCATCTCCCCATTCATCTAGGAACAAATAAAAAACTCCTTCAAGGGAAGATGACAGAGATTGGTCAATGTGGAGTTCCTCTTCATCAATGATAGCATAGTTAACATTTTCCAATTTAGGTGTGTAGGGCTCCAAGTGACTATGATGAAGAGGCTATGATTCAATCTTCACTTTAGTTCCATAATTTGTCCTAAACACCAAGTAAGACTAATTGGCTACCAAGTATCCACCTATCTTGGTTGTAAACTCTCTTGATAAGCAAAGGGCAAAGTATGGAGGTAAATCTGCCACAATCACATCATGAGGAATGGAAAAGGTAGGATAATCATGAAGTATCAAATTCAAAAATTTAACTACTCCCAATGTCTTGGCTGGTGATCCATCCAATTGTAAGACTCCCTTAGTCATTAGCTTATACTTTAGGTCTAGTTTATCCGCTATACACTTAGGCATAACTAAAGTACTAGCTACACTATCTATGATACAATTATGAACCAAGAAATCACCAATAATTATAGATAGGTATAAAGGAGGATTTTTTTCATTTTTTTTCATTTGACCATCTATAGGTTGAGTCCCATTAACTAGGATAATATTTTCATTCCTAGATGAGCCAACTTGCTTACCTAATACTTGAAATTCTTTTTGGAGAATACCTTTCTACCTTGGTGTTGTTAAATAATCCCACAATGAGATTTTCATGTGTATCTTCTTCATTTGGTCTACAACATTAATTAAAGGATTGTTAATCTTTGCAGGCTCTATAGGAGCACTATCTCTTTATGGTGTAGCTTGAGAAGGAGGGTGAATAGGAGCTATATTCACATTTTTAAACTTTTTACTTTCTTGCACTCTAGGAGATAATTTTGACACAATTACCATTGGAGATGAATTGGGGACTAAAATAAGTCCTTGACCTACTCTTTGTTGCTCTTAAATATCCCTTTTCTTGGACCTAGTGTTAGAGGCAACACTAGTATTCATATTACTTGGATTCCCCAAGTGATTAATATCATAAAACTCTCCCTAAAAATGATTTATGAGTGTAGAATCAAATTTTTGTTGACCATTTTCCACCCCACTTTGCATTGGTCTTTAAAAACAAAAAAATTGTAAAGATTAATTACCTTATATTGCCATGGTTTAAATGTGCATTTCATTTACATAAGCAACTTGTTCTTGATTTACTCAAATGATGGATAGCATGGATATTCTTAAACTAAGTTATTTTGAGTGGGGAAAAGATATTTAGAAGATGAGGGAGCATTAGGATTTTATCTTTGAAAAGGAGGTCTATTGGTTTGCCTAAACTGATTATAGGGTTGAAATGGATTATAACCTTGGGATTGTTACCTTTTGAGGGAAACAAAATCATTAGTGACATTTTGGAACAAACTTTTAACTTCATGGATATGATTTTGAGGAGTAATAGTAGGCCTTTATTGACTAGTCAAAGGATTTAAGGTGGGTAATGCAACTTGGATCAGAGGCTACAAATTAGGGAATAGTGGCATTGGTGGTTTAGGAGATATTTTTCCTACTTATAAAAGTCAATTTTTAGCATTTATGGCTATGTCAAAGGTAGTAGGCAATGTATTTCCACCCATATATTGAATCATCATGGCAATGCCACTACTAAATGCCCTTAAGTAGTACAAGAAGTCATAGTTTGGAGTAGGCCTCACAAGAGCTAGGATTATATCCCATGTCTTTTGAAACCTAGTTTTAAAATCTTACATCAATTCTTATGGTGACATATTGATAGTGGTTAGCTACTCAACTATCGATAGGTGATCACTTTTCTCTTCAAACCTCTTAGACAAAAGGTCTCCTAGCTCATCCCATGTAACAATGGAGTTGTGAGGTAAAGTTCCATACCAATCTAAGGATTTCACATTGAAAAATAATGCTAAAAATATGATAGAAACATTATCTTGATTAAATTTATGAATTTTACAAAAAAATTCATATTCCTAATATGCTCAATAAGAGTGGTAGGACATTCTCCACTAAAAGATGGAACACTCTTAAGGGTCGCTCCTATAATTTGGTCATATTAGGGAAGGTTAAATGGAGATGAACCAATAAAACCCACAAAAGGGAAAGGCATATACATATTGGAGTGTGACCCAAGTGTATTATAAGCTGAACTCAACAAGAATTTAGACTTATTAAACACAAACTCTCTTGAAAAAGGATGGGTGATCATAAACCTAAACCTTCTAGCAGAATATGGAGGTAATTACACAAAATCAAGGGGTATACCTTTAGAAACAAACCTAGTGGTCACCTTTGGCATGGAATATAATAATTTATCATCAACCAAAGACTTTAAATCTCTAATAGAGTCGCGAGGTACTGAATGTAGATGCTCTTGTAGCTGCAACTATGCCAAGACCAACACCAATCTTAGACAATCTTCTAGGACTTAAAGTCCCATTAGGTAGACCAAAAATTATTGACACTTGGATTTTTACCCTTGAAGATATGATTATATATCCTCCTCCAAGTGGAATAATAGAAACATCCCTCTTACTGTGGGTGACAATATTGAGAGATGAATCTCTAAAAGGGATAGTTCCCTTGATGCACTCTTTACAACACTTCTTTATCTATAAACTTATGGATGAAAAGGGTTAATAAAAAAACTAATAAAATAAAAAAATGTGATTAAAAATTTTTTAATATCCTCTAATTTTATTTAGTATCTACTACTTAAAGACAAACAAAGTTTCTCTCATATAAAACTCACAAATTAGGATGTATTGTCACATCAATATTTCATATGTTTTATTCAAGAAGGTATTTGATACTTAGGAGGGTAATGGATGATTAAATTAAGTGATATATTTATAAACCACTTATAATATTCATATACACTTATAAAATAATACTAACAAATACCTATAACAATAACCTTTCTACACATTTGGTGGACAACCAAGAGTAACGTGCTAGAAAAGAACTTTCACTAGGCAAGACCAACAAGATTGTAATAAATAATAAATAGTATATAATTTGAGTGGAAAAATAACTTATATATTTATTCAAGAGTCTTTAAATTACAAATTTGGCTAGAGTTTCCCTATTAACCAACAGAGGCTGCTAAAAAGAGCCAAAAGAATGCATGTTTATAGCTTTTGAGAGAGAAGCAAAAGAAAAGAAGTCCAAAGGTCACCTATACATGTGTAAACTTGAGAATATAAGTTAAAATTAATTAATAATATATATTATAAAATCCATGACATGTCAAGAGGTCTAATTGTCCATACAATCCATGAAAATTGTGAAAAGTGGCATAAAACTCATTGTTTGTGCATATAAAACTACCTTCATAATTTTCACCTATTTGAACATCCCGCCACTAAATAAGGATATTTATGATGATTATTATGATATTAAATTCCTTAATTCATGTAATTCCATTCATTGGTTTTGATCCTAGTCATTTGGAAACTACTAGAATGAAGCAATCATTATCTATAGTCTTAAATTTATTATTTCAGTCACCCCTCAAACTTGGACTAAAAAATATATTAATTTCCCATGAAAATAAATTATATGGAGTTAATTACACCTTTAAATCTCATCCATATCCTTAGATACTTCAATTTCACCTTAAAAGGGTGCCTAATTGAGGTTTCCACACTTTTCACCCTTGTGTACATCATGTCAATTTTGACTAACTAAAAGTAGAGCTTTAGTTTATATACATGAATTTTTTTTCATAGGATAAAATGAAAATATGGAGTTATAACAGTTCCTTTTCTTCCCATCAAACTTGATTTCACCTTTTGAAACATCATAGTCACTACAAAACACAAAAAATTATGAGAAAACCCACATTTTACATACTATCCATATAGTTACGTACATATCCTTGCATGTGTGAGTTACTAAGTGAGTAATTTACATGATAAAATATTTCATTATAATGGCTCTCCAAGGTCATTTTCCTCATCGAGTCATGACCAAGGTTTTAGTATGATTTTAGGCAATTTTAGGTGTTAAGATTTATTCATAAAAATTGGATGTTTAACCTACCTCAAAATTCAATAATATTTATGTCATTGTACCATAATAAATACCCTAAATCCCTTTTTTTTTCCATGCATATCCTTAGAAAAGATATGAGTATTTGAAAACACCCATCAATCTTGGTTTCCTCTCATTTTGCATTCTTGGACTATGTCAAGGCTATAAATTGATCTCCTATAGGTTTATTTGAAATAAAATATATCAAAAATGTTTATTTACATCTTATAATCATGTTTCAATCAACCAAATATCATTATAAGGGTTAGAAATGAAGATAAACCTCAATATGGTTCTAGGTCTCTTGAAAGCTTGGTGGGTTTAGCATATCCTCTACAAGTTTGAACCAATTGTGTTTCTCTAACATGATTAATATGGTATAATATATATTATAAAACTATATTAATTCTTAAAAATACATAACACAACTTATCCAACATTCCTTTCATCACTTTCCTCTCTTTTTCCAACATGGCCTAGTGGAACCATGCCAAATTGGACTATATGTATGCATAATCAGGTCAATCTAAGTGACTAGAGCTTCCATGAGTGTTATTAATAATTATTTAATTTTATAAATACATTAAACAATGTTTATTTGATATCCCAAGGCTTCATCTTATTCCATTTGCTCATTTTGGCATCCTTTGCTTGGTAAACCAAAGTTTTAAATTTCCCGAGTGGCTGATCTTTGAGACAAAATATAGAGATATAACCCTTATAACCATGGAAAAATGAGAGTTTTTTAAATTTTAAAAGGTCCTAATTAGGTTACGTACCAAATTTCAGGTTATGAATCCCTTATTTAGGCACCTAGCTAACTCAATCTTTCCAAAAAAGGCTAAAAAATCCCCATTTTCCTGCATTTTTATCCAAACCCACTTGTGGATGACCTTTAAAAGGCAATTTTGTGCCTATGGGTTATATAAATATTTTTTAAACTCTTATCTTTTAGAACCACATATAACATTCCTTTCTCTATATTCTCCATGTTTACCCCTTGAAGCAAGAGATTTCCTAGCTTACCTGTATAAATTGATGTCCATTTGCCAAGTGAGGGGAGAATTTAAGAAACTTATCAGTGTCTTGGGTATTTTTTGGATTCTATTTTATCATTATGAATCCCATTTAAACCATTCAAACCTTCCTATCACTCCTAAAGTGTTCATGACTCATTTAACCCTCCATTTTCCTAAACCCTTCCTTAACTGTGACAGTCCTACCTATAGGTGTTTGTCACCTCTTTGAAATCCTCTCAAGATGATTTTAAACCTCCTTTATCCTTCACCTTATTTTATAATATCTTATTTTATCCATTTCTCTCTTTTTAAAAACCAAGGAAATCAAAAATCCATGTCAACACCACAGTCTTTATCAAATCCTACCTAAATGACTTGTAGCTAAGCTTTTAGGCATGAGAGAGGGTATGGAACTGATCATCAAGGGTATCTATGGTATTTATAAATATTAGGTCCTTAATAATTTATTATTTTAATTTAATCATGTTCCTTTCTTACCTCAAAGGTCCCCTTAACCTTGAAAACTAAGTATGCTCCATTTGATTGGGATAATGTTTTTTTAACCTCTACCTATAGGTGGAAAATAGGGGTCGCCTTCATGTATTATGATGTTTTTCAACTTAATTATACTATTTATAAGGTTAAAACACATGATTTACACTTTAACTTTACCAATAAGTTTCATTAGAGACTAACAATGTTCTTACTCCTTCACTGAGGCACTTTTGCTTCTTAAGACCCTGTTGTAGGTTATTTTAGCTTTGTCCATAGTGTTTATGATAGATAAAAAAAACCCTTTAAGACTATTTTTCAAGTAAAAATTATTTTATCGACCACAAAACTCACATAAAGTGGCTAAATGAGAGTTTTGTTACATTTCTAAGCATTTTTCAGTCCACTTGTTTGACCTTTATCTCAGTCTGTATAGAGGATGTAGGTGTACCTAGAGTCCTTTAGAGGTCTATGAGAGTTAGATTACATTATTCATAGATCATTAACTTTTAAAAAATCCATTCCCATTAAGGTGACAACACATCACCACATCAAGTTTGAATTTACTATTTCTCATTTGTAATGGAACTACCAAACTGAGTCTTATACTGCCCCTACCTATAGCTTATTTTCACTTTTTCAAACTTGAAACAAGGTTAAAAAATATATTAAAAACTCCTTCAAGTCACTTGAGTCATTAATTAAACCATTTGAATCACCTCTAGTGTATTTTCAACTTCAAGAGGTGATAAATCTTATTCACTATCTATCCACAGTCCTCTTATAGTAGTTGTAGGTGCAATATTCAGGCATTTGTACAAATTATGAGTGCATAAAAGGTGTCATGGAAATTCTTATCAACTTTATATATAGTATTTTAGGTTGTTTACATGTCACTCAACTCACCTAGTCACCTATTCAAGTGTGGATGTTCCATATTATTTCTCAAAGCAACAAATGGTCATCATTTCATTTAGGGCTATAGATCTTTTTGAAACAAATTAGTGTGTTTTAGAGAACTTTTTATTCCCTCAAAAATATGTCAGCCTCTACTTTTTGACCTTCACCTTTGGCATGAGCTCAGTCCATACTATAGGTAAACTATTCCAATTGTTCAAATCCTTCTATATTATTTATAAGATTGTTGTGGAACACCAATATAAACCCATGGGACCTCTATTTTACCATTTTAGAGCAAGCCTCCCTAAACATAGTTCTCTTGGTTTTCACACATGTTTTCATACTCATTTCCTTTAGGGATATAGATGTTTTTGAAACAAATTAGTGTGTTTTAGAGAACTTGTTATGCCCTTGAAAACATGTCACCCTCTACTTTTTGACCTTCACCTTTGGCATGAGCTCAATCCATACTATATGCAAACTATTCCAATTGTTCAAATCCTTTTAGATTACTTATAAGATTGTTCTCGAGCACCAACATAAACCCATGGGACCTCTATTTTACCATTTTAGAGCAAACCTCCCCAAACATAGTTCTCTTGGTTTTCACACATGTTTTCATACTCCTTTTGATAAATTTACATTTTCATTGGTTTTTCAAATCTTTATTATGTGTTCCACAACCTTAAATGGGTGTCAAGACCCTTTATTCACTTCCTTTAAGCATTTAAACATTCTGTCTAACCACTTATAGGTGGATATTTGACAGACCACAGTGAGGTATAAGTGCACACCATGAAACTTAAGCATGAATATGAACTTGTATTCTCTAATTAAACATTATAACACACCTTTTGATCCAACACCAGTGACTGGTTCATATAGATATGCTCAAACAAGGCCAAAAATTGAAGGGTAGACCAAACAACTATCAAATATTCACAATCAAATTGTTAGCAATTGTTCATAAATAAAATTTGATCAATTTTCATGTTATTTATATTAAAATTAAGGTATTAGATATTAAAAAAAACTCACAAAATCATTTTATTTGAAAGTGTTTGTGCTTCCCATAATGAGTAAAAACATGAAGGTCACTCTAGTTAACCAAGAAGAGCAAAAAATGTGTAGAATGTTTTTTACATATAAAATACTATTCAAAATCAAACCAATAATATATGTGAGTTTTATAATAATTAGGATACCCCCCATGATCATTCCCACATGGCACACTTTGCAAGAATCTATACAAGTGTAACTTTTCTCCTTTTTCAGCTAATTTCTGTAACTATAATTAGGGAAACTAGAAAATTCTTACATAAAAAATTAACTTACATCTCAACTGACTGATTAGATTTTTTACATGAAATTATGACACTTAGTCACCTTGGGAAACATGCCAAATGCATTAATGACTCTTAAAATGACATAAAATGACCCCTAAAAGGACAAACCAATTAATGCAACTAAAACCAAAACTAATGTGACCTTAAATGACATCATATAATAATTATAATTCCCATGAAAACATATTATGATCCCTTAAAGTGTTTAAAATTAAAATAATTTTCCTAAGGGTGCCCAAATTTGACCAAAAGTCAAATTTGGTCAATAGCCTCTATCATGGCTTGATGATGGTAGGATGAGGTGGAAATGAGCTCATGGAGGTTCATCTTAGATGGGGTTTAGTGAATTCATTTAATAATGAACCTCTTGATGTATTTATAGGGCTTAACCTTTGAGGTGCCTAAGATGGTAACTTTGGGCTTAGCTATAGACATAGAAGTTTGGATCTGGTTTGGTTTAGGATGAGTTGGTGGGTATGTCTATGGAATGGACATGTTGGCCTTCCTTTTATCATTTTTTTGTGATCATGTGACCACATTAATAGTATGAATTTAGGTGAAAGGTGGTATATGAGGTTGGGTAGTCTCTTGGTCATTTTGAGGTGAGAGTGGGGGATTAGGAATGTGTTGATGACTGGTTGTTGCATGTATTGGTGGAGGAATGGAGGGAAGTTCATCTAATAAAATACCATCCTCATCATAGAGTTAGTGGTAAATGGCCTAGAGAGCATTGAAATTATCCATGTCATGCTTAGGTGTCCTATGATAGGAGCAAATTTATCAATCATTATACCAGGTTGGCTTTAAACTAAGAGGATCAAAAGGTTTGATAAGAGGTAATATGAGGCAGGATGTCTACAATAATCTTTAAATAATGGTCATATAGGATTATTATAGAGGCAAGAAAGTCTTCGGGATCATGTTTTTGGTTGGTAAGATGGGCATGTTGGTGGCAATAGGTTTGGTGAGAGATGGTTTAGATAAGGTGGTGCTTTTAGTTGATGGTTTTCATTCAGGTAAGCCAGAAGTTGGGATGGTTGAGTATGATTGTATGGCTATTATTAATCCAAGAGGGACCAGTGCATCAGATAATAAGTGGGATGGTGTAGCTAATGATAGTGGGTGACATATGTTAAAAGGGGTTTTTTTTAAGCAAAGTGGAAGGGTGAGGCCAGAAGATAGAGGGAAAGGTAAAGGGAGGTAGAGTCTTATTCATGCATCCATTTAATGGTTTTTTAATCTTGGTTGGTGTGGGTTGAGACCTAGGTATATTCTTGGGAGAGATGAACCAAAATCTAAGAATGTAAGGTACCAAGAGTTTTGAAAGGTTTGGTTAGTAATATGGTCATTAAAGAGGCAACTATTTTGGTTGAATGAGAAGGTGAGGGGTTGGTAGAGGTTCTAATTAGTTTAAGAGGTGGTGGGGAAATTATGGATTGGTTGGTTAGAGGCATGATATAAGGTTCAAGTTTGTTTATGTAAAGAAGCCCTAACCATTTCCAAAAAGTGGCTTGATCCATGTCTAGTTTTGTTACAATACCTAACTTTTGAACAAGTTTAGAAAAAGGTTTATATACTAGTCTAGCCCCTTGGGTAGCGGGTCTCAAGGATACACCTATGGGTTAAGGAGGAGGTTTGATATCCTCATTCATTTCCTCAATCAAGGGATGTATGCTTGAGTTGGGTGGTTTCTTTGAGAGGGCTACTTGTGAAAAATTAGTTACCCTAGGCATGGTGTCCATAGTTGTGGTTTGATCTATAGTTATGGGAGATGGTGGGTTAGGAATGGATGTTTTTTAAATATGGCTATCTAAAGGGGTGCTTGATGATTCTAATGTTTCTATGAATATATCCAAGGAAAAAGGAACCTCTTCAATTTGTGCCTCCAAAGGAGGAGAAGATGATTCTACCACCTTGGTAGATGAAGTGGGGGAAATTCAAGTAGGTTGGATGATAGGTTTCCCATTGATAGGTTGTATGTCATCGATTTTGGTAGGGGCATGGTTGGAAAAAGGCTTTTTGAAGATATTAAGAGCTTGATTTTGAGGGGCATTGGGATTATCCAACATGAGTTTCCCCTTAGTGATAATATTCTAAACAATATTATTCAAAGTATTACATCAAAAAACATCATGTCCAATTACCCAATGAAAATCACAAATTTCATTCTCATTGTACCAAGTAGGTGCTGGATGAGAAGAATCAAACTACTAGGGAGGTTTGATGGGCATAAGTTGTATAAGGTGAGATTTTAGTAGCTTCTCTAGAATTGGAGTATAAGATTCTCTAAGTGGAGTGAATTATTTCTCGTTAGTTTAGTTTGGGTTCCTTATGTTTTGGTTAAGAGAATTTTGTTGATTAACATTAGGTGGAGGGGTAGTCTTAAGGCAATTGCATTTGCAGTTTCGTTGCTCTTGCTTTTGGTATTATCTTGGTTGCCTGGTTTGGAAGAAGAGGTTTCATTGGTTTTGAAGGTAGAGTTCTTGTTTTATAACTTCAATTTAACCTCATCTATGGCCTAGATTTCTATCTTATGTACCATGGTAAACAATTCATCAAAAGTTTTAAAGCTTTGGACATGCAGTGTAGATGATATATGTTTGGTGAAAGCTTGAATGAAAAGTTTTATAAGTTCAAGTTGAGGCAAGGAAAATGAAAGCGGATTAATCAAGCTTCTCTAATGAGGAACTAATTTAGTAATGGATTCATCTTTGAATTACTTGATAGAATAAAGGTTAGTGATAGAGACCTTCTTGGAAATGTTAATGGAATAGTGATTTATGAAGACTTGTGCTAGTTAGGTATAAGAAAAGATGGAATGCTTGGTGAGGGCACTATACTAGTCAAGTGCTAGGATGGATAAAAACACATGGAAAGTTTTAAGGAGAAGTGCCTCATCATAAGAAATCATTTAACATACATGCCTAAAATCCATAAAGTGTTATTGGGGGTCTTCCTTGCTTTGAAATTTGGTAAATTTTGAAATCTCCCATTGAGGAGGGTAAATTTTGATGGGGACAAAAGGATGAATAGTTTCATTACAAATATGATCATAGGATAGTATGTTATGAGCCCTAAATATTGATGACTCAAGGTTTGTCATTTTATCTATGAGCATCTGCATTAATTTAGTTTGAGGTGGTACACCAAAAAGATTATAAGGTTGATATTATGGTTGAGGTTGGGTAACATATTGGTAATTGTTAGATGGCTGAGAGGTTATCACATTTTGAACTATGGATGATAAAGGATGGGTAGATGGTATGTAAGGTATGTAGATGATGATAGTTAGGTAGAGGGTAAATATCTTTGTGGGTTAGGTATGTAACCTAATTTGGGTATAATATATACCTTTTGAAGGATTCCTATGGGTTGGGTATGGGTGGTAGTTGGGTTGGTGACAAGAGGTGAGGTAGTGACCTTTGAGATAATGGGTGGTGAGGTAAAAGGGATAGATACCCCTAAGCTTGGCAAAGTGATATTAGCCAATGGGTTAGGTTTGACAGAGGGGAGGATGGTAGTGCCAATGGTATATTATCCAAATATAAGTGGATCATGATGGGTTAATGGTTGGGTTATGCCAAATGTAGAGGAGTCACTGGTAGGGGTAGAAGGTGTAAGGGTAGTGGTTGGTTGGATATGTTGGTTTTTAACTATGGCGTCAAAGGGGTTAGTATATGAAGATGCCTAGGTGGTCAAAGTTTGGGTGGTGATCATGGAAATAGGGATACCCTTCATAAGGTGGGATGGAATGCCATAAGGAAGATCTTGAGGTGAAGTTGAAACTGGGATATAGTGAGAGGAGGTGTTAAGGTAGTGTTGAAGGCTAACTAGATTGTTAATTAAAAAGTGGTAAAATCCACATATCTTTAGGGAAATACCCAAATAAAAGTATGGATTCCCACTAGATGATCTAAATATTTGGCCTCAAAGACATACTCCATAAATGAGGATCTAGAAGAGGTTGATTTTAGTAATCAGTTCTGCTCTACTAGGTCTCTTCACTACTGGTGAGTGAGAACCATACAAGAAAGGGGGAGAGGAAAAAAGAACAAACTCACCACTCAAACAAGAAGAAGACAATAAAATGAGCAAGACAATCAAAGGACATACTATGAAGTATGTTAAGCCTAAAGGTTAGTTTTAATCTCACTTTTGGCTTATGCCTTAGTTTATGTGATAGAAGTTGGCTTCTAGATCATGTACTATAGAAGTATTATATGGTTGGTTTTAGGTTATTTGGGTGCTCAAAATAATCTGTATTGGAATCAATACATGGCTTGGTATTGGGGCCTACCTTCTTACTTCATGGTCCCACAACAATAAGGGTATCTGGTGCTTAGCCAATATATATTGATATCTAGAGTTTATACTCAACCAGAGAGATGAGCTGGTTCTCCCCTTGGTAATGATCTTAAAGTAGAATTGTCAAGAATGGGTAAGGTGACTGCTAGGTGATGAAATCCTAGTTAGGCCTTGTCTCAAATTATTTTGATGTTTGATTGATGAAAGTGGTTTGGCTAGTGTGTGCAACAAAAGTGGTGTTAAAATAAGATTATTGTGCTTTAATCCAAGGTGAACTAATGTTAAAATCAAATAATGGATGTAGTTCATTTTAATCTTGAAAGAAATTTTAGTTTCAATTATGAACACATATAGATTAGAGAGCATACAATTGTAAAGAAAACATGATTAAAGACTCTAGGTCTCACTAGGTGTGCCAAAATGTTTCATGCAAATTTTCACTTAAGTTATAAGAAAGAAAGAAAAGAAACTCAATAAGAGCATGGTTGAAAAACATATTTGGTTGTGTATGTTTTGAATCCAAAAAATTGTTAAAGCTCTTTTTTGGCTTGGGAGGAAGACCTACAGATAATTAAGCACTAAAATAAACTTGTTTGTGAGATAAATAGTTGGGTGGATTGCCTAGCGATAGATAGATCCCAAAAGTGAGAGCTTCCTTAGGGGGCATCAATCCAAATATTGTAAACAATTAAGTTCATAAAATTGGAAAGAAGGTACTTTCATCAATAATCAAAAGGTACAAAAATTGAACACAAAAATGTTTGTTAAGAAAATAAACTAGAAATGATCTAATTAGTGATAGACTAATTAGTGTTAGTGTTGAGGGGTTGGGGTATGCTTTAAAAAACATGAAACAAACCTATGAATAGGTAAGGACACAAAAAATTGGATTTGGTTGGGTGTAGGTAGGTAGAATTAACTTGTTAGTTTTTGGTGCCATAGGTGACCATCACTAATCATCTAACTGTCACTAGTCAAGGAGAACCATCATTAGTCACCTAATCATTGTCAATTGAGGCTAACCATCATGGGTTAGGTAACCATCACTGATTTCCTATGAGTGGAACTAGGAGTGAAATTGGGTTTAGTGTTTTTGATTGATGAGATTCAGAAGGTAAGTTTCAAGAGGTAGATAAGGGATAGGTTGATATTGAAACAAAAATATAATAAGTAGATACTAGAAAGAAAATACATGCCTTACCAAAAGTTGGTGTAGTGGATGATTGAGATGGATTACCTGTTGGTGGAATCTAGGTTGATTTCAGTATAATAGTGACACTTGAAAGCTTGGTTGAGAGGTGATGGTGAGTCAGTTCCCAATAATATGGCTGATGGCACTTGATGATGTTGATTGACCTACAAAAATATATTCTAGATACACATAGATCTTGATAAAAAGTATAGATGGATTTGGCCTCCTAGGTCTCTCTCTCTCTTAAAGGCACAAGAAAGAGGTGGAAGTTAAGGTGTAACTAGGCCATCTAAAAATATAAATTGTCCATGTAAAGGCTCACAACAAGATTTAGATGATCTATATTCAAAAAAGCAAAATAGTGATTTACATGTGTCTTTCATGCTAAAATTCCAAGTGGTGCAACATGACCATCACCAGTCGAAGATCTAGGGAAAAGCTGGGTTAAAATGGTGAAAAGGGGAATTAAGTTATTCAAGTGGCTAACTTGACTTTGGGTTAGGTTAGGCATGTTTGTTGACCTTGTATTTGTATTCAAAAGAGGTTAAAGATAAACCCAAGACATTTCAACAACTAGGACCATTTGTGTGGTTTTCTAGTGCCTAGAGTTATCACCCAAAATTTACAATTAAGTGGACATAGGGATACCTTGAGGTAGGGGTCAAACTTCTCCATGTGTTCTATGCAGATCATAGTGGGGCAATTTGGTTATAGATCATTTAATAGACATTAAATACCTGAACCCTCCCCCATTATTCTTTAGATGTAGATCAAATTTTAATTTTACATACACAAGTAAAAATGGTGTTTATAATTCAGTAGGAAGAGTGTGTGAAGGAGAAAGAGGGTGCAAAGGAGGAGCAGATGAAGGGAGGACTACAAGTGAACAGTAGGATCATAGTGTTATAGTTTAGGGTAGGTGCCTTATAGAGCCTCAAATATTCTAATATGGGAGGTAACACCGAGGGTAATCATGTCAAGAAATATCATATAATTTTTTTGGATGTGGTTATAAAGGAAGATAGAGAATGGTGGGATGAAGAAGTGAACTTGAAAAAAATAGGTGCCAGTTGGAAAGGGAAACTAATAGGTTTTTAGGAGCATAAATTGGAGAAGATTGAGGGTAACTTGAAATCTTTGGTTATTAATAATGACTCAATAGAGGTTGAGCCAGAGATTTTAGAAAAGGTGAAGGTGTTTAGAGTAGATCATTCATTATAAATTCTTGTGAATCATAATGTGGAATCCTTGGGGGATGGGGTGAAGATTGGGGAAGCTAGGGTTTTAAAATGGATTTTAGATCCTTTTATTTATAAAAATAAAAAATTGATATATTATTCCCCTATTTGTAAATGTGAAATAAAATGGCTAGCAGTGGAAGAAATTAAACTCTAGGTTAAAGAGCATTGGGGTTCATCAGTGGTGGTGAGTTTTTTGCCCAAAGGCTTTTTTGTTGTGGTCTTTAAAACCAAAGAAGAGAAGGAAAATGTTTTCAAAATTAAATCTTGGTATTTTAATGGAATGGGTTTTTGGAATAAAAATTGGAGCCCTAATTTTTATCCATTAAAATCTAGGAAGTGTAGTTATCTAGTGTGGATAATATTTTATGATCTACCTTTAGAATGTTAGAGAAAATATTGTCCGACCACTTTTGGAGGTTTGGTGGGTCTGGTATTCGAAATAGATGAATCCTCTATCAAAGGCAGAAGAGCAACTTATTTTCATGGTAGGATTGTATTAGATTTGGATCAATATATTCTATATTTTTTGATTATCAAGACAAAGGATTCCATTTGAAATCAAAAAATTGATGTGGAAAATATCCCTTTCAACTATTACAAATGTCAACAACCAAGCCATATTCATAAGTTTTGTAATAAAAGTAAGATCTCTCTTCAAACCAAAATAGTTAATATGGTGCCTCAATGTAAACCAAATAAGGATAAAAAATGGAGAAAGAGGGGTAAAAATGGATTGGACCATAAGGTATATCAAAGCAAGGAGGAAGAGGAAGCTCAGAAATCTCAATCTCAAAATATTGGAGAAACAAAAAATCTACTTGTTAAATTAAGGATAATGGAATTAATCTGACCAACTTCAATGATTAATAGATGTGATTTCATTAAAAAAGAATCCCACTCCATAAGATCATTGGTACTAAAAAATAGATGAATTTAGAGTCCACTAATAGTTTGAGAATTATAGAGGAGGAGACTAAGGAGGTTATTGGCTCTAATGAGGAGGGGTTGAATTCTAAGGTAGATTTGGAAGAAGATTCAGAAGGGGATTTGAATTGTAAGGAAACTATCTCTATTTATAAATCTATAAGTAAAATTATGCATCCAAATTTGGTTCCTAAAAATGATCAAGGTAGGAAATCTAAAAAATATATCATTATAGGTGAAGTCCTAGTAGGAAAATAGGGCACTTTAGAAGACTTTTGGATGTTGCAAAGCATGGGTGGAATTCACTCCTTTAGAATCATGAAGGTAATTTCTTGGAATCTTAGGGATTTGAATACCCCTAAAAAAATATGCTTGATTAAGAATCTAGTTAGTATAGAGAAACCAAATATTTTATTGTTGTAATAAACCAAACTAAATAGGGATAAAGCAGAAGGCTTTTTAAGATCATTTGGGCCCTATTGGCTAGGAGTTTCTATGGAAGCAATTTTAGCATATAGTGGATTGGCCATACATTGGTCACCTTTTTCTTCCAAATTATAATTGTTGGATTTAGATTAAAATTAGCAAGTGGGAATAATCTTGAGTTTTAAGTCAGATTTGTAGTTCTTTCTTATTAACATATATGGGCCTTAGGGAGATTCTCTAAAAAATAATCTTTTGGTATAATTTCATCTTTTTTAAGGATTTTAATAGGGAGATGATAGTGTTATGGGGAGATTTAAATTTTATTTTGATCCACATGGATAAGCAAGGAGTGTTTTCAGATTCTCAAGTTATTAAGGATTTTGGTTTGTTTATAGCTCAGAAAGATGTGGAACCAAATTCAAGGTGGTTTACCTAGAGCAATAGATGTCTTGGAGTGGAAAATATTCTTGAGAGATTGGATAGGTTTTTGATTTATTCCTTATGGAATCAAAGAAATATAAAATTGGAATATTGGGTTTTGCTCTAGATTGGATCAGATCATTGGCCTATTTCACTAAATATTGATTTTGATTCCCCCCAAAAAGATGCCCATTCAAGTTTGAAATGATGTGGCTTTGAGATCCATATTTATTTGAGAATTTTACCTAATGTTGTATTTAATTTCTAGTTCTTCCAAGATCTAGAATGATTTAGATGAATAAGAGATTGAAATTTCTAAAAGGAAAGTTCAAGTTTTGGAACTATGAGAATTTAAAGAATATTTTTCAAGAAAAAAAAGGACCGAATTTGAGTTACTTAAGCTGAATGATAGAATATTCAAATGGGGGATGTATGTAGAATATTATAATATTTAAAAAAACTTTGGTTAGTGATTATGAGTAAATTTATTTGCTGAGAATAAATATTTTAGAAATAGAAATTGAGGGAGAATTGGATTAAGGATGGGGACAAAAATTTAGCCTTTTTTTAATTTTTTGGTAAAAGCTAAATGAAAGGTAACCAAGATTAGTCACATCTAATATAGCCATGGGTTGGTCTTAGATTCTCTAGAAGCTATTCATATTAAATATACCCAATACTTTCAAACTTTTTTAAATGAATGAGAATTTTCAAATTTGAGACTGCAGAATGAATTTCTCCATCTCATCCCACAAGTAATCACACAAGGTATGAATGAAACATTATTGGCCCCCTTTTCAATGAAAGAAATAAAGAGGGTGTTTTTTTTAATGGAAAAGGATAAATCTCTCTATCTATATGAATTCCCTACAACTTTCTTTCAATTTTTATGGGATGTGGTAGTTGTTGATGTCTGGGAGATGGTGGAAGAATCTAAAAAGAAGAAGAAAGTGCTCTCAAAATTAAACATGAATTTTTTATCTTTATTTATAAAAGGTGAATCTCAATCTTCTTTCTTGGATTTTATACCAGTAGATATATGTATTATAGTGTATACGATTATTTTAAAATCCATTAGTATGAGACTGAAACCCTTTCTTGGGAAAGTGATATCTAATGAGCAAGTAGGTTTTGTGTCAGGGAAAAGTAGATAAGAAGGAATTATGGTAGCTCATGAAATTATGCATTTTATGATACAAGATCATCATAAAGGTATGTTGATAAAATTATAAATTATTAAATCTTATGACAGGGTGAATTGGATATTTTTGTTCAAGATAATGTTAAAGTTTGGATTTAGCAAAGATTGGTATGAGTGGGTGTTTAGTTGTGTGTTTTATCCTAAATTTTTCATGTTAGTTAATGGTTGTCCAACTAGTTTCTTCAATATTTCAAAAGGTTTAAGGCAAGGGTATCCCATATGCCCTTTCATTTTAATTCTAATGGTAGAATATTTGGGAAGACTAGTGTGAGAGGCTCAATAAATAGAAAAGTTGCATGGTCTTAAAATTGTGGATAATTTTGAAACCATTACACAATCAAATTAAAGATGATAATTTTATTTTTAGAAAAGTTGTAGTTAAGGAAACTAATGGATTTTAAAATAATTTTGAGAAGTTATGAAAAATTTTGGGTTAAAGAATTAATGAAGGTAAGTTTGAAATATATTTTGTCAATTATTTTCCTAGGATTGAAGTCAATTTAAGCATGATATTAGGTTTCAAGATTGGGAAGCTTCCAATAAAATATCTAGGGGTTCCTCTTTTCAAAGGAGATAATTATTTTAGTATTTGGAAAGATCTACATGAAAGGTTTAAGGCACGCCTAAGTACCTAAAAAGGAAAATGGTTATCCTTGGTTGGTAGGATAACTCTAATTAAAGTCATTCTCAGTGCTCTTTTGACCTATTGCTTTTGTATGATGTGTCCTCCAGAGTAAGTTATAAGTTCAATGAATAATATTATGATTGACTTTCTTTGGCAAGGTTGTGGTGAAGATATGAAAATTCTATTGATGAAATGGGAGAGAGTTTGTAAGAGGAAAAAGAAAGGTGGAGTGGGTATAAAGGATATTTATCTTCAAAATATAGCTTTAGAGGCTAAATTGGTATGGAAAATGGTCTCTAAATCAAAAATACTATGGTTCAGACTTCTACAAGTTAAGTATCTTGATTTAGATTCCCCAGAATGTATGGTGTCAATTTTGAATCCCCCTAGAGAATCAAATGTGTAGAATTTTAGGCTAAAATGTAGATCAAACATAACACAAAATGTTTCTTTGAATATTAATAATGGATGGAAGGTATATTTTTTAAAATATTTTGGAATATTCATCATCCATTATCAAATGAATTCAATGGAACTCAAATCAAATAGCTTCTTGAAAATCTATGGGGATCTAAAGTGAAAAACTACATGATTTTGGATCCTCATTCAAGGAGAGTATATTGTAAATGGAAAAGTTTGGTGGATCTTCCAATCCCTAAAAAGTAGGATTTATCTTTAGAGGTTTGTCTTAGTAACAATAAAAAAATTCTTAATAATAAGGAAGATCAACTTCGTTGGATTGGTACAAAAATGGGCGTATATTCTATTAGATTATGATATCAGATGGTTGAAGCTAAGGATGATTCTTTGGGATGGGTGAGTTTTATTTACTAGATTAAGGAAGGTTTATAAAAATTAAATGACTTCACATGGTTGTTAGTGCATGGTTGTGTGATCATATATGATCATTTGAAAAAGATATGGTTTTTTATACATTCTAGATGTTGTCTATGTGAGAAAGAGGAGGAAATGGCTAACCAACTATTATTTAATTACTCCTTTGTAAATTGGTGTTATATTTATCTCTATAAAAAAATCAACTAGGTATGTGCAAGTCCACTATCTCTCTTTCAAGTCTTTACTTCTTGGCCAATGGGTGATGTTAAGCATTCACTCTATAGCTTATGTATATGTATCCCAACCCTATTAATATGGATGATTTGGAAAGAAATGAATGTACACATCTTTGAAAATAAATATTTCCCATTGCATGTGGTCTTAAGATAAATAGCATTATCTATTTTTGAATTTATCTCTTCACATTTTCAAAGTAAACAGGGTATGTTGATGCAATCAGATATGCAAATGTGTGTAAATTGCAAAAATATCAAACCTCCTCCCTTTAAAGGGTTAATGGTAGATAAGAAGGATATGAGAAGAAAAAAGGAGGTGGTTTGGTCTCTTCTTCAACATGGTTGGTTTAAACTGAACTTTGATGTAGCTTGCATAGGAAATCCCGGGGCATCTAGGGTAGGTCATGTGATCAAGGAATATAATGGTTCTCTTATAAGATAAATGTCTTTAAAGTTGCCAGATGGAACAAATAATGAATTTGATGCCTAGGTTGTGATAGCTAGTGTAGAGATGGATTTGGAGTGTGGGGTATTATATTTGGAAACTGAAGGGGATTCGTATGTAGTCATTCAAGATTTGAGAGTTCAGAGGGATAGATCATAGAAATTAGAGAATATTTTGGCTATAATCTAGCCTAAATTAAACTAGTTTGAAGATTGGATATGTTCCCATTGCCTTCAAGAAAGAAATATGGGCATTGATCAATCTATGGATGAGAGAATGAATAATGTTAGAGTTGGACGGGAAGATTACAAGGGGCTAGACCAAATTGAATTATAATCTATATTTTTCTAAATGCTAATTTTATTTTTTATAAAATATTTTTAAAAAAATTAAAAATACATAATGGTAAAAGATGATAATATTTATTTGCATTAGTAAGGTTAGATTTTTTGTAGGCTTTTATCATGTTTGGCAACGGTGGTGGGTGCCTTTTTGGCAATTGAGTTGGAAACCAAGTTTTAAATGCCTCATAATAGCTTCAAAAGAAGGCAAGCATGAAAACTTATTATTCATGATTGATTTTTATGCATAATGTTCAGGCATAGGTTTTTATTTGATATGGGTGTGGTAGGTGGTTTTTGGGCCTGGGTTGTTATTGCATTATGCTATCAAGATGGAACATAATTATGTGGAATCAATTTGATAGCCTTTGATCTTTAGCAAAACAAAATCTTAGGAGATGGGCTTCTTGAGTGATATCTATAAAACACATCTCTTTAATGTTTTTTGGATACCACCCATGATATAAGTTTCAAAGTCCATTGAGAAAGTATAAGGGGTGGAGTTATTGGTGGTGAGCAAATAAGTGTGCATGAATTCAGACTTGACATCATTATTTGCAAGTAAATTTTCATTGTGATGGTGGATAGAGAGTAGATAAAATAATTGGTAGATTTATTTTTCTATCCTGAATGTAAAGTGGGGTTAATGATGGAAATTCATTCCCTTCCTTTGGGTCCTTTCCCAACCCTCCCATGTGTAGGTAAGGATAACATGAGTTCTATTCCTCTATCATTATTTTATGATTTGGAAACCAGGTTTTTGGCTTTGGTAAATTTCATGTAGGAAATTATTGAGATGTGCTTGGGAAAGTAGAATAATGAATAGAAAAGAGGCATCATCATACTTGAAATTCAATATCTCTTGAAGCCAATTCTACATATGAAATAATGTCTTACACATAGGAGGAGGCCAGAATGGGTGCAAGCCATAAAATGGCTTGCAAAAGGTGTCTCAAGGGGTATTTTAAAGGCACCATTGTGGTGGAATGGAAAAGGTAAGATGATGAAGGTACCTAGGATTAGTCAAAGGATATTGGTTTTTATGTAGTTTTAAGAGGTAGCAGGCTCACTGACAGGGTAGGAAGTCATGGTGGTTAACTTAGTTTCAGAAGTTATATACCAAGAGGTGTATGCTAATAATTATAATAAGAAATATAAGTTTCCATATTTTGGTGAATTTTTTGTTAAGTGATGGTAAGGTGGTCAATTTGATCATTTTGGAGTAAATCTAGTATTTTAGTAATTTTAGAGAAAGTTAGGTAGGAAATAGTCTACTATAGTTGTTTTGGTGACTATGTTATATATTGTTTGAAGTTGTTTTCTAAAAAAAATTGAAAATTTTAAATTATTTTGAATGGTTAATGCCTTAACAATGTAGATTGTTAAGCCAGACCAATGGATTTTTTTGAAATTATATGTTTTATGGGACTGGGACCATTAAACCTTGGCATCGATCTAAAAAAATAAATGGATGTGAAGTTGGTTACCATATTGAGGTTATAACCTTTTAACATTCAAGTTTAGTTTGTGCACCATTAATCACCAACATCTCCAATCTTGTCACCTTCATTTAATTTTAACATGGCCACCTTGTCTTAGTGGACATGCGATGTAGGATGACTATTCATTCGAAGGGGTGCCATGGTGTTGCTCTTTTTTTACACTTGTCAATGTGTCATTTAGTCAGGCACTGACACTTACATTTAAGCTAAATCTTTTTATTTTTTGCAAGCCAAGAGTTTCAAATGAAAGACTTTGAATACCAAAATGTTCTTCAAGAATATTCATGAAACTTTTCTTGAAAGAATAAAATACTAAACACTTTTACTGGAGATTAAATTATTAGTCAGGGAGATTTGTTGGAGGAAGTTACTGAATATGAAAGTTCTAGAACAAAATTACTGAATGAAAGCTATCGAAGAGAAATTTATCAAAGACCAAAAGTTCCCAAAAGAATGTATAGAATAAGGAGATTCAAATAAAATTTGACTGACATAAAATTTACAAAATAGAGAACCTAGAATAAAAGTTCCCATAGATCGAAATGCCAAATGAAAGCTCCTGAATGAAAGTCTCAAAAGCTACAAATTTCAAAGACCAAGAATGTGCTAAAGACCAAAATTAATTAATAAATAAATCTTAATAATAATTTTAAACACCTTTCATACCTAATAATCTTCCCAGATCTTCATTAATAGATTAGTTTAAAAAAGTCCTTCCATTGAAAATGGGTTTTAAGAGAAAATCAAATGCAACAAATGTTATTTTAATACCAAAGACCCAAAAATTTCCATAGATAATAAAGTAGGTTAAACATGCATGTAAAACCATATAAGGAACAATCTTTACAAATAAATAAAGGGGTTATAACTTGTCTATAAATGATGTGAGGTGGGGCTGTGATGAATACAAGAAATGGTGACTTATAGGGGTGAATACTCTTGAGATTTCAAGAACCCAAAATCCATGGTTTTAAAATTCCAATATCAACCATGAATAATGATATAAAATAAATGATTAGATTAGAAACATGAAGGGGGATCTTAGTAACTTCATGGAACATACTTGTTTTGCTCATACCTTGGACTAGTGTGTGTTAAATTAATATCATTTAATCCTTATCAAAGGGGTTTATCAAATATGTGGGATGAGATATAGGTTTCATTATAATTGGGAATTAATTCAAAAAAAAAAGAAGGAGCTCAAGCATTGATTTACTGCCAACCAAGCATCCATATCCTTCATAGAAATACCTTTGATCACCCTTCCTCCCTTCCATCATAATTTTGTATGATGCATGATACATAGATTTTATTTCATCATATAGGCTTATAATACCTTTTGGTTTTATTTTATAATTTTGGATTATTCCCCCTATTTTTTTTGTTTTTAAATGGAATAAAGAATCAAGTGACCACCATGAACTAGTGTTGGTAATATTTGGTTCATTAGAATGTCCCTATCAACTTCACTCATATCAATGGTTATTACCTCAAACAAGTATTAGTATTTAATATTCATTTGATCCAAAGAGATAATAAAATATTTTTAAATTTGTATGGATCTATGGAATAAATTTTTTTATACCTGATATAATCATTCACTTTATAACATTGTCATGGTTAACTCTCTCATTGCTTACCTGGATTAGGAATTTTAATGTACTAGGTGCAACACCCACTACTTTAATTTGAATTTAAAACATAGATTCAAAACAAAAATAAAATAAGATCTTTCTTGGTTATATCATGAATAATTAGTTAGATTACTACAAAACTAAAAGGAAAGTCATTCTAAAAAAAAAGAAACTAGACTAATCTAAGAAAAATGTAGAAAGCAAGAATGGCTAATCTAGAAATTGCAAACTATGCTAATGAAAATAAATGAATAAAAGAAATGAATTAACTAATAAAGTAAATATAACCTACCCCTACCTCAATTAGAACATTTTTGGTTATTCAAAGACATTTGTGGATGGGGCAGTGATGAAGTAGTAATTCAAAAACTTATTGATTAGATATGTCAATTCATTACCTTGGAGGTCCCTCAAATGGAAATCATTATTACCCATGATATCATATATTTGATAAGGTCCTATCCATAGTGGGGTGAACTTATCATGTTATCCCTTATTTTCATGGGTTTTGTCCCATTGGAGCATGAGGTGAGAAATCTTGAATGCTTTAGATTTTTCTCTTTTATCGAACCATATTTTGATAATACCTTGATACATGTTAAAGTTATATAAGGATTAAATCCTAGGGTCTTCCATTTATATGATGTATAGAAACATGGACTCAATCCACTCATTAGGTTCCAGGTAATCTTACATGAACTGATATGTTTTAAACTTAAGCATGATTATGAATACTACTTGCCTCCTATAGACTAAAAAATATGGTGAGGCTCTAAGGTACTACTTGTATCAAGTTTAATATACCCATAGTATGTATTTCAATAAAATATTTCATTCTCTAGTTTTATCTAGAGCTAATTTATTAATAGCATCAAGGTAGTTCTTGTTAGTTGATTCAGCTAATCCCTTCCCTTGTGTGAAGTGATTGGAGGATGATTTAATGGTGATCTAATTATCATTGGCCCATTATATAAATTCAACTAATTACAATGATGGCCCATTATCAAAAACCAATTAAATAAGAGTACTAAACCTATTCATGATATGACCCTCAAGTAAATTGATCACATCTTATGCTATCAAATTCTTGGTGGTTGTTACTGCAGTCTATTTGGTGCAATAGTATGTGGTGGTGAGCACAAAGTTATGCTAACCTAGATAGTTTGGGTTGATAACACCAATGAAATCTAAGCCCTATTGGTAAAATAACTTACCCTCAATCATGATCTATAGTGGCATGACTAGGTGGACCTCTCTTTTTTATAAAACTTGCCATTTATGGTAGGACTTTACATGGGAATGAGTATCCTTAAAGACTATTGGCCAATAATAACCCATTATAAGGATACTATGGGTTGTAGTATTGCTAGATGGATGGCCCCTTCCAATATTTTGATGTAGGTTCTCTATAATATTTTGGGCTTCCTCATGTGATACACATCTCAAATAAATGTCTTCATAGTTCTTCCTATAGAGAATTCTCTTATTGATCATATAATGAGAAACTTTGATCTTCAAGGCTCTATTTTTATCCCTTTTAAGTTCATAGGGACATGTTATAGTGAGTGGGAATTGAATGATATCTAAATACCACTCTTCTTGGGAAACCTATGTTTGGTAGACTTATTTAGTGGTATTTCATGGGTCTAGTTCAATGATCAATAGAATGATATGTTGTCCTCTACTGATCTTTATAGGTTTTATCTCAATGTCAAACTCTTATAATTTGTTGGGTGAATATTTTGTCACCATCTAACTGATGAGAAAAATAGGTCTCTTCAACCACAACATAGTGAGATTGGTCGGCTAGATGTGTAAGTTTACTACATCAAAAGGGGACAAATCTCTCCTCTCATCAAGGGGAGGTTCCCTATAAATATGCAGGAGCTATATACTATATATATAAGCAAAAAATAACACTTAGGGGTAGGATAAACCATCCATCTCTCTTTTTTTAGAGATGATGTTAACAAACAGAGGAGAAAATAATGGTGAAAATGTTGAAGGCACTTCTCTTCTTTTAGAGGTGATCTTGCAAGAAACAACAGGAGTTCTTTCAAATAGTGACAAGTAACTAGTAACCAAAGGTGCATTAACCAACAGATTGAGATGTAGTACAAAGTCTTCACCTCAACTGCCCAAGAGTGAGATATGAAGGACAATGAGGGCACAAAGTCATCCCCAGGCCCTTTACACAAAAATACAATACGAAGGATAATGAGGGCACAAAGTCATCCCAATATCATTTACATAGGAATATAAAGAAAACACACTAAAGGCAATTATGGGGGCACAAAGTCTCTCCGCAGTTGCCTTCAGGACACCTTTCTGATTATTTTCACTAATTCTACTTATTCAATTAAATGGACAAAAAAATGTATTAAGGAAATAGACATAAGAAAAATTTCCCCAACAACCAAGCTATTCCAGCACAAAGTCTAACAAGACACTTGTTTTCTTATTCAAATAATGAAATATGATCAACAATCTGAGCTCAAAGTCTCAGTAATGTCTTTCAATTTGGGTAGAGTTTTTATTTTTGATAATAGAGAGAGATCCTTAAAAAAATAAGAGAGAGTCCAATATATAGTGCTCCAAGAAAGACTTGGGTGCTTTGTTTCACAAAAATGGCTTATGATGCATTCAATGCATTTAATGCATTTTAAATTCTATCCATGCGCTGTGCTGGAATTGAGCATCAGTTTTTAATATGGGCCACCTGATGTGTTTCCTAATGTGTGCATAGCTATTTGCTCTACTCAATGCAGAAAAATAGGCCACGCCATTGAATATTTGCATTCTCTAATGTCCACCTGGTGGACTACTTCACCTTCTAGAAACATATCTCATGCCCATAAATTTTTGATCTTTCTCCATCATTCCCCCTTTCCTAGCTATATTTTTTCCTTATCTGTGTGATCTAAGCCCTTGGGCTATCTCTTTCGTTAGTCACTAAATTTGTTCATAGGGTATGTGCTTAAGCCTATTAGGATCAATAGTTATTTCATTGCCACAAATTTGACATCTTCAGTTTTGTCATTGTTTGAAAGCCACTGAATGATTGGTTGCCTTGAATTTGATGGCTTCAGGGCCATCATCCTCCTTAGTAATTCCTTCATGTATTTCCCACTTGCTTTGGCCACTTTTTGCTAATCTTGACAAGTGACACGTGGCACGTTCCATTGTGAAATAGGTGAGGACATGTGGCAACATCTACTCAACTTATAGAGGATTTAGATGCCTTTTGAGAGTCTCATAGAAGATGACATGTGGTAGCTTTTACTGAGATTTTAGAAACACTATAGAAAAATTTGGGACTCACTTGGACTCATGCAGATGTTGACACTTGGAGCACTCCATTTATCTTTATAAGGGACACATGGTGGCTTCTACTGAGCTTTTTAGAAGCAATATAGAAATATTGGGACTCATTTGGACTCACACAGATGATGACACTTGGAACATTCTACTCATTTTAGTGACTCACCCAAGGCCCACCACAGTCCTTACTTAATATCAAAACAAAAGGAAGAAACTGTAGAGGTTGACACTTGTTGGCCTCCATTGAGATTTGCAAGGGACATGTGGCACATTTTACTACTCTTGGAGAAACATACTGAAACCTTCTACAATTTCCACTTGTCACCTTTTATAGAGCTTTGAGAGAAGCTTATTGAAAGAAGCCTTGCAACTTATAAGAAACTCGAAACATGCATGCAAACACTTGTCATGCTCTACTAAGCTAAAATGGGACACATGGCATGTTCCACTACTTTGAAACTTATTAGAAACTGATTCTCAATAGATGACACTTTGTAGCATCCACTGCACTTTAGAAACTTATCTGGGGCCCACCACGGTCCTTACTCAAATAATGAAACAAAAGGAAGGAACTACAGAGTTTGACACTTGGTGGCTTCTACCATGCTTTCCAAGGGACACGTGGTGACTTTCATAATTTTAAGAAAAGCACATAGAAACCTTCCACATTTTCCACTTGGCACATTCTATAGGACTCTTCAAGGGACATGTGGCACGTTTTACTCTTTAGTATTTTTCTTTCATGCACTGCTTTGAACTACTTGATTGAATCGACTGATTGAACCAAATTTGGTTCAACGGTTCAATGGTTCATTCCTTTGTCCCATTTGTTTAATTGATTACCTGAGCTAATCGTGTGTTGAACCTTTGAGCTTGTTGAACCCTTAAACATTGAAAAATGTGCTTAACTCTTGCTGATGATGTTGAACCTTGAACCCATTAAACTATTAAACTTTTTCTAGTTCAAGGTTTAATGGTTCAATGGTTCAATCACTTTCTTGTGTTCTGCTCATTCACTTGACTGCTTGAACCAAATGCATTGAACCAAACACTTTGAACTAAATCACGTTAAACCTTTAAACCTTTGAACTAAATTGCATTGATCCTTTGAACTGTTGAACCCTTTTGGTTTAAGGTTCAACGGTTCAAGCCTTCTTCTTTTCACTAAGTCTTTTGAAGCTGTTGAACTTGGTAAAGTGATTGAACTTTGAAATTTTGCTAACATAATTGAACCTTTAAACCTGTTGAACCTTTTGGAAGCAGGGTTTAGTGGTTCAATGGTTCAATGGTTTAATCCTTTGTTAGAAGCTTACCAATGAACCTTTTTAATTAAACTGAAGTGTTGAACCAACCTTGAATAATGGTTGACTGTTGAGAGATTGTTTATTTCCTATAGAGTCTACAAATTTAAATCTATAGAGTCCATAGAAATGAACCTATAGAGTCTATAGAAATGAGTCTGTAGAACTTAGCCTATAGAGTCCATAGATTCAAGCCTGTAGAGTTTATAGATTCAAGCTTGAAGAGTCTGTAGAAATATGAAAAAGCTTTAATAATGAAGAATTTGAATGCTCAGAACAATTTTTGAAATGGGAAGAGAGGATTTTGGTCTGTTGAACTAGAATAGTTCATATGTTGTCTCAAAAAAATGAGCTGACATTTTTGAGGATAACAGTTGGCTCCAATTGGGGAACTTCCTTCAGTTGAAAACTTGGAACAACTGATGGGAGTAGAAACCAGAATCTCCAATTCCTTAAAGTATGTCATTGGGCTATGGATTCATGCTACCCAAAAAGAAAGGTGACAAAAACAAAAATGAAAGCACAAAAATAGAACTAAAGACTATACAAATATACATATGTACAAGCTGATCTTATCTGATACTTCATGGATTGAAGTGCTTCAGATGTTGCCCACTATGAGGCAATGAAAAGGGTGTACCATCTTGATATTTCAATAAGAAACTATTTTCACCATTGAGTTGATGAATAGTAAATGGGCCTCTCCATAGGGAATCAAATTTCCCATGCATTCCCTTTGGTTCTCTTCTCTTATCCCATAATAGAACTTGATCACTAATCTAAAAATTATAAACTTTTACTTTTTGGTCAAATAGCTTCTTTACCAGACTTTTATGTGCAATAATTCGGTCCACCACCATAGTTTACTACTCATTCAGCTTAGTTAAGCACATGATCCTCTTATCGATTGAGATTTCACATGTCTGATCTTTGATTGCCTTTGCTAATTTCAATGCTAGTAATTCTAGGGTGATTGGTATCTACACATTGAGACCATACAAAAGTTGGAAAGGTGACATACCTATCACCCTTTTGGGCATAATTCTATCTACCCATTAAGCATCAAATAATGCTTTGTGCCAGGTTTGTTGGTTGTCATCTACCAGCTTCCTGATGATGGTCACCATGATTTTGTTGCTTGATTCTGCTTGGCCATTCCCTTGTGGAAAATAATCAAAAGAGTGGGAGAGAGTAATCCCATAATAAAAGTATAATTGAGTAATCTCATGTGAAGAGGAATAGGCTGCATTATCAGTCATAATCTTGGCTAGGATCCCAAAATTGAAAATGATGTTCTCATTGAGGAAATTGCATAGTACTTCTGAAGTGGCATACTTGGCTAGAATAGCTTCCACCCACTTGGTGAAGTAATCCATGGCTATGAGGACATAATCATGTCTAGCACTCAAAGATGGGTTTATATTACCAATGAAATCAATTCCCCATTACTGAAATGACTCTTCTATTACTACTATATTGAGAGGAAATGCAACCAATTTGGGTCTTCCCATGAACTGTTGGCACAGTTCACATTTATGCACCCATTTTTATGCATCTTGAAATAGGGTAGGCCAATAATACCTAGATCATAGAATCTTGTGGGTAGTTACAGGCACAAAAAAATGTCCTCCATAGGACAAATTGTGGAAGGATTCTAAAAGCTTGTTCTACTGTACTTTATCCACACAGCAAAAGAACACTCTATCAAGGCTCCTCTTATATAGGTCATTATCCCAGAGGATAAAATTGGTAGCTTTCAATTTAAGAGTCCTTCTTTCTTTACAAGACAGGTGGGTAGGACACTCACTATAAGTAAGGAAATGAGCAATACTTGAATACCACTCATTTGTGGGGGAGACAAAGAGGACTGTTGGCGTGTCTTCCACTTCTTTTTCTTCATGCACTGCTTCTTTGGGTTTATTATTAGCATTCAATTGATAAAGGCCCCTTCCCCACACCAAATTCATTGATTTGATAACTAGATCAAACTCATAGATTTTTTCAATCCAATTCCCTCTTTTGGTTCTAAAATCCTGTTGAGTTAATATGGATTTAATTGTGGTATCAGGAACTAGGATGGTAGTGTGGGAATTTAGAATGTAAAAGAAAAAATGCTTTACTGCCTTGACCACCATATAGGCATGCTTCTCCATGTTTGAATACTTCAGCTCATGAGCTTTAAGAGGATAGGTGATGAAAGATATGGGAGATTCCACACCTTCTTCATTTTGTTGAACCAGAATCACTGAAAGTGTGTGCTCAGAAGCATAATTGTACATCATGAAATCTTTGGTATAATCTAGACAAACCAAAATTGGGGTGTGGGAAATGGTTGTCGTGATATCCCAAAATGCCAATTTACCTTCTTTAGTCTAGCTAAAAGTGGCCTTTACTTTCATCATATCCACAATATGATGAGTCTTCTCAGCAAACTCAAGAATGAATCTTCATAAAAAATTCACCTTTTTGAAGAAAGAATGAACTACAGTCTTACTTGTGGGTAGAGTAAGCTCCTAAATTGATTTGACTCTCTTTGAGTCAATCTTTATGCCTTCTTAGGATATAATGTGTCTGAGAAGCTTCCCTTCTGTCACTCCAAAAATACACTTCTTGGGGTTAAGAGAAATTCCATTTTGGTGGCAACATTCCAGCACTTGTTGTAAATGGTGTACATGTTCAGAGTGATGCTTGAAAAAGATGGTCAAGTCATCAAGGTATATCATAATGAACTTACCCATTTCATCTTTGAAAGCAAGGTCCATTGCTCTATGCAAAGTGGCAACAGCATTTATCAAGCCAAATGGCATTCTTCAATAAGCTAAGGTGCCCCAAGGTGTGGTAAAGGTAGTCTTGTGATGGTCTGCATCACCAACTTCAACTTGATTGTATCTTGAAAAATTGTCTAACATTGATAACATCTTTGAGCCAGTCACTGTCTGAAGCACTTGATCCATGATGGGAAAAGGATAGTTATCCTTTAAATATGACTGATTTAGATTCTTGAAATCCACATAGATGCAAATTTTTCCATTCTTCTTCCTCACAGGGACTATGTTGGCAATCCATGTGGAATGATGGATTGGAAAAATTATCCTAGCATTCATCATTTTCTATATCTTAGATAGAATAGTACTTGATATCTTTGGATTATACTACCAATATTTCTACTTGTAAGGCACCAAATCATCCTTAAGAGGAATTTCATGGCAAATTTCCTCAAGCCTGAGCAACTTTAGATCATCATAAGAGTATGCCAAAACATCCATGTAATGGCAAAGCAGGTCAGTAAATTTGAGTTTCTCCTCTAGAGTATAACACTTCCCAATGGTCACCATCTTGGAATTTTCCTTGGTACCCAAATTCATCTAATCAAACCCCTGGGAGGAGTTTGAATCTATTTGTTGCTATTTGATGAACCTGTCGTGCTTGTCAAACAATTTTTCAAAAGGAACCAGTCCTTTGGGAATTTTATTTCCTTTTAATTGTAGGAATTCTTCACCTACATTTGAATTCATTTCAAGAGTTGATTTGAGTTTTTGGAGCTTACTACCTTCATAGTGAAGATATTCAAAGCTGTCTTTTTGTTTTAAAAAGGTGATGATTTAGTTGTCACCATTGAACACTTGCTAATGATTAGCATTATCAGGGACTCTTGGTCAAAAAACCAATTTGATAGTGTACCTATTTCCTTTGAAGTATAGGTGAGGAACTAAGAGAGTTGCTAAAATAGCCAGTACATTAGCTTGGTCATTGAATTCTCTAGGTATGGCAGAGATGTTGAAAGCATCAAACCTTTTAATTTGATCCCAGACTAGATTGTAGTAATAGCGTAATCTCTCATTTTTGGTTTGATATAGGTTCCTTACCTAACAAACCACCAGTTCAGTATCTCCTTTGGCATGAAGGAGTTTGATGTCTTTATCTCGAGTAGCCTTCAATCCAAGCAATAAAGATTCGTACTCAGCTGTGTTGTTGGTGTTGCTAAATTACAACTTGTATGAAGAAGGAAAAATATCTCCTTGAGGAGATATCAACACAATCCTAGCCCCTAAGTTGGTAGAAGAATTATTGCCATCAAATTCCAAGATCCAAACATCATCAGAAATTGATTTTTCCTTAGGTTTTTCCTTGCTTGGAAGGAAGAATTCTTTTTCATCTATACTTCACCCTACCAATTCTTCTAATGTCTCATCTAAGTTAATTTTTAGACTATCATTTTCAGAAGTTTCATCAGCTAAAACATGAGTATCTTCTATGGTCAAGAAATAATTACCCATGTTTGAAGATTTAAACGTAATTTGAGCTTCAGGGGTTGATGTTTGAGTGACAACATATTTTGATTCCTTTTCAGGAAGCAGCCTCTACATGATGCCTTTGACAAGGATCCTCACTTCAGATAGGTCCATGCTCAATTCTCCACCAACATCCTTGCAAAAATTTTGTCCAAGAAGAATGGAATATGAGGCTGGGACATCGGCCACCAAGATGGTCATCTTGATTCTTTTGTCTAGGAATGATGTAAATACAAATTAGGCATCTTTGATTTGTCCCAATAGAGGTACTTATTTGTTCTCCATGGAAAAGCATCTACCAAATGTTTTGGTCAGTGTGAGACCAAGAGATTCTGCCACTTTGGTAGGCATGATGTTGTCTGATGCATTAAAATCAATGATGCAGTTGCTCAGCTTGTGACTGTTTATCAATAGGGAAACATAGAAAGGCTCTATTTTCCCAAGGGCAGTAGGAGGAGTAATGACAAGATTTTTTGGGATGAGCATGTTCCTTGGGGGATCATGAGTTACCTTTTTAACATCTTGTCTTGTAGGGATGGTTTTATTCTTCACACACTGAATTAACCTATCCAATTGCTTAGGATTGGATTGTAAGAATTTGAATTCAGACATTTGAATTTTGGTCTTCTTGACATGGTTGATTATGTCAAATGACTAAAATAGACTAGGAATAGAGGATAGGAGTTCATCCTTTTGGTTTTTGGGAGGGGGAGGACTGATCTATGAAGTTAAAGTAGAAGGTGTAGAGATGTTTGATGTACTTACCTTTCCTATAATCACTGGGTCCTTTGGCTGGAAAGGTAGAGTGGTTCCCCATTTAGCAATTAAAATTACTAGTTGAGGTTGTTCCTCTATTCTTTATTTATTAGCTTACTAGGCTGACTGATTCTTGGACTGGGTGAACATAACATATGATCCCTCATCTATTTTACCTTCACTTCTAGGTTCATCCTGGTAATTTAGGAAACCAATTTTGAAGTCGCTAGCTAATTCTTATTCTTCCATAGTGAAGAGATTAGCATCATTTTCTTTTTTCAATTTAGGCTGGAAAGAGAAATTAGATTCTATTTTGAGATATCCAACTACTAAACTGGTTGGGGGTGCTTTAATGGAAAGTTTCCCCTATGGGGAGGAAGATGATTTGGCTGTCCTTGATTCCTGGTAGCATTGCCTTGGTATGACTGATTGGGGAATGTTCTCCTTGGCATATCTCTATATAAAGGAGCTGAAGATATCCCTTGCGCCATTTGCTTCTTGAAAGCTAGAAACTCATTTTCTAGCTTCTACACCATTGGATCAGTGGTACCTGTAGATGGATATTCAAAAGATGAAAAATATTTACCTCTGTTAGGATCTCTCCTTATCTTTCCTACCAAGATAGGGTTATCTTATACCTCAGTGGCCAAATCTTGAGCTGCAACAAGGTCTATTTAGCTAGCACATCTCAATAGAAAACTCACTCCAGGTAGCTAAGAGTTGATAAAGAAACATTTGAGGTTTTCAAATGTTGGCTAAGTAATTACATGAATCTTGTTCCTCGGTTTGTCAAACTTGGATATGGAATCCCTCATTGGTTCATAAGGTTCCTTTTTCATTTGTGTGAGTTGAGCCAACAAGGCATGTGCATCTTTTGTAGGCTTTAATGTGGCTTCAAATTTGGCTTTAAGAGTGTTCCAGTTAGTCACATTCTGGGCGTACAGATGATAGAACCAGTTTGTAGTATCACCTTGTAAAGTTTCTACGAATAGCCTAATTGCTACATCCTCATACTCCACACCTATTATGCCACAGGCTATGCTGAAGGCTGAAATATGTTATTTAGGATGAACCTTTCATCACCATAGAACTTGGGGAAATTTTTCCTTTAACTGTGTGGTAGCTCATGTAGAGGTAGAGTTAAATTGAGTGGGCTAAAAGTGTTACCCCAAGGACCTTGAACTGCCATTGTATGACTATGGAAAGGTGGAATAACAAATCTCAGAGGGGTAAGTATTGATAAAGCTTTATTAATAGTAGAAATGGAGGCTTTGTTCGGTAATGGAGAATTGACTTTAGTAGGAGGAAAGCTCCTGGTTCATTGGAGGTGAGATGGAAAAGGAAATAAATCCAAATTACTTTGTTGTACCAACTCGAATATAGGGTCAATAATACCTTTAGCCCTTTGGCTTCGTGTATACCATGGATCTAATAGAGTGTAAAAATAAAAATAGAATAGAGCTGGCACTACTTTAGCTTGAAGCTTGAGGCTTCAAACTATGCATTCTTACACAATAGGATAAATAGATAAGGCTATAATGATAATGGATAAGACACAGGTGATGTTTCAATCTGAAGCTTGAGGCTCCAAATTACACAAAATTACTGTCCCTAGTGGAGTCAGCATAAACTATTGGGTGAATATTTTTTCACTAGCTAACTGATGAGAAAAATAGGTCTCTTCAACCACAGCATAGGGAGATTGGTCAGCCAGATGTGTAGGTTTACTACATCAAAAGGGGACAAATCTCTCCTCTCATCAAGGGGAGGTTCCCTATAAATATGTAGGAGCTATATATTACGTATATAACTAGAAAATAACACTTAGGGGTAGGATAAACCATCCATCTCTCTTTTTTCAGAGATGATGTTAACAAATAGAGGATAAAATCCTGGTGAAAATACTGAAGGCACTTCTCTTCTTTCAGAAGTGATCTTGTAAGAAACAGTAGAAGTTCTTTCAGATAGTGACAAGTAACTAGTAACCAAAGGCATAGTAACTAGTAGACTGAGATGTAGTACAAAGTCTCCACCTCAACTACCCAAGAGTGAGATACAAAAGATAATGAAGGGCACAAAGTCATCTCAAGGTCCTTTACATAGAAACATAATATGAAGGATAATGAGGGCATAAAGTTGTCCTAAGATCCTTTACATAGGAATAGAAAGAAAACGCACTAAAATAAATTGTGGGGGCACAAAGTCTCTCCATAGTTGGCTTCAAGACACCTTTATGATTATTTTCACTAATTCTGCTTATTATATTAAATGGACAAAAAAAATGTATTAAGGAAATAGACATAAAAAAAATTCCCCGACAACCAAGCTATTCCAGCACAAAGTCTGAAAAGTCACTTGTTTTCTTATTCAAATAATGAAATATGATCAACAATCTAACCTCAAAGTCTTAGTAATGTCTTTCAATTTGGGTAGAGTTTTTGTTTTTGATAATAGAGAGAGAGATCCTTAAAACAATAAGAGAGAGTCCAATATATAGTGATCCAAGAAAGACTTAGGTGCTTTGTTTCACACAAATGGCTTATGATGCATTCAATGCCTTTAATGCATTTTAAATTTTGTCCATGGGCTATGCTGGAATCAAGCATCAATTTCTAATATGGGCTACCTAATGTATTTCTTGATGTGTGCATAGCTATTTACTCTACTCAATGTAGAAAAATAGGTTGCCCTATTGAATATTTGCATTCTCTGATGTCCACCTAGTGGACTACTTCACCTTCTAGAAACATATCTCATGCATAGATGTTTCTAATCTTTCTCCATCATTCCCCCTTTCCTAGATATATTTTGTCCTTATCTATGTGATCTAAGCCCTCAAGCTATCTCTTTGGTCAGTCACTAAATTTATTCACAAGGTCTGTGCTTATGCCTATAAGGATCAACAATTATTTCATTGCCACAAATTTGACATCTTCGGGTCTATCATTATTTGAAAGCCACTGGCTACTTGGTTGCCTTAAATTTGATGGTTGTGGGCCCATCATCCTACTTAGTAATTCCTTCGTGTCTTTCCCGCTTGCTTTGACCAATTTTTGCTGATCTTAACAAGTGACATGTGGCACTTTCTACTGTGGAATAGGTGAGGACATGTGGCAACATCCACTTAACTTATAGAGGCTTTAGATGTCTTTTAAGAGTCTCATAGAAGATGACACATGGTGGCTTCTACTGAGATTTTAAAAACACTATAGAAACATTTGGGACTCACTTGTACTCATGCAGATGTTGACACTTGGCGGGCTCTATTTATATTTATAAGGGACACGTGGCAGCTTTCACTAAGTTTTTTAAAAAAAATATAGAAACATTGGGACTCATTTGGACTCACGTGGATGATGACACTTGGTGCATTCTACTAATTTTAGCGACTCACCCGAGGCCTACCATAATCCTTACTTAATATTGAAATAAAAGGAATAAACTGTAGAGGTTGACACTTGTTGACCTCTGTTGAGCTTTGCAAGGGACACATGGCACATTCTGCTGCTCTTGGAGAAACATATTGAAATATTCCATAATTTCCACTTGTCACCTTCCATGAAACTCTAAGAGAAGCTTATCTAAAGAAGCTTTGTAGCTTATAAGAAACTTGAAATGTGGATGCAGACACTTATCACACTCTACTGAGCTAGAATAGGACATGTGGTACGTTCTACTGCTTTGAAACTTATTAGAAACTGAGTCCCAGTAGACGACACTTGGCAGCTTTTGCTACACTTTAGAAACTTACCTGGGGCCAACCATGGTCCTTACTCAAATAATGAAACAAAAGGAAGGAATTGTAGAGTTTCACACTTGGCAGCTTCTATGGAGCTTTCCAAGGGACACGTGGTGAATTTCATAATTTTGAGAAAAGCACATAGAAACTTTCCACATTTGCCACTTGGCACCTTCCACAGGACTCTACAAGGGACACATGGCACATTCTACTCTTTGGTATTTTTATTTTGAGCACTCCTTTAAACTGCTTGATTGAATTGATTGATTGAATCAAATTTAGTTCAATAGTTCAATGGTTCATTCCTTTGTCCCATTCATTTAATTGACCACCTGAGCCAATCATGCATTGAACCTTTGAACCTATTGAACCCTTGAACCTTGACAAATGTGCTTAACTCTTACCAATGATGTTGAACCTTTAACCCATTAAACCATTAAACCTTTTTTGGTCCAAGGTTCAATAGTTCAATGGTTCAATCGCTTTCTTGTGTTCTACTCATTCACTTGGCTACTTGAACCAAACGCATTGAACTAAACACTTTGAACCAAACTGCATTGAACCTTTGAACCTTTGAACAAAATTGTGTTGATCCTTTGAACTGTTAAACCCTTTTGGTTTAAGGTTCAAGAGTTCAATGGTTCAAGCCTTCTTCTTTTTACTAAGTATTTTGAAGCCATTAAACTTGTTGAAGCGATTGAACTTTGAACTTTAGCTGACATCATTGAACCTTTGAACCCATTGAACCTTTTGGAAGTAGGGTTTAGTGGTTCAATGGTTCAATCCTTTGTTTGAAGTTTGCCAATGAACCTTTTTAGTTGAACTGAAGCATTGAACCAACCTTGAAAAATGCTTGAGTGTTGAGAGCTTGCTTCTTTTTTGTAGAGTCTATAGATTTGAATCTATAGAGTCCATAGAAACGAACCTATAGAGTCCATAGAAATGAGTCTGTAGAACTTAGCTTGTAGAGTCTGTAGATTCAAGCATACAGACTTCGTAGAAATCTAAAAAAGCTTGAATAATGAAGTATTTGAATGCTCAAAATAATTTTTGAAATGGGAAGAGAGGATTTTGGTCTATTGAACAAGTTTAGTTCATATGTTGTCTCAAAAAAATGAGCTAACATTTTTGGGGATAGCATAATTTATCCATCCATATGCCCCTACACTCTCTCAACTCATTCTATCTTAATGTAAGCTTGAAAATAAGATCTAGTACAATAATAATGGTCTTTTTCTTGATAATTTAGTGTTATAACTTATTTTCAAATTTGACTAGGGAAAGGATATACTTTTTAATCAAGGAATATTTAAGCTATACATCATTTAAGTTCATGCTCATGAAATCAATAGGATGTTCTCTCTCCTTATTTTACATGACTATAATAGTGATTGTATGTTCTAAAGTGAATGAGTATAGGAAGAAGTCCTTAGTGAAATCTAGGCTTACCTATACTCTAGAATATGATATAGCATTTTTTGTCTCCTAGAAATAATTTTTGGCTTCAAGTGTCCATTCCACTTTGGCATCTTGTTTGAGCATTATGTTTAGAGGTCTAACAATTTTTGTAAATTCTGATATAAACTTTCTTATGAAATTAATCTTCCCAAAGAAGGACTTAAGATCCTTTTTGATACTTAAGAACATTATTTTATAAATTTCTTGAATTATATTTAGGTCAATGGTTGGTGATGATATGGCCTAATAAATTGCCTTCAGTAATGCTGAATATGCTATTTTTAGGGTTCATTGAGATACCAAATTTCCTTCATATTTCAAATTTGGAATGAAGATGGTCTCTATGATCATCCCTGTTAGGTTGTGGAGCTAAAAGCTTCACTGATGTAGACATTAGAGGAGGTTACTGAGTGTCACAGTCACTGGCATCGGTCGGGCCAACCGACGTCAGTCAGGTGTAGACAAGAAACTACTAACATTGATCAGGGATCGACTGATGTCAGTCATCTCTAGGCAGACAGGGACCGATGTCAATTGCCTATGTGGTTCAAAACTATGAGTTTCATGGATAGTTTGCTAATGAACCAATTTTTTGTATGTTAAAGGCTAATTTTAGTCTTGGAGCTATGGATCTAATTATTGTAATTGGATGTCTAATTATTGTTTGCATGAGATCTATATAATAGACTCATGGGCTATATTGTAAAGTGTGCTAGTTGAGTAAGAGCAAGGTGTGTTCTTCCTAGTTCCACAAGGGTGCTGAGTGTGTATGATCAGGTGATCTACGGGATAGCAAGATCTGGTAGAAGATCCATCGAGGTACTGGTTTGGAGAATCATAAGGACTTGGTGAGGCAAGGACAAGGGTTATTCAAGGTGTAGAGAGATATACATGGTAAGTAAGATTGGTTGATCTGTAGGTGTATGTGTGTGCGAGATCTAGGTTTCCAGGTGTGTAGAACCAGGTTGATTTGTAGGTGTGCAAGATCAGGGAGGTCAGCAACACAATAGGGAGAAAGATTAGGGGAGATCTACTTGGAGTACACTGAGTAATTGGAGTTGTGTGTATACTCGGTCATGGAGTACATGGAGTACTTGTGTACTAGTAGTAGTGATACTGACTGGTGGTACTGGTAGTAGTGATACTGAATGGTTAGAGGTGAACACCAACTCTGTGTTTGAGTTTTGTGTTGGGACCATAATTGAGAGAGTGAGATCTTGAAGAGATTTACTATTTATGCCCTAGAGGTGTGGGAGCCCTATAGGTGTGTAAGGAAGAAGAATGTGGCATCTTCTTTGTTGTATTTCCTTCTGGAAGAGTATTAATACAATTGGGTATTGTCTCTCATATTCTGTGTTATTTTTGAATTCTAGTTACTTGTTACTTTTGGTTAAATTCCGCATTTAGTTTCTTGTACATGGTAATCAATTGTGTTTCCTAGATCCTAACAGTGGAATCAGAGCATGTTTGTTGTTCTAGATTCTTGACAAGTGGTATCAAAGCTAAGGTTGCAAGGAGCAGGTTTATGTTTGATTACAGGTCACTCTCAGGGGTTTCTGATTGAGTGGGAGTATAGCAATGGCAGAAGAACGTACACTAAGAATGGAAAAATTTAAAGGCATGAATGGTCAATTACGGTGTTATGGAAAGAAAGATCAAGTAAAGGAAAATTGTTGGTTGGTAAAAGATCAGCATGAAGGAACTGAAGAAGCAGATGTTGTAGGGGTTGTTGCATAGGATGCTCTGGGATGTTCCTTAGATAAAGTAGAATCTTGGTTTATAGATTCTATTGCCTCTTTCCATGCAGCTCGAAATAGAGTATTTTTTCATGTCAAGGTCCTTGGAGACTTTGGAAAGATATATTTAGGGGCTGGTGTGCCTTGTCAAAGTTTTGGCAAAGGGGAAGTGTTGCTGAAATTGGAGGCGGCCAATACATGGGTGTTGAAGAAGGTCAGCAGGTCCTAGTCTTGAAGATGCGGCTAATTGCTTCAAGAAAGTTGGGTGATGAGAGATGCATAGGAATTCTCACAGTGGATGCACTTGAATTAACATGTGGTAAGAAAGTAGGTATTCTTTATCTACCTTCTTGTATTACTAATTCTTCTTTTGTGCAAGGACGTGGCTTTGTAGGCTTGGTCACAAGAGCAAAAATGAGATGCATGTTCTTAAGTAGAAGTCAGATGTGTTTGATAGACTTAAGAACTAGAAAGCCTTGGTGTTTATGAAGGAGATGATAGACAAAGATTAGTGGATGGGACTAGATATCTCTGAGTAGGGTAGTTTGGATAGGGTTTTGATCCAAAGAGAGCTTACAGGTAAAAAGTCATCACTCACAGGAGAACACAGGTACTGGCATCGATCAAGAGGAACCAGTGTCAAATAGATAGGCACTGACATTGGTCATGTATAGATAGGCAAAGTCAATGGTGTCAGGCAGGTGGAGACCGATGTCGATAGGATAACCGGCATCAGTGACCTGGATAGTCACATGGAACTGATGTCAGTTAGATGCAGACTGTGTGGTGACCAAGTTTGGTCACTGGAATGGATTTTGGGCAGATAGCAAGATGTCAAGGAGTCTCAAACACCCATGTGGAAGACTGAAAGGGTAAGTAAGCCTCAAATTTATTATACCTCATCTTTATACTCATTACTCACTGTAGAGTAGGAAGGATCTAGGAAATAGTGGGAGCATGGCATGAATGAGGAATTTGATTCCTAGGATGCAGAACCAAATGGGAGATTTGGTAGGGTTGCCAGTCAGTATGAAAGCACTGAAAGACGAATAGATTCCTTGGTTAAAGAATAGAGAGAATGGATACGTGAGATGGAAGGCTAGGTCATATGGTCTTGAGGAAGCTCCAGGATAGTGGTACAAGTTTGATAGGTGGATGACAAAGCATGGCTTTAGTCAATGTCATTGTAACCATTGTGGTTTCTTTACCATGTGGGTGATGATTGCAACATCATCCTGTTACTGTATGTTGTGTGTTTACTTGATGCAGGGTTACACATATAGGGTTTTTTCTGAGCTAAAGGTAAAGTTAGTTTAGAGGTGTGTCATGAAGAATTTAGAGGAGCAAAATTCTTTGGCATGAGTAATCCTAGAGATAGGGAAGATCACCAGTTGATGTTGTCATAGGATGATTGTGTGAA
The DNA here is from genome assembly GCA_037957365.1 of Torreya grandis. Taxonomy (NCBI): domain Eukaryota; kingdom Viridiplantae; phylum Streptophyta; class Pinopsida; order Cupressales; family Taxaceae; genus Torreya; species Torreya grandis. The sequence goes on from JARHVA010006042.1 coordinate 891,447, forward strand.
GGTGGTGCAGGATGCAGAATGATAAGCACACCTATGGATGGATAGTTCACAGAATAGGGTCCCCAATCACATGATGAGGTTGAGTACATGTGTACTCCCTAATATTGCCCTAGTAGTGGGAGTTGTCAGTAGGTTTGTGGCCAATCTAGGAAGGAAGCACTAGAAAGTGGTTCAGTGGGTTCTTAGGTATCTGAGAGGGACCAGCAGCAAGGATTCATGTTATGCAGGGTTAGGCACTTCGAATATTGCAAGTTAATTGGATGATATGTGTTACACCATAGGTTGTGTGGTGGTTAGTCTTAAAGATTGAGCTTGAAGAGGGATACAAGCTAGGAAATAGATTAGATGATGTATCGATACAGGTACAGTGTAGCTATTTATCTCCAAGTGGGAGATTGTTAGGTTGTGGAGCTAAAAGCTTCACTGATGCAGACATTAGAGGAGGTTGTTGAGTGTCACAGTCACTGATGTTAGTTAGGCCAACTGACGTTGGTCAGGTGTAGATAGGAAGCTACTGACATCAGTCAGGGATCGGCCAATGTCGATCATCTCCATCTAGACAGGGACTGACATCGGTTGCTTGTGCAGTTTGGAACTGCGAGTTTCATAGATAGTTTGTTAATGAACCAGTTGTTTGCATGTTAAAGGCTAATTTTAGTCTTGGAGCTATGGATCTAATTATTATAATTGGATGTCTAATTATTGTTTGCATGAGATCTATATAATAGACTCATGGGTTGTATTGTAAAGTGTGCTAGTTGAGTAAGAGCAAGGTTAGCTCCTTCAGAGTGAAGAGAGCAAGGTGTGTTCCTCCTAGTTCCATAGGGGTACCGAGTGTGTATGATCAGGGAGATCTGTGGGATAGCAAGATTTGGTAGAAGATCCATCGGGGTACTCATTTGGAGAATCATAAGGACTTGGTGAGGCAAGGACAAGGGTTCTTTAGGGTGTAGAGAGATCTACACGGTAAGTAAGATCGATTGATCTATAGGTGTATGTGTGTGCGAGATATAGGTTTGTAAGTGTGTAGAACCCGATTGATTTGTAGGTGTGCAAGATCAAGGAGGTCAATAACACAACAGGGAGCAAGATCAGGGAAGATCTACTTGGAGTATGTTGAGTACTTGGAGTATGTGTGTATACTTAGTCGTGGAGTACGTGGAGTACTTGTGTAATGGCAGTAGTGATACTGACTAATGGTATTCACAGTAGTGATACTGACTGGTTGGAGGTGAACACTAACTGTATGTTTGAGTTGTGTGTTGGGACCATAATTGAGAGAGTGAGCTCTTGAAGATATTTACTGTTTATGCCCTAGAGGTGTGGGAGTCCTAGAGGTGTGTAAGGAAGAAGACTATGGCATCTTCTTTATTGTATTTCCTTCTAGAAGAGTATTAATACAATTGGGTATTGTCTCTCATATTCTGTGTTATTTTTGAATTCTAGTTACTTGTTACTTCTGGTTAAATTTTGCATTTAGTTGCTTGTACATGGTAATCAATTGTGCTTCCTAGATCCTAACAGTGGAATCAGAGCATGTTTGTTGTTCTAGATTCCTAGCAATCCCTACTTTTTGAGAAAATAGTGAGATATTTTATGTATATCATTATGAATTTACCTATTAGCCTTTAGAATGCATGATTCATGACTCTTTGAAAAGTAATTCCTACATTGATTAGGCCAAATGACATCAATTTATATGCATAAGTTCCCCACTTGATGGTGAATGCAATTTTCATTATATCCTTTGATTCAAACAAAACATGATTCTATCCTAAAAATACATCTAAGAAATACATCATTCTATAACTATTCATATTTTGGATGACCTCATCCAATGAGGGAAGAAGATAATTATCTTTCTCAGAAGCTTTGTTAAGATTCCTAAAATTGACAGAGCCTAATTTTGCTATTCTTTTTTTGACTAGGACTATATTAAACACCCAAGTTGAATGACCAATAGGAAAAACTATTATAACACTTAGCATATTCTCTACCTCATTTTAGATCAAATGTTCTAGGATAAAATTAACCAATATCTCTCTTCTTAAATAGATTATGATATGGATTGAGTAGAATTGTATGGGTGATTACCCTAAGATTAAAGATCCTCAAATCATCATATGTCCATGAAATCATGTATTTATATCTAATGATTAGGTCCTTGACCCTTTGTATCTCATCTAGAGTGTATCTTAAACCAATATTGACAAGATGTAAGTTTCTTTAATCACCCAATTCAATGAGGTGAAATTAGACTCATTAAACTTTAGTTTCCTTTGTTGTTGGGATTGAGGACCATGTAGTCATAGAAGATGTGAAAATTGGTATCTTGAGTGTGACTTGTGACATTCATCCCATAGGTCCCTCATACTTGCTTTCATGACCCTCATAGGCATCTTTTCACTGATTCACATTCATCTATAGCCTTCCAAACTTGATCCCAGCTAAGTGAGACTCCTCTTTTCATGATATATCCATCCCCCTAGGTCTCATAAAATTAGGACTATAGCACCCAGCTTGGGCTATAGCTCAGATCCTATGGTGTCCCATTTTTAGTGCTCTTATCCAATCACATTTCAAGCCCAAATAGTCATTTCCTTCTATTTCTTATCCTCCTTGTCATCCTAATGAAAATAAATTTGACCCATGACCAATAGATCCTTATAAAATCTCATTCAAAGTTCATTTAGAAGGGGTTGACAATTATCACTAAGCAAGAAAGAATACAAGTAAGACCACTTGGGCAATATTCCCTATTTTTTACATATAGCCATCCAATACACTTACAAGCTTATCCAAATCCTTACACTAGTCCCTAGACACCTCAAGCACATCTAGTTTAGAATTTTACATCTTTGTACACACTATTGCACAAAGCACATCAAGTGGGATAACTACATATGGCTTGATCACTCTTCAGAGTATTGTTATGTAGGTAGCATGCCCACACAAGGGTTGTGGATACATGTTCAGTGAATCTTACAAAAACTAACCCCCCCCCCCCACCTCTTTAAAAAAATTAGTTAAAGAACAATGGAGTCTAAAATTTCAAGACAAATTCAGCTCTATAAGGAGTTCCATGGACATCCAATAGCTGAAATTTCATAGGTAGGGTCTCACAGACACAACAAACAAAACCTAGAAAGCTTAAGTCTCCTAGACAATAGTGGAAAAAGAGGATTATAGTGCCAAAGCCCTAGATGTCTTATTTTTTATGCTTCTATCCAATCATAAAATGAAGGCTAGATCTTGATTTGTGATGATGTTCAGTCTTGCATAGTGAATTTTAGCCTCTATCTCAGTCATATCAGTTAGTTTCTAGCTAAGTCTTATTTCTTTCCTTTATTATTATTTTTATAAAAGTTTAAATTGTAATCAAACTATAAAAATTAGTAGATTAATAATTCCATATTTATTTATTGATTTTACTACTCAAACCCTTTAACTAAATTAGGAATAATATACAAATATTACCGAAATTGTTAAATCATTTGGTGAATTCGACTTACTTTTTTTATGCATAAAAGCCCTAGAAACCCTAGGGTAAATTTCTTACTAATTTTTATTATATTTTTACTATTTTATACTAGAAATTAGCATTAAATTGTAAAATTTTGTAGTAATTTTAAAATAATTTTCTTTCAAACCCTGTTGTCCATACTAGGTCCTGGTATTTTCCCAATAATTTTATATTTTTTTACTAACATATTAAAATAAAAAACTCACCTTCAATTCTAAAATTCGATAATAATTTTTAGAAATATTTATTTTTCAAAACCCTAGTTGCATCTACTAGGTCTCTTTAAATCACAAATTTTCCAATAATTTTTTGATTTCTTACTTGCATATTTCACTCAAAAACTCATTTTAAATTTAAAAATTTCATAGAATTTTAAAATTAATCATATTTCAAACCCTAGATACATATAATAGGTCCCATTTCTTCTTGAGGTATCACCTTACATCTAAAATCAGATTTCAAAAAGGGATCTCACTTAATTTCAAATATTTCTTGCATTTTTAGCAAATAATAAAGAGACCATGCTTGGTCCTATCATGTACGTGAATGATGAAGTCTACCATATATTAATAAAAATCTTAATTCATTGAATTTCATGCTTAATTTTCATAATATGAGATCATATTAAGAGAGTTACTATTAAAAATGTTAAGATTCCTCTTGCCTCACATCCCTTGGAACCTCTATGCCATACTGCATCATGTTGCATGGTCTATTTTTCTATTCCCTAAGTCACTACCTAATGCCAGAGAGCCCAATTGACAACATTTTTCCCTCCACCACCTCAACCCATGAATTATCTATGCTCTCCTCTGGTAGCCACTACTAGTCCTATATGGATAGTAGACAATGTGGTTAGAGTTGTTACTCGACAGGACACCATACCTCCTCTACCTATTTAGGAGCCCCACCACCCTCCCATTCCTTCCCATCCTAGGCCCAAACCATCTACATAGTTAGATCCACATAAGGCATATGATATTGTTAATCAATTGAGGAAACATCAGCTAAGATTTCCATGTTAGAACTACTTCAGAAAGCTAATGTATTCAAGGATATTCTTTATCAGGAACTTACTTAACCTTTTATGCCTATTGATTCAAAGCTTTCTTATTTTTCATAAGTGGTCAATAGATTAAAAAATATATAAGATGTTATTTCTTTTGATAGTGATGGAATGCCTTCTCAGATAGTTATTGATCAAAATTTACCACTATTCATACAAGCTCAAGTCAAAAGTAGTAAATTTAAGAGAGTTTTAGTTGATAGTGGTTCCTGATTTAATACATGCAATATTACATTCTTATAGACCATGGGAATGGATCTGACATCCATGAAAAAATTATTTAATAATATTAGAGGTTTTAATGATATACCAAAATAGACATTGGGCACCATTTCTTTGGATATCATAGTAGGGCCCAAAACCCTCTCTACATAGTTCTAAATCATGTTAGGGTCTCTTCATTATAATATTTTACTCAGATGACCTTGGATACATGTGATGGGGGTAGTTACTTCTACTCTTCATTAATTTGTTAAGTTTATTCATGAGGGATACATATACACATGCCTAGCAGATAACCATCCATTTAGATATTATTGACTTACAGAGTCATCTTTGACTATTTCACCAAATGGGACACCTCATATCATAGTTAAGTCACCACCTCATTGCATTTCTCTTGATCAGATACATACATATGAGATAGAAGAGACTAGCACATCTCACATTCCACTTATAGTTATGTCATCTACTCTAGATATTCTACCAGACATAGCAGCTGCAGTCATTCCATCTACTTCATCAGTCACAGTTCCTACACCTACTACAAGTATATAATCATTGATAGTATTCTCAATAGTACCAATTGATTTTATAGATAGAATACCTCCATAAGTTATAGATACTCACACCATAGTACCATTTTCTACTACTATAGTTGATGAGACGCTCATGTCACATTTAACCCTTGTGGTAAATTGTAAGTTACCATATTTACATGATGTTGATATAAATTCCCAAGCTTCTTCAGATGATGATACAACACCCACACTCATAAATGATTATTTGTGTGGATTGAGATTTACATTAGTAGGCCTAGGAGAGTATCAAGATGACTCTAAAGCTCTCATTACACATCCTACAACACTCTTAGCATCTCATACTACACTCTTAGGATATACAGATCACTTGGCACATACAGTTCACATGGTTACCTCTATGGATATAGAGCTAGTCATTCTAGATTTAGGAAGGTGCCACACATTAGCATCAATAGATTACACTATAGATGTTACTTTATTATAGATTAATCACAGTACCTACAATGTGACATATATCTATTATTAAATTATCACAACAAGATGGTCACCTATTTTGTCTTTTTCATAGGATTATATGTCATGATACAAACTCATGTATAGATTCATAGTAAAGATTCAATAAAATATAGGTTCTAGGTATTATTCATATTATATCATCACCATCACTAGCTTCACCACTTCCACCAAATAAATATACTAGCAGAGCTAAACATCCTAGAGGAGAATCAACATCTCCACCACTAGAGTAACCTTCGGTCTGCCTTCTACAACATGACACCATGTACACAAAATCTATAGCATATGATGATACTTAAGATGATGATCTTAAAGTATTTGATGATTAATAATATCCCTTCCTCCATCTTCATCGCCAAAGAGCCCCATCTTTTGACCCTTTACCCCTTCCATCCTAGCCTTTTATGTCATTGTGTACATATTGGTTTATTTATAAGCTAGTATATAGCCCATTTTCAAAATAATTATACATAGCTTCTTTTCAAATTGCCTGTATAAAGTTTCTTATGCTTGATTGTACATAGCTTATATCAAAAATACAAAAATAATACAACATATCAAAAACATAAAAAACATTCAAATATATCAAAATTCAAAAAACATTCAAATATGTCAAAACACCAAAAACATTTCAATTGTATGCATTATCCATGTTTTAAACTTCTACTACCATGCTAGACTTACATTTGTTATTCTATGCTATTGTTTGTCAATTTATCTACATTTCCATGCTTCACTTGATCTTCTTTGAGTGTGTGTAGTGACATCTAGATCCTTGATTGCTTCACTCTACCAATTGAAGGGGCATCCTACTTTTACATTTGAGACATACATTGGCATATATACCCACCAAGGGCATCTTCTACATGACTACACCATATAGATTTTGTCACTCCTACATCACACACTCTAGTTATCATGTTGATGTGCATTACTTACTAGCTTACATAGATTACTCTATAGGCATTCACTAGTATATAACACTTATGTATTTCTTGGCATCTACCTAGTCTTGTACTCCATGTCTTGTATATTTTCATTTCTTGATTTGATTAGATAGATGTGATTGTAATTCTAATTTTTTTATGATTTCTTTTCTTGCTTAACATAGCTTGATGTGATTACATTTATCAGTTTCTATTTTTCTCATGTATGTGCCATAGGACATTTTCCAATATCTTTTGATTATATTTTTGTATGTGCCATAGGAGATTTACCAATTTCATGTATGTGTAATCTTATATATGATTTTTGCTTTCACACCAACCTTGTTTTTTTCAATTGTATGTGTATGTAGCATTTAAACATGCCTTGTATGCTTGTCTTCTAGTTTGAGTGACTTGTGCCCATGTCCCTTGTTTTCTTGGCCCCTTGGCCACTCTTGTATGATTCTTGCTTCTTGCCTTGTAGGCTTGATGCTTGTATTATTTTCAATTATTTGCAATTACATGATCTACATCATGCATTATCTTATTATCTTGGATCCATGATAGACAACATGTTCCATCCCTCCTTACCAACTAATAACTAATAACTAACCAAACTTCCAATTCTAGATTTAATTTAGTACATTACACATACTATTACATTTATATATATATATATATAGGCATACCCCTATTGATTTAACAATCTCTTTTACAAACTATGTTATATCTTAAGGTATCTTGCCAATTATCATTGTTATATCATGTATTTCATAGCATAGCACAGTCATAAGGATCTTCCTTCTAAGAGTAGTCATTCCAGGGTCTTCATTCCTACCCTTAGAATAAGGAAAAACAAATAGGGGTTTAACCATAGAGATCAGAGCTCCTACCAGTTGAAAAACAAGTTTTAGAACACTCAAAACAATAATCAGAGGTCAAACTAGGTAGAATAGACCAAAAAAATAGTGATGATTCCAGAATAATTTTTAGTTTAAGCAAAGGGAAATATCATAAAATATGGACAATAATGCTAGACACTAGGGTGTCCTATTTTTTGTGATCCTATCTAAATAGAAAAAAAATCTAGAAGCAGGTAAAAAAGTAGGTTTAGCTATAGTTTTGCACTTTTAGATTAGTTCAAAATCAGCAATTTTTAGTATACTTTTGCTCAAAAAATCTAGATATAGGGGGCATCATGCATGACATGATGGATCTCACTTCCAATTTTAGATACAGTAGTTGGTATAACTTATAGATCACAATCCATGTTCTACACACCAATAATTGGGGGTAATATGTGTGACACATTTGTTTCCTTTTCTTTTCAAGTTTAGCATATTACCTAGTTATTCTTAGTAGTTGCATGCCTTACTCCATCTATAGGTCGTTGGAATCACTTTGGAGTGGATTTAATGGAAGCCTAACCTTCACATTATAGAATATCTTTTATATAAGCCCAATGCCCAATTTTGGAGAGGCTTTCATATAAGCCTAATCTCCATCTTTCAAAGTGGCCAAGAGTGGCCTAGTTTATAGTATACATTTAGATATCCATGCTAGCATTGATATAATATATAAAATTCATTGGATTCATGATCCATCTCATATGACACACATTTCATACTGGTATCAATTTATAGCTTCACTTTACAGGGCAATGATGGAGCCAAAGGACTAGTTAGCCTTTATATCCTTAAGCCACCTACTTAGAGGGATTAGACACACAGTCCAAATATCAATTATCACATGAATGATCACATATCTTCACTCAATGGGTGATGATGGAGCCAAAGGGATATACTTTACATTTTTGAGCAACTTTCAAGTTATTGAGTACTCAGCTCCATTCATGATATTACTCTTGTTACAACGTCATCCATCATCACTCAGCATCATAACAAGTTTTGTATTAGTTCATGTACCTGATGAGGTGTATTCATTACTTTCTCTTCCTCTCTCTCTTACCTAGATTTTACATTCTTATTTTATATATATCATATCTAGTAAGAGATATTATACTCTTTATTTTCTCTTTTAGATTCACACTTCACAACATGTTCTCTCTATGCACACCCACCATCATGATAGTTTCATGAGCTTCACCATTGTATGTAATTTTAGGTACACTTTCTATTTTTTCTTTAACCTATTATTTTTATTTGTTTCATCATTATAATAAAGGGGGGGGGGGGAATTTAGTCATATAAAATGCAAAAAATAGTAACATGACTGTGACTTTTGACATCCATCCCATAGGTCCCTCTTGTTTGCTTTTGTGACCCTCATAAGCATATTTTCACTAATTCCTAGTCATCTATATCCTTATAGACCTAATTTCAACTAATATAGACTCTTATTTCCATGATATATCCATCCCCCTTAGTCTTATTAGCTCAAGACTATAACACCTAACTTGAAATATAACACGAGACCCTAGAGTGTCCCATTTTTGGTGCTCTTATCCAATCACATTTTGAGCCCAAATGATCATTTCCTTCTAGTTCTTCTCCTCCTTATTGACCTAATGTGGATACATTTGACCCATTACCAATAAATCCCTATAAAAGCCCATTCAAATTTTATTTAGAAAGGGTTGGAAATTATCACTAAGCAAGAAAGAATACAAGCAAGACCACTCAGGCAATCTTTCCTATTCTTTATATATAACCAACTAATACACTTAAAAGTTTATCCAAATCCTTACACCAATCCCTATCCACCTCAAGAATATCTAGTTTAGAATTTTTTATCTTCATACACACTATTACACAAAGCACATCAAGTAGGGGAAATATATATTGCTTGATCCCTCTTCGAAGTATTGGTATGTAGGTAGTGTGCCCACATAAGGGGTGTTGATACACATTCAGTAAATATTACACACAATAACCCCCCATATTTTTCAAAATTAGTCAACGCATAATGAAATATAAGGTTTAAATAAAAAATCAACTCTACAAGGAGTTCCATAGACATCCAATAGCCAAAATTTCATAGGTAGGGTCTCACAGATAGAATGAATAAAACCTAAAAAGGTCAGGTCTCCTAGACAATTATGGTGGAAGAGGAATATAACATAAAAGCCTAGGGTGTCTTATTTTTGGTGATCTTATCCAATTATAAAAAAAAATTTAGATCCTAATTGATGATAGTGTCTCAAACCTATATAGTGAATTCTAGCCTCTGTCTCAGTCGTATTAGACAATTTTTAGCTAAATTTTGTTTTCTTTCCCTTATTAATATTTTTATAAAAGTTCAAATTATAATCAAACTATATAAATTAGTAGCTTAATAATTTCATATTTATTTACTAGTTTTACTACTTAGACCATTTAACTAAATTAGGAATAATGCATTAATATTCTCAAAATTGTTAAATCAGATCCATATCAAAGGCTCTTTCTAAGGCAACCATCCCCAATAGGATATGATTTAATTAGATGACATACTCTTCATCTAATTCATCATCACATATATGACTTATTTCCTCATCATCAATTATATAGGACTTGAATTATCATGAATTGGTTAAAAATTAGATAATCTGATGATCATCATCAAACACCTAAAAATTATCAATATTATCTGGTATTGATGGACAAGGTACTAGTTCGATAGATAACTTATGCACTTTTAACTCCTTCAAGGGATCCAAATTTTTTTTTGAAGATAAAAATGAGTCAGTGGCTTGAATTTATTCTCTTAGAATGGAAACTATATTAAAATCCTTAAATGAATTGATTAAATTCTTGGATCTATGTTTATATCTCTCTAAATATGATAGCTTACCTTAATACTTATTTTTAGCATGGTTAATCACCATTTATAAGTCTCCATATACCATCAGTTATTTGATTTTATTCTTGAGAGAAAATTGTAATCCCAAAATGAGGGCATCATACTATGCTATATTATTGGTGCATGGAAATTAGAGCCTATATATCTCTAGGTACTTCTCTTATGGATTGACCAACTCAATACCAAAACTTGATTCTTTTTTAGATCTTACTCCATTAAAATTAAGGGTCCATAATTAGGATGGGCCCTATAATTATTCCTACACTTCTTGTTTTATAGTAAATTTATATATTTTAAGACCAAGATATTTGTAACTTACTTCCTCATTAGTAGTGTTTTAATATATAATAGGGTTATTCATTCTTGGCTCCTGATTAGTTCTAATTTGGTTGGAAATTCCTCTCCATGGTAGCCAAATATGAGATAATTCTAAGGAAAGATATCTATTGAGCAACTTTGACCAATATCTATTTAATAGTAATCCATACCCTTTAGGAATATCTACTACTAGTATCTCAATACACATCTACACTTTAGGTTTTGATGTAACCTAGATGCATACATCATTAAGTTATCCTATCACATGCACTTATATTTTATCCATCTATAAAACACTCCTCTTGGATGGACATGGAGTTAAACCAAGCTTCTATCAAATAGAGGTTATCATCATAGTAACTAAATATCTAGAATACACCAAATAATTATGTATATTTTTCCAAACACCCCAATAGTTAGCAAAAAAGGGGGAAACTCAAGATTTATTTTATATATGACATTTGTGTTGTCCATTTTGGACTTTTTTTTAATAAACTACCTATGATATAATTCCTTAAGATATCCTTCTATTTAATTATTTGTTTTAGTTCATGGAGGGTAATATTAGCCTTATTATTTTTCATATCCTCAACAATATTATATCCTCCCTTAATTTTTTCTTCTACATGTTGAGGTTGATCATTCCATTTTGGGGGAGGAGGATTATTTTTATTTTTATGATTTAGGGGATAATTGTATTATTAGTAGGAGTAGAAGTGGTGAGAGGTTATTTATTCCTTAGATTTTAATTATTCCTGTTGAACTACTGAACTGATTACACTTCATCAGAGTTATCCTTTAGAATGTTTTCATCTTCAATAGGGAAGAAAAATCATAAGTTTAAAAGACTATAGTTGAAATTGAGGGGCTATTTTCATGAAGGGGATCTATGGGATTCATCATTTGATCCTATCTAACCATTTCCCTTTGGAAAATTTCAAATGCTGCACATAACTCCACATAGTTCAAATCCCCACGCTATGATGTGTTATAGACTCTACACAAATTATAAAAACTGATATCTATGATATTAATTTATAGTATCTTAGTATATTACTATTGTTTTAAATTATTGGTGGGTTTGTTTAAGGTCTTATTATATCTTAGAAAGTTAAAATTCTAGTTATAGTTTTGATTGGTGGTATTGCCCATCATTTTTGACATATTAAAGCAGTCATTTATCCACATTTGGACCATTATTTATATAGATCCAATTTATATTTGGTGTAATATGTACCCTGAGTGACTACTATGTTGGAGTGAGTCAGATGTTGATTTTGCTAGTTCTATTAATGACCAGTCATTTGTGCCTGATTATTCAATAAACCATAATTATGATTTGTTTCCTATTTTGTCATGGGGGGCAATGTATAAAAGTTATTTTGATTGAATCTAAGTACATTATGATTAGCATGAAATATTATATTCAAATATGGAAAACCATTATTAAATGTTTGACCCCCTGATTCTTGAGGATTGAGTTGTTTGTCAATATTGATAGCTTTTTCGTATGCAAAGGAAAAACTATTAGTAGTGGTATCTCTTCTCAAAAATACTATAGTGATAAGATATAAAGCATTGTGATACATCTTAAATGTTAAATCTACTTCTAGTTTGTATGTAGTATTTAGTCAAGTGTACATCTTATGGAATCTTACATTAAAGTCTCTAATTAACTCATTGGTCTCCCTCTTCATACTAGTGAAATGATGATACATGAAATATGGATTAGTAACTTTCCCAAACTATGCAAGGAAATTATTTTGACATGTATTCCATGAGGTGATGTAATTTTACTGTAAGTTAAGATACCGATCATAAGCATAGTCCTATAGAGTGAATGGAAAAAGTCTACATGCAACATCCTCATTTGTGATATTCATGAATCTCATAATATCCTTAAAATATTTAATATACTCTTTTTCCATCCTCCCACTTGAGGGGGAAAATGTAAGAAAATATTTCTCTAGGTTCCTTAGTAAATTATTTTAATCTCCAGGAATGGTAATAGTAGATCTCACTAACAAAGGTTGATCCATATGATGGTTGATAAGCAAGATTTTTCTTATTGGGTAAGGTGTCCTAGTTTAGTGTATCTCAAGGATGATTAGTACTATTATAGGACTCATATGATTTAACAAAGGTTAAAACAAAAGGATAGCTTTGGAACTATACCTTATTACTCTTCTAGGTGTCTCCAGTGTAATTGTATGTAGTGACTAACCTCTAATATTAATAAAACACATAAGTGTGCCCTCTTTCTAGTGCCAACTTTTTTGTTTCTATTCATGTGGGTTTTATTTACACCACACAACTTGAAGGGGTAGCCTATAACATTTTAGGATCTCTATGTAAATGAGTTTACACTCTATAACATGAGTTTTAGGTATGCAGTTAAAAAAACTAGTTGGTGAAATAGTAGATTGAAGATGCAAGTTATTTAACTAGGTATATGGATGGATGAGTGAATATAAAAGAATCAAACACCAAGTGAGTTAGATGGTTGGAAAAGTACTATATGATGGTTAGATCCTAAAGGAAACTTAAAAGGGATGGAAAGGTAAGGCAAAAAAGAAGGTTATATGTTCTCAAAGGGTAGCTTCCAAGGTTATTTCTTTGGTAGATGAAGATATATTTAATTTTGGCCTCTATTAATTGATAGTGTTTGTATATGACAACATGTTAGGCCATTATTATGCTTATATCAATAAGAGATGGTCTAATCACCCTGCTTACTTTTGTTATCAACCTTGCATGCTCAACTTTTATAGATTTGAATCTTACCAAAAAGATCTTTACTTTTGTGGGATTTTTCCTTGTAGCTATTAACTTAGCCTCAGTGTCTTTTAAAGTTAACCCTTGCAGAATCTAATTGAATTTATTTCATGCTTACTTCAACATTTCATCAAAAATAGACCTAACCACCAACATCCTTTTGCTATCCCATGCATGCATCAACTTTAATTCATTCAAAATATATATTGCCTAATTCTCGTATTCGTTTATATTTCATAACAAAGCATAAACATATGTTATCCATTCACATGCTTCTTGGATATTGATGATGAATAAATTTAATGTCTTTGATGTCTTGAGGGGTGATATCAAGTTCAGATGGATGAAAGCCTTATTTAGGGTATACAAAACCATTCAACTTGGTCTCATCTTCCTTTAGATCCTTAAATAATTTAGTTATTAGAGTATCTTGAGGGTCCATTTATTCCCTTAAAGAGCCAATATTGTCTAATATTTTTTATAGCCTTAATACTACATTCTTAACATCTTGATCAATTTTAGAGGGAACATGAATTACTTGGTGTTGTTCTCTAAGGTTTTGTAGTTCTTTATTTATCTATTTCTTTGCTTTTTTGGTAACCTCATGAATTAATATCAATGCTTCAGCATGGATCTCCATATATGACTTAAAGTTCTCAATGAAAGGGGACTAGCTTGTCTTTTTATCTTGCCTCTTAGAAAGAGAATATACTTCTTCTCTTTCTTCCAAAATCAAGCTTTGCCAAATGTTGTCCTCTATCTTTATTTTCCTCACCCTTTTCATAGAGCTAATAGAATTATCAAACAATGAACTCACAATGGGAAAATAAATTGTATTTAGGTCTGGCCTCTTATAATCTGATACTCTTAGTTCCTTGGCCTATTTTATAAGTGTCAACTATGATGGGTCTACTAGGTGTGTCTCTATTTGGGTATCTATTAAAGGCTCAATCTTATGAGTTGGCTTGGGTATGGTAGGCCACATTATTTTCAAGAAATATAAATTTTATAGATGTGTTATTGGGTGTAAAATTTAAACTTGTTTTTGATTCAAATCAATAGTCAAACTCTACCTATACCATGCTTTGACACATGTAACTACAACACATACATTCAATTTGCATTGTTTCTTCTCTCTATCAACATCTAGACATGGTCCTCATGAAATAGTCCTATAGTATTACTTTCTTAAATTACCTTATATCTATATTTTGATTCTCTCTATATATTTTTCTTGAATTTATACATCTTATATAGTTCATCTGCACACTCTCTTTGACTCAGCTCATACACATTAAGCCCCATTAGACTTCAGGCATCAAAATCTCAAACTTTTAATAGGATTTTACTATGCACGTACTCAAATATAATGTATTATAAATATCATAAAAAACTCTTTTTAAACTTGCTTCAAACACTACTAACCCCCTCAAGTTTCATATTTACTACCAAACCTTCAATCTCTATTCATAACTAGTAGCCTTCTCTTCTTAAAAACTTTCCTGTATAGATATGTATAGAATAATATGGTAAAACCAATCATCAATGTAGGTACCCTCTATTTCAAACTAGAAAATTACAAAATTTCATTCATTAAGTCACTCCCTAGACCACTTTTCTAATTTCTTTTAGAACTCTATTTAGGCTTATTAGGTCTTTCAAGACCTTACTTGCAAAAAATATCTCTAAATGGTAAAAAACCATAATAAATCACATAAAAAATTAAAAATAATTTCAAAGACCCTCATAAATCAAAAACCTTTTTTTTGAAAACTTTCACTAGTGGATTCTCTATAAATCATAAAAACCCTAGTTCTAGGGTTTATAGGCCCTGTGACAGCCTGAGAGTACACAAATGGCTCAAACTTGATTTGTATGATGTGTCAAAAGGTATTATAAGATTAAAAAAGTATTAAATACATATCCTAACATATCTAATTCAATATCATGGCTCACTAATTCATTTGTTCAATGTTTCAATCAAACTTTTCATCAGTTTGTTCATGCAAACTGATTTAATAGTTTTTGGAATATTGGAGTCTTATTCCTAATTTTAGTTAAGGGTATAGAACAATAAATCCATACATGATATTTTAATAATTAAAAAAATAATTTTTATAATTTATTTGACTTTCATATCTCTCAAAAAATAGTAATGAAAGTGGAGAAATGTAACTTACCTTAAAACTAGACTGAGATAGTTGAGACAGAGGATAAAACTAATTGTGCCAGAGTAGGATAGTATCGTAAACCTAGATCTATATTTAATTTGGTGAAATGATAGGAAGAAAAAAATAGGACACTTTAGGGTCTGACACAATGGTCCAGGTCTTACTATTATTACCCAAAATGGTCATAAAGATTTGAGTTTTTTGGGTTTTATCCAATGTCCCTATGTGAGCCTACCTATGAAATTTTGAGTCTTGAATGTTGATAGAGATCCTTATAAAGATGATTTAATATCAAAACCTTCGACCTTCATTTTTCTTGATAAAACTTAAGAGGTGGGGGGTTGTTTTGTGTAAGATGCATTGAATGTGTATCTATACCCCTTATGTGGGCACATTACCTACATACCAATACTCCAAAGAGGGATCAAGTCATATAAAGTTCTCCCACTTAATGTACTTGGTGAAATAACATTATGCAGATATAAAAATACTAAATTAAGAGTGTTTGATGTGTCTATGAATTGGTGTGAGGGTTTGAGTATGCTTGTAGCTGTATTGGATGGTTGTATGCAGATAATATAAAAATTTGCCTCGATGGTTCTGATTGTATTCTTCCTTACTTTGTAATGTTTGCCAACCCCTTCTAAATGAACTTTGAATGGGATTTTATAGAAATATATTGGTCAAGGGTTAAATGTATTTATTCTAGGTCAACATAATGAAGAATAGGAATATGAATAAAATGGTCATTTGGGATCAAAATGTGATTGGGCAAGAGCACTAAAAATGAGACACCCTAGGATTTGGCATTATAGTCAAACCCTAACACTCCTATACCATAGGATCATGACTTGAAGTGATGTAATTATCATGGGAAATGGGGTTTGGCTAAGCTATAATTAGGTCTTAGAAGTCTATAGATGATTGATTATAAGCAAAAAAGTGTCTAAAAGGGTCATGAGAGCATGTAAGAAGGTCCTATAGATTGGGTGTCACAAGACACACTCAAGCTACCAATTTGGACATTTAATATGACTATATTTGCCACCACCTTTATTATAATGATGTAACAAAGTGAAATACTAGGATAGATGAAAAGTAAAAAGCATACCTAAACTTACCTATAAGGGTGAAGTCCATGAGGATGTGTGATATTAAGTGTGCATAGAGAGAGCATATCATGAAGTGTAAATCTATAAGAGAAAAATAAAGAGTAGATCAGTTCTTACTAGATATGTTATATCTAAAATAAGAATGTACAGAATCTAGGTAAGAGAGAGGACAAGAAAATAATGAATACATCTCACCAGGTACATGGATCAATACAAAACCTATTGTGTGTGTTGAGTGATGTTGGATAATTTTGGGTATGTGTTGAACCAAAATTAATATCATGAATAGATTTGAGTTATCAATTCCTTAAGAGTGGCTCAAGAATGCAAATGCTATCCCTTTAACTCCATCGTCACCCACTAAGTGAAGCAATGTAATCATGTGTGTGTTATTTGATATTTGGATTGTGTGTCTAATAATTATGAATAGGTGGCTCAATAATACAAAGGCTAGCTATTCCTTTGGCTCCATTTTTACCTACTAAGTGAAGTTATGAAATGATACTAGTATGAATGTGTGTCATATGAGATGGATCATGAAGTCCATTAATGTTCTATAATTTTAAAATGTGTCATGCATAGCCAAATGTGTACTAGAAACTAGGCCAATCTTGGCCACTCTAGAAGGAGGATATTAGACTTGTATGAAAGCCACTTTGAAATTGGAAACTAGGCTTATTTGGAAGCCACTTGAGAATATGGATATTAGGCTTGTATGAAAGCCACTCCAAATTTAATGCCTGTTAGGTTGTGGAGCTAAAAGCTTTAACCCTTTGCAAACTGAAGGAACAATGGTTGCTGAGATCCAGGAGCACCGGCGTCGGCAGCAGGACTGACGTCAGCAGAGACCAGTGCAGAAGGCCACCGGCGACGGCAGGAAGTCAGCCGACATCGGCAGAACCAGACAAGCAGGGACTGACGTCGGTCGCCTGTGTGTTTTAGAACTGCTCGTTTCATAGACAGTTAGTTAAGCGAACGAAGAGTTTGCATGTTGAGACCAGTTAGAGTCTTGGGCTGTGAGGATAATTGTCTAAATTAAGAGTCTAAGTTATTGTTTGAGTTAGGGATCTATTTATAGACCCATTGGCATGTATTGTTAATGTATGAGATAGAAAGGAAGAGTTCCTTCTAGTTGTAAGATCTGTGAGTTATAGGTTGTTGCAAGCTCATTGGGGATCTACATGTAAGTCTGGTCTTTGAATTGTAGGTTGCAAGTTCATGAGAGATCAGCTTGAAGTGCTATAGAGTGCTTGATGTACTGACAGGGTTATTACTGACTGGTTGGTGAGGTGAACACCAATTCTGTGTGTGAGTTGGTTATTGGGACCATTTTTTGTGTAGGAGAGTGTGTGTGAGAAGAATTGTTGTACACTTGAGGTGTGGCGATCCTCTGTAAGGTGAAAGAGTGTGGTGGCTCTTTCTTGTATTCTTTTTTGTATAGTGTTAATACAAGATAGTGTATTATCTCTCATATTCTGTGCTATTGGTGAATTCTAGTTACTTGTGTTTCTCATTATTTCTGCATATTCAATTGCTTATATTTGGTAATCATACTGTGCTCTTTCTGAGGAGTAAGATCCTAACAGGTGGAATTAGAACAGGTGTGTTTGTTCTTGGATTACCTCCACCTTCACTAACAAGTGGTATCAGAGCTTTAGGTTGGGATACTAACAGATTGGTGTAGATCTGGGTAGTGTGTTTTGATTACAGGTTACTCACAGGGTTTCTATTTGAGTGGGAGTTGAGCAATGGCAGAAAATAGTCAAGTACGAATGGAAAAGTTTAATGGCAAGAACTACCAATTATGGAGGATGCAGATTGAGGACTATCTGTATCAAAAAGATTTGTACTTACCGTTGGGTGGGGTTGCTAGCAAACCCTTGGATATGAAAGATGAAGAATGGGAGGTTCTTGATCGAAAGGCTCTGGGATTTGTTAGATTGAGTCTTGAATCATCTGTGATTTCTAGCTTATCACAGTGTAAGACAACGGTGGAGTTGATGAAATCTTTGGCAAATTTGTATGAAAAACCCTCGGCTTCTAATAAGGTATTTATTATGAAGCGTTTATTTAATTTGCAAATGTTGGAAGGTGGATCTGTTCATAGCCATCTTAGTGATTTCCATGGTTTGGTAAACCAGTTAAGTTCTGTCAATATTGTATTTGATGATGAAATTAGAGATCTCTTAATCTTGTGTTCATTACCTGAAAGTTGGGAAGGTTTGGTAATGGCAGTTTCTAATACTGTGTCTCCTTCAAAAGTCTTAAAAGTGGATGATGTTCTGAGTGTGATCTTGAATGAAGAGATACGTAGGAAAAGCACAGGCGAATCATTTGGAGATGCTTTGAGTGTTTAAGGAAGAGGAAGGCCAAGAGAGAAGATAGAGTGTGGGAGATCAAGGTCGAAGATGGGCAAGAGATCCAAGTCCAGGTATGGCAGAATAACCTGCTGAAAATGTGGAAAGCAAGGGCACTTAAAGAGAGATTGCAGATTGGGTGAAGATCAACATGAAGGACATGGAGAAGAAGCAGATGTTGTGGGTTACATTGCACAGGATGCTCTGGTATGTTCTTTGGATAAAGTAGAATCTTGGGTATTAGATTTTGGTGCCTCTTTTCATTCATCCCCACATAGGCAGTTTTTTCATGAGTATGTCCAGGGAGACTTTGGAGAAATTTGTGTAGGGGATGGTAAGCCTTGTCAGATTGTTGGCAAAGGCAAAGTGAAGCTAAAACTATAGACAGGTAACACGTGGGTGTTAAAGGAGGTCATGCACGTCCCAGTTCTGGAGTGAAATTTAATTTTTGTTAGAAGTTTGGGTGATGAGGGTTGCACAGTAACTCTCACAGTGGACTCTTGGAAGGTTACCAAGGGTACACTTGTTGTAGCTAGAGGTAAGAAAGTAGGTACACTTTATCTATCTACTTGTACTACTGATTCTCTTTTTGGGTTTTCTACTTCAACTGTAGATTCAGAGATGTGGCTTGATAGGCTTGGTCACACAGATAAGAAAGAGATGCTTGTTCTTGAGTCAAAGGATATGCTTGCAGATTTGGAAGGTATGGATCATGGTTCCTGTATGCAGAAGAAGAAGGTTACGTTTCTTAAGGAATCTGATGTTAGTGACAAGAATAGGAAAGCCTTGGTTTTTAAGGAGAAAGTGATGGACAGAGTTCAGCACAAGATGCAGAGGAATTCTGAGCAGAGCAAGGGTGTTTTGGACAAGGGTTTGATCCAAAAGGAGCTCATGGGAAAAAGTCAGGTCTCACAAGAAAAACATAGAGATCGACGTCGACAGGAAAACCGATGTCGACATCCAGATAGGGACTGACGTCGGCTATGTGCAGCCTGACGTCAGTGACTCAGGGTAGAGAGAGACCGGCGTCGGCCAGGGGAAACCGACGTCGGCAGGGAGGCAGTTGCAGGGAACTGACATCGATCGGCTGTAGAGTGAGATGTGACCGGCATCGATCATTGAGATGAATTTTGGGTGGACAGTGAGCTGTCATGGAGTCTCAAGCACCCATATGGAGGACTGAAGGTGTAAGTAAGTTCTTAAATTCATCATTTCCCTTCTTTACACTACTTGTTGCTCACTTATGGCATAGGACCAGGAAGTTATTAAAGAAGTAGAATAGGTAGATCCAGGAAACAGTGGGAGCTAGGCATGAAGGAGGATGTGATTCCTTGGAGGAGAACCAAATAGGTGTTTTGGGTAAAGTGGCCAACTGGAAGTAAGCACTGAGAGACAAATGGATGTTCAGGATAAAGAAGAGCGAAAATGGATACGTGAGATGGAAGATCAGGGTATTTGATCTTGTACTAGCTGCAGGGTAATGGAGGTTTGATCATTGTGTTTCTCTTTACCAGGTTGGAGAGTATTAGCTACACTATCCTATTTCTGTATGATGTGCTTGTTGCAGGGTTACATATATAGGTATTGCTAAACTAAAGGTAAAGCTAGTTCAGGTGGATGTCATGGAGAATCTGGGAGCAGCAAGATTCTTTGGCATAAGTGTGTTCTAGAGACATGGAAGGTCATGTGTTGACTTTGTTTCAGGATGATTGTGTGAGACTGGTTAGCACGCCGATGGTTGGACAGTTCGATGAACAGGTGTCTTGATTCACATAATGAGTTTGAGTGCATGGTATGTACTAAACCTAAATTTTCCCAAGCAGTGGGAGTTGTCACAAGTTAGGAGCCAATCTGGGAGAGAACCATTGGAGGGCAGTTCAGTGGATTCTTATAGGGACTAGTAGAAGGTGCACATGCTATGCAGGTTCAGGTTAATTTCTACATGATTGTAGATGTGGATGTGACAGGTGATTTGGATGACAGGTTTTGCACCATGGATTTTGTGGTGGTTGGTCTTCAAGGGTGATTTTGAAGATGGATATATAGCCAAGGGAACAAACTAGATGGAGTACAGGTACATGTACAGGTTGCAGCTGTTTATCTCCAAGTGGGAGATTGTTAGGTTGTGGAGCTAAAAGCTTCAACCCTTTGCAAATTGAAGGAACAATGGTTGCTGAGATCCAGGAGCACCGGCATCGGCAGCAGGACCAACGTCGGCAGAGACCAGTGTAGAAGGCCACCGGCGATGGCAGGAAGTCTGCCGACGTCAGTAGAACCAGACAAGCAGGGACCGACGTCAGTCGCCTGTGTGTTCCAGAACTGCTCGTTTCATGGATAGTTAGTTAAGTGAATGAAGAGTTTGCATGTTGAGACCAGTTAGAGTCTTGGGCTACAAGGATAATTGTCTAAATTAAGAGTCTAAGTTATTGTTTGAGTTAGGGATCTATTTATAGACCCATTGGCATGTATTGTTAATGTATGAGATAGAAAGGAAGAGTTCCTTCTAGTTGTAAGATCTTTGAGTTGTAGGTTGTTGTAAGCTCATTAGGGATCTACATGTAAGTCTGGTCTTTGAATTGCAGGTTACAGGTTCATGAGAGATCAGCTTGAAGTGCTATAGAGTGCTTGATGTACTGGCAGGGTTATTACTGACTGGTTGGTGAGGTGAACACCAATTTTGTGTGTGAGTTGGTTATTGGGACCATTTTTTGTGTAGGAGAGTGTGTGTGAGAAGAATTATTGTACACTTGAGGTGTGGCGATCCTTTGTAAGGTGAAAGAGTGTGGTGGCTCTTTGTTGTATTCTTTTCTGTATAGTGTTAATACAAGATAGTGTATTGTCTCTCATATTCTGTGCTATTGGTGAATTCTAGTTACTTGTGTTTCTCATTATTTCCGCATATTCAATTGCTTATATTTGGTAATCATACTGTGTTCTTTCTGAGGAGCAAGATCCTAACAGGTGGAATTAGAACAGGTGTGTTTGTTCTTTGATTTACGTCCACCTTCACTAACAATGCCAACCACATGTAGATGGAATAAGGCATGCAACTACTAAGAATGCATGGGTAATATATTAAACTTGGAAAGAAAAGAATACCAATGTGCCATGCACATTTCCCCCAATCACTAGTGTTTATAACATGGATTTTGATCTAGAAGTTATACCAACTACCCAATATAAAAATAGAAGCAATATTTATCATGCCATTCATGATTCCCCCTATATCTAGATTATCTAAGAAAAACTATATTGAAAAAGTTGAATCTGAACTAATCTATATCTAGTAAAACTATAGTTGAGCTTACCTTTCTACCTATTTTTATAAAATCTAGATTTTTTTTATTTAGATAGGAGCACCAAAAATAGGACACCCTACTATCTAGTGCTATTGTCCATGTCTAGTGATGTTGTCCTTTGCTAAATATGATGAATGTTCTATTATCATCACTATTTTTTGGTTTATTCTACCTGGTTTGACCTCTAATTATTGTTCTAAGTGTTTTGAAAACTAATTTTTTTGATTGGTAAGATCTCTAATCTCTATGATAAAACCCCTATTTGTTTCCTCTTCTTTTGAGGGTAAGAATGAAGACTTTTCAATGAATATCCTGAGAAAAAAGATACCTGCAAGTGTGTTATGCTAAAAAATACATGATATAACAATGGTAATCGAAATGATGTCTTAAGATATAAAAATGATAATCAAAATGATGTCTAAAGATATAACATAGTTTTTAATGGAGATTTTTAGATCAATAGGATTATGCATAGATAGATGTAATAATGTAATATCATGTGCAATATACTGAGCTAAAATTGGAAGTCAAGTTAGTTGTTAGTTATTAGTTGTCAAGGAGGGATAGAACATGATGTACATCATGTCATCCAAGATATCAAGAAATGAATGATGTGGATCATGGCATTGCAATCAATGAGAATCAAACAAGTAACAAGCACACAAGGTAAGATGAAAGAAGTGTACAAGAGTGGCCAAGGGGAAAATAAAACAAGGGACATGGGTACATGTCACTTAGACTAGAAAGCAAGTATACAAGGCATGTTTAAATTCCACATACACATATAATTTAAAAACAACCAGGGTTAGCACAAGGGCCACAAGCACATAGAAGTGTACAAGCACATGACATTGGCAGATGTCTTACGACACATATAAAAAGACATAATAGGAATAGAAAAATGCAATAACATCTAGCTATGCAAAACAAATAAGTAAACCATGTAATATAATATAAATATAATCACATCTAACTAATCAAATCAAGAAATGAAAGTATGCAAAACATAGAGTACAAGACTAGGTATATGCTTAGAATATAGAAGTGTTATATGCTAGTGAGTGTCGATAGAGTAATCTATATAAACTAGTAAGTAATGTATATCAACATGATAACTAGAGTGTGTGGTGTAGGAATGACATAACCTAGAAGGTGTAGTCATGTAAAAGATGCCTCTAGTGGGTAAATGTATTGATGTATGTATCAAATGTATAATTAGGATGCCCCCTTAATGGGTAGAGTGAAGCAATCAAGGATCTAGATGGCACTATACACACTCAAAGAAGATCAAGTGAAGCATGGTAATGTAGATAAATTGACAAACAATAACATAGAATAGTAAATATGAGTCTATCATGGTAGTATAAATGTAAAGTATCGATAATAAAAATAATTTAAATATTTTTGTGTTTTTTACTATTTGAATGTTTTTATATTTTAAGTTTTTTTTATAATAAGTTATGTATAATCAATCATAAGGAGACAGTATAAAAAATATTGATAAACTATGTACATGCAAGTAAAAAGAAAAGATGTACAAGTAATTGAAAGGAAGCTATATACAAGTAATTTTGAAAAAATATGCAAAATTAAGATGAAAATAAACTATATACAATCATATGAATAAAGTAATGTGTACACAAATAACATAAAAGGCTAGGCTTGAGGGGCTAAAGGGATTAAAGATGGAGCCTGTTAGGGATGAAGATAGAGGAAAGGATCATGACCATCATCAAATACCTCAAGATCATCATCATAAGTATCATTTTATGTCATAGACCCTATATACGTGGTGTCATCCTACCAAAGGCAAACTAAAGGTTGCTCTAGTGGTGAAGATATTGAATCTCCTATGGGACATTTAGATCTAGTAGTAGATGGCTTTGGTGGAAGTGGTGAAGCTATTATTGGTGGTGATGTAATTTAAATAGTACCCTAAACCTATAGTTTATCTAATATCTATTGTAAATATATACATGAATCAGTGTCATGGCTTATGATCTTGTGAAAAAGACAAAATAGGTGACCATCTTACTGTGATAACCTGATAATAGATCTATGTCATATTGTAGCTAGTGTAATTAATCCATGATCAATTAACATCTTTAGTATAATCTATGGTTGATTATGTGTGTTACCTTCCTAAATCTGAATGACTGAATCTATATCCATATAGGTAATCATGTGAACTATGTGTGCCAAGTGATCTATCTATGGCCACAAATGTGGAGTATATCTTAAGAGTGTAGTGGGAGATGATAAGAGTGATGTAGGATATGTAATGAGTTATTTAGAGTCATATTAGTACTCTCTTATTCCAACTAAGGTAAAGCTCAATCCATAAAAATAGTCATATATGAGTGTGGGTGTTGTATAATCATCTAAAGTAGCTTGGGAATCTATATCAACATCATGTACATATGGTAACTTAAACCTATAGTTTATCCAATATCTATTGTAAAGTTGTACATGAGTCAGTGTCATGGCATATGATCCTATGAAAGAGACAAAATGGGTGATCACCTTGCTATGATAACCTACTAATAGATCTATGCCATATTATAGGTAGTGTAATTAGTCCATGATCAATGAACATCTATAATATAATCTATGGTTAATGATGTGTGCAGCCTACCTAAATCTAAATGACTGACTCTATATCCATAGAGGTAACCATGTGAACTATATGTGTCAATTGATCTATCTATGGCCATGAATTTGGAGAATATATTGAGAGTATAATGGGAGATGCTAAGAGTGTATGGTGTGTAATGAGATCTCTAGAGTCATCTTGGTACTCTCCAAGGCCAACTAGTGTAAAGCTCAATCCATAAAAATAGTCATCTGTGAGTTTGGGTGTCATATCATCATCTAAAGTAGCTTGAGAATCTATATCAACACCATGTACATATGGTAACTCATAATTTACCACAAGGGTAAAATGTGATATGGGAGTCTCATCAAATATAGTAGTAGAATATGGAAATGATATGAGAGTATATGTAATTGATGGAGTAACTATAAATATAAGAGGAGTTATATCTATAAAATTAACTGATATTGTTGGAATTACTATTAGTGATTATATAATTGTAATAGGTGTAGGAACTGTGATTGATGGATTAGCTAGAATGGTTGAAGCTTCTATGACTAGCTTAGTATTTAGAGCTAAGGACACAACTATAAGTGGAGGAGTGTGAGATGTGCTAGTCTCTCCCACCTCATTTGTATGTATCTAATCAAGAGAAATATGATGAGGTGGTGACTAAACTATGATATGAGGTGTCCAATCTAGTGAAATAATTAAATATGATTCTATAATTCTATAATATATGAATGGATGGTTATCTGTTGGGCATGTGTATAGGTATCCTTCATGGAGAAACTTAACACATCAATGAAGAGTAGAAGGAACTAGCCCCATAGTGTGTATCCAAGGTCATACAAGTAAAATATTATAATGAAGAGGACACGAGGAGGAACTATGTAGAGAGGGTTTTGGGCCCTATCATGATATCTAAAGTAATGATGCCCAATGTCTATCATGGTATGCCATATTTACACCCATGGTCTTGAATAATGTAATATTACATTTATTAAGTCCAAAACCACTATCAATTGGAACTCTCTTAATTTCATATGTTTTGACTTGAGATTATATGAATAGTGGTAAATTTTGATTAATAACTGTCTGATATAGCATGTCCTCATGATCAAAATAAATAACATCTTTTATAGTTTTTATTGTGTTGACCATTGATGAAAAATAATAAGGCTCTAAATCAATGGACATAGAAGTCTAAGTGAGTGCTTGATAAATAATGTCTTTGAACACATTGGCTTTCTGAAGTAGTTCTAACATGTAAATCTTAGCTGGTGTGTTTCTTAACTAATCAACAATATCATATGCCTTGTGTGGATCTGCTTATATCGGTGGGTTGGGCCTAGGATCATAAGGAATAAGAGGGTGATGGGGCTCTTGACTAGGTGGGGGACGCATGGTGACATGTTGAGTAACATCTCTAATCACATTATCTACTATCCATATAGGATTAGTAGTAGTTATGGGAGGAGAGCATAGATAATCTATAGATCGATGTGGTGGAGGGAGAAAGGGTGTCAACTGGGCTCTTTAAAAATGGGTATTGACTTGGGGATGAGTATAATGGACCATGAAACATAGCTCATAATGAGATAGAGGCTCTAAAGAAGTTGAGGCAAGAGGTATCTTAACATGTTTAGCACTAAATTTCTTAATATCATCCCATATTATAAAAAGTAAGCATAGAATGCAAAGAATGAAGCTTTGTATTAACATATGGTAAACTTCATCATTCATGTATATGATAGAATTGAGTATGGTCTCCTTATTATTTTCAATAAATTCAAGAAATATGTTTAAATAAGTGAGATCCATTTTTTTTTTTATGTGGAATCTAATTTTAGATGTAAGGTGATACCTCAAGCAAACAAAGGGGCCTAGTATATGTAAATAGGGTTTGAAATAAAATATTTAAAAAAAAAATTACTATGGAATTTTTTTAAAATTAATTTGAATTTATAATTTAAATATGTAAGTAAAAAATCAAAAAAATATTGGAAAAATTAGGAAGGAATTTACCTTAGGGTTTTTGTGCATAAAAGGACCTAGTAAATTCAAGTAGGGTTTAGAATAAATGATTTTTAAAATTACTAAGGTAAATTAAAAAATTATATGTGAATTTATGAATTAAAATATGAAATAAAAATTAATAAATTATTGGAAAAATCAACAAGTAATTTGCCCTAGGGTTTCTAGGTTTTTATGTGCAAATAAAATAACTTAGGTTCACTAAATGATTTAATTGTTTTGTAGAATATTGGAGTCTTATTCCTAATTTATAAAAGGTTATAGAAAAATAAATTAGTAAATTATATTTCAATAATTACATTACTGATTTGTATAATTTATTTGACTTTCGTATCTTTCTAAAAATAGTAATGAAAGAGGAGAAATATAACTTAGCTTAAAACTAGACTGAGATGACTGAGATAAAGGCTGAAATTGGCTATGCAGAATTGGGATAGTGTCATGAACCTAGATCTAGATTTCATTTAGTGAAAGGATAAGAGCATTTAAAAAGGAAATTTTGAGGTCCAACACTATAGTTTAGGTCCTACCACTATTATCCAAACTAGTCACAGAGATTTGCATTTTTTGGGTTTTATTTGTTATCCCTGTGTGAGCTTACCTATAAAATTTTAAGTCATGAATGTTGATAGAGATCCTTGTAGAGATAATTTAATCTCAAAACCTTAGACCTTCATTGTGCTTGATAAAACTTAAGAAATATAGGGGTTAGTGTCTTTAAGATGCACTGAATGTGTATTAATGCCCCTTATGTCAGCATGGTACCTACATACCAATACTCTAAAGATGAATCAAGTCATATGTAGTTATCCTATTTAATTTTTTTATGCAATAGTGTTATACAGATGAAAAAATGGAAAATTGAGAGTGATTGAGGTGGTTAGGGACTAGTGTGAGGGTTTGAATATTCTTATAGCTATATTGGATGGCTATATACAGAGAATAGGGAAATTTGCCTTAGTGGTTTTTCTTGTATTCTTTCTTGCTTTGTAATGTTTGTCAACCCCTTCGAAATGAAATTTGAATGGGATTTTATAGAGATATATTGGTCATGGGTTAAATTTATTCATGTTAGGCTGACATAATGAAGAATAGGAATTAGAAGGAAATGGTCATTTGGGTTTGAAATATGATTAGATAAGAGCACCAAAACTAAGACACCCTAAGGTCCAGTGCTATAGTCCAACACCAAAACTCATGTCCTATAATCT
The DNA here is from genome assembly GCA_037957365.1 of Torreya grandis. Taxonomy (NCBI): domain Eukaryota; kingdom Viridiplantae; phylum Streptophyta; class Pinopsida; order Cupressales; family Taxaceae; genus Torreya; species Torreya grandis. The sequence continues at coordinate 919,913 of JARHVA010006042.1, forward strand.
CAGGACATGGGGGAAGGAATTATCATGAGAAATAGAGTTTGGATAAGCTATAATTAGGTCTTAGAAGTCTATGGATGACCTGTTATAAGCAAAAAGGTGTTTAGATGGGCCATGAGAGTGTGAAAGAAGGTCCTATAGATTGGTTGTCACAAGACACACTTAAGCTACCAATTTGGACATTTTGTATGAGTACACAAACACTATTATTAGGTTTTATGTCATTTATCTTGAGGTTTTCAAATTCCCAAAGGTAATTACAAACTCTCCCCAAGATTGACATGACTTCACAATGCACACCTTAATCTGTTATAACCATTAACTACTCCTAATACCTTAATCATGTTATTTCTCTCATTTTGTTGCTCTTTTCCTATATGTGTATACTCTACAAGTTTGTGTTAGATTGTTCATTAAAATGAAATGAATTATATTTAAAGGACTATTAAAACTTCCTAATCAAATAAATATCAACTTCCTGATATAGATATTTGATTGTTTTAATTCATTTACGGTCTTGTTCTCCACAATGCACACTTGGGATTCAAATATAGTTTATTCATAAAATAGGGGTATAACAAGTTTTTTCAACTCAATAACTTAAAACCAATATGAAAATTACCTAAAGCACCAAAGAATTTGAGCTTTAACTTACCAAAACACAAAATTATTCACGAACATTCTCAAACAAATCCTTTACATTAAACTTGTACCTTCTTCTAGTTCACAAACATAAAATGTATAGAAATGCAAGGTAAGAAAACCTAGTCATGAATTTTCTTATCCTTATTTCTAAAACCAAATTCTTAACATGTAATTTTTTTTAAATACTCACTAGAATCAACTCATATATCACCTTTGTATTCATTTTAATCTTTTGTTCATTACAAAAAGACTTGCATAGTCCTATATATTGTTTTGGCAAACCTTCACTCCTATTTTCATTGTCTACCTTGTTTTCTTCTCTTATATCCTACTTCAAACCATACACACACTATATAATTCCTACATATGATCTAAACTCTTAAAACATGATTTTTTAATTGTTTCTTGATTCAATAAACTTCCACATTTATTTCGCCCATGGAGGGTGGTGGTCACTCTAATTACAATCTTTCACCTTGTCCTGACTTTGCATAAACTTCACATAATAACACACTTATATTATCCACCTAGGTCCTTTAAGACTCCCTCATACAATCTTGTCCCTTACATGTTTTTGTGGACCCAAACACACTCTTACACTCTCATTATACATTTGAAAATTAAAATTAAACAAAAGGAGGGAAACTTGTTTTAGACTCAAATTCAAATTTAGCTTACAATCATGACTCCTTGTCAACTTGACATAACCATTAAAACACTTAACCATCCTTATGCATCAAAATTGGGCTAATTTTAGGATTACCCTACATTAATTTTATTCCTTGCCATTTTCTTAGTGGCCATCATTATCATAGTTTGTATATCTTCTGAGGAAGGCATAGGTGAGATCAATCGAGTAAAAGATGATAATAATAAGGTGCTTGGTTGGCTATTAGTATTATAAATAGAGGTGGAAACCAAAGGAGTAGTTGTATTAGTAATGGATGTGGAGATAGGTCCCAATGGATGTAATGACACAATAAAAAAGTGATAAGTAGTAATGTAATAATAAGATAATGGCCTAAAGGATTAGTATGTAGAAAAACCTTACCTATTTGGTCACCCTCAAGGGATGCCTTTCCTTTCAATCCTTTCAAGCTCAAAACCTTAGCTTGTTGTAGTTCTTATTCATCCACTTTGTCCCTTGGCTCACCTTAAATTTAAGGTCATGCTTGCTCACTTGGTTCTTCTGTGAACTACACTTGAGGCCTTCTTACCATGGATTTTATCTTATATGATTTAGTTATCTTCTCAATCAAAGGAGTAGGCATTTTTTGTGTAGGAAGAGGGACTGCCACACTAGATGTTGTGGTTTCCAAAGTTTCCATAGTGGGTGTGAGTTCTTCTTCATTAAAGGATTATAAATAAATGAACTCTTATTTCCCAAAAGAGTTGTCCTTTGCATGAAATATTTATTTTATATGTTCCTAATTTATTTTCTTCAATTAAATTATGGAAACTTGAACTTGAGGAGTTTCTTCTTCCACTTGTGCTCCAACAACTAAAGCCTCCCTTTCACCATGTTCTTGCTCTATATCCTTCATCATAGAGGGTGGATTTTGGGGGTCTTAACTTTGATCCTAAATTTGTTGGAAATGTTTACTATTTTATAAATCTAAAGAGGTCCATCCCCTTGGTAGTGGGATTATATATTTTGCTTTCTCAAGTGTGAGAGAAGTATCTTCTTGAATTACCTTGAGCAAGTCCTTGCTTATTCTATCTTTTTTATCCCTTTCTTTGACCTTAGCATCATATTTTGCATTGAAAAATAATAAGTCTTGGTCATATGGCTCATGATTTTAGTGAATACCCAAGTTATAAACATGTTATTACACTCTATCATAGCAATCTTAATTCTTACAGGGTAAGGTAGCTAAGGCATTGGCTTTTCTATCACTGCTAGGTGTAACACATCCTCTTAATTATGAGATGGGAGAAATGAAACGTGTTATTATTGATTCTATTTAAGTCTTCATCAATCCCCTTCCACAAATGTTAGGCAATTTCTTATTCAACCACTTTGTTAATGATGTACTTTGGGAGGTGTAGAGGATCAACCCTATGCCCAATCATCATTATCACAATATAATATGTATATAGCTAGTAGTCTCCCAAAGACATGAGTGTGTCAATAATATTCTTAGATATTTTGGGTAGAGGTTCCTTATGAATCTCCCTCCAAACCTAGGGATAAAAATGTTCTATAATTCTTAATATGTTATTTGTCTATTAAAAGATATGAACAATTGAATAAACATCAAAGATTTAGTTTTTGATATATTTGGGATTTGGATCATAGAGAGACCCATTGTATTTACATATGGTACCCATAACTACATATAGAATGTAGGAAACCTTGTTAAATTTCCCATTTGGGGTTTCTTATCTTTATGAAATACTAGTTCATGTAGGTGGGTGTCAATAATCGCCCCCAATGCAAATGTGTATTCTAAGGTTGGCATTAGGTCAAGTAATGGTACCCATTCCAAACAAAAGAATTAGATGCTTGGGTGATCATATAGATGGTTAAATAATGACATACCAATGAGTATTCCCATATAAAATTTGGTGATGGCCACATGATTCTAGTCTTTGAGTGAATATATCTTGCCAGGGAGAAGCCATTTGATCACTATTTGTACTACATTGTTGCTCTTCCTTTGAAGGGATACACTATGAAAATCAAATATGACATCAAGGATTGGTAAGGATAAATAAATTTGGAATGATTATCTTGATATGTATGTAATTACAATGTTATTGACATAGTGAATGAAACTTCCATTTACAATCCTCCCTTCTAAGAATAAATCATGTAACAGATCTATGCATAGCATGACCTCAGGTTTGGTAGCAACATAGTGAACTAATTGGTAATTGAAGGGGAGTGGGTAACTTGATATATTTTATTCTTATGGATATTCATATTCTTTGTAAGTGAATGGGTTGATGCTTTCTACATCCTCCCATAAAGACAAGTAATTGGCTTAGGTCCCATCGAAGATGGAGGCATCAAAAATTATATCCATATACTCTATTGAATCCTTGAAAGAAAATATATATGGTGCTTAGTATCCCTTGTATTCTCTTGATGATGATTCCAATGTTAGTTCTTATCATTGGTAGAATTTTATCTCATTGTAATGGTGGTTTGAAACTATATTATGCAAATTATAGCTTGTTTGAATGTAACTAAGTCTTGAATTTATAAAGGGAAATATATGCTCAAGATCGTTGATAATTAGTGGATGTGAATTTGGTTACTAGCTTGAGGTTATAGCCTTTTAACATTCAAGTTTAATTTGTGTAGCATAAATCACCAACATATCCATGATTTTCACTTTCATTTAATTTTAATTTTACCACCTTGGCCTAATGGACTTGACATGTAGGATTCTTATTCATTCTAGGGGGTGCGTTGGTGATGTTCTTTTTTGAAAACCATCAATGTGTCATTTAATCAAGCATTGGCACTTGTATTCAAGCTAAATCCTTTGAATTTTTGTGAGCCAAGAGTTATGAACAAAAGAGTCTATAAACTAAAATGTTCTTAGAGAAGATTCATGAAACTTTTCCTGAAATCCAAAATGTCAAACACTTTTATTGAAGAATAAATTATTATTCAGGGAGATTTGTTGGATGAAGTTATCAAAGATGAAATTTTTGAATAAAATTTGTCAAATGAAAGTTAATGAAGATAAAGTTCCCTAAGACCAAAAGTGACCAAAATAAAGTTAGTGAATAAGGGGATCTGAAGAATATTTTACCAACATAAAATTTACCAAATAGAGAATCTTGAACAAAAGTTCTAGAAGACCAAAATGCCAAATTAAAGCTCCTCAATGAAAGTTCCTGAAGACCAAAATGTTGAATAAGTAAATTCGAAGAATAATTTCAAAGACCTGTTATACATAATAAGCTTCCCAAATCATCATTAATAGATTAGTTCAAATAAGTCCTTACAATGAAAATGGGTTGTAAGAGGAAAACAAATGAAATAAAAGTTATTTTAATAACAAAGACCCATGAATCTAAAAAAATAATAAAGTAGAATAAACATGCATTTACAACCCTACAAGGAACAAGCCTTCCTAGAAAAACAAAGGGGTCCCCACTTGTCCATCAATGATGTGAGGTGGGGTATGTTAAATATAATAGAATTCATTAATAATCATCATCTAAGGCTAAGGAAGGACATGAGGGATGACCATGGACAAGTCATCCTCACCACCTCCTCCCTCCTTTCAAAAATCTATTTTTTTGAATTAATGGTTGTTTTAAAGCCTTTATTGATTTCCATATGTATTTATATGTTTATATACATCTAACCAAATCAAATACTCAGGGTTAGCTAAAATAGAGTGCTTCATCCTATCAAGGGTGGTTATTTGAGTTATTTTAGACCACTTTTAGGTTACATGGGGACTATATGATCTATTTTAAATTTTTTTCCTTTTAAGTCAATTCAAAATTAAACTTTAATTATGAATTAAGTTTGAATTGAGCTCTGTGATTCCCTGAATTCACCCAAAGACATTTTTGAGTGCCACAAAGAGTTGGATAACATTGTTTGAGATCATTATTATTCAAACCCACCTCATATTGATAAAAAAATCATTTTTAGGTCTTGGAACTATGGGTCTCACTAAGATATTTTAGAGAGTTTTAGGCTTGTTTGATAGCTTGTAGGCTTATTAAAGAAAGTGGGGCCAACATGGTTGTGTAGTAACCATGAGAATAATTTCACATTGCCATCAATGTCATTTATGCAATGAAGTTATGAAAAATGTGCATTGTATATTCTAAAAAAGGTTTGTTTTCATGTGGATTCAATTATGTAGATTTTGGGAATGAAATTTTGGTATCATAGCATGGTTAAAACACTGGGAGACCTAGGGATAATTATTCAGTACCACTTTTTACATGATGAACATATGTATGTAATTTTCAGGTGATACACTTAATTAAGGAGGTAAAATTAAAACACATGAAGATTTTCTTGAAATATGGACTCTTCATCTAGGTAACAAACATTTAGATTTTTTTTTGGTATCCATGTTTGAAATAACCATGCTAGGATTGTTGGTCATACAACTATATAGTGGAGAGGATGAGGTCGATGAAATATTTAAATAAAGTTTCTAACTAGGTATTAAGAAGTTATATGGCCATGATGGCCAAGTGACCATTTATTCATTAATAATTTATCTTATGATATGTTGATCAAACTTTCCCATGAACTTAGTCTTACACATATTCCCTAGAGGAATTATTAGATGAGTTATTGGGATAGATTTATTTTGGTTCTTAAAATCATGAGGTTTCATCTTAGCTAGAAAATAGAGTGTATTATATACCAAATGGTTGAGATGTACCTTTCTAGGTTTAAAGACCCCTTTTTAAGTAGACATTGCCTTGCCACTCAAGTAGAGTGTGCTAGAGGGATTATTTATGTTTCTCTCACCTTGAGTGATGATAATGGAATGGATAAGGAGGTACTTATTGGATCCATCACCTTTTCCTTAGTTTTTAACTCTTACCTTGAACTTAGTTCCAAGTATAATTTGGGCATAGTCCCTTAGGCCAAAATCCAATCCTCGTCTATGTGGACCATAGAGGGTTGCATAGACTTAGGGACATACTTGGGCCACGTGATGGACTAAGATCCTCTTAATGTTGCACATGGGTTTTCACCTAAAATATATCTACATACATGCAAGTGTTATAATATTTTTTATTCACCTTATGTGATGGATTAGTGTTACCACATGTATGGACTTGTTAGGGAACCTCATGTGGGTCACTTTTATTTCACCTATGATTGTGTTGAATGACCTTTTTCTCATTTTGGTAGTGATATATGTGTTGTTTTTATTCCCATGATGCAATGATTTTAAATTAGTGTTGAATGTCATGATGAGTAGAGAGAAACATGAGGGTATTTGTGCCATCTTAAAATAAAGAAGGTGTGATCAATCAACATAATCAATTAATGACTATGTTAGAGTGGAAGTATTGCCTATTGTTGCATTTTTACCCAATACCCAAGTTACACGGATATAGTTTGAATGTTGATATCCAAATGTTGTGGTTTAAAAACCTTTTGAGATTATGACTTCAGTCCTTCGAGTATCTATTTAGAGGATATCCTAGTGTTTAAACAATAATGGTTTGGAGGTGGCCTTATTTATAGGGACACTCAAGGGGAATGTGATTTATTTTTCCTCATTGATAAGAAGGTTAGAGTGTCCCTTTGTACTTATGGATAATATTGAATGAATTTATCTATCCATGATAGTTAAAGTTCCTTAATAATGATGAAATAAAATTCTCATAGATAAGTTTTGATTTTATGGTGTTGGCACCCAGTTGAGTGGGTTACCTATGAGTGTTGATAGCATTGATGCAAAATAAGTATCTTTTAGAGCTAGAGGTAGCAATAACACTGAGTGGGTGTAAATACTCATTATTAAATATGTTCATGATAAGAGTATGATTTGATTTTTTATATTTTATCCTAGTTTCCTTGAGAATATAGTTTAACATTAACTATTTTATCTTAATTTTTATTTGGGTGTCAACCTTTGTAGGTGACCCTTTTTTTTCATGTTGGCCATTGCATCCGTTTAATAATATATATTATGAAAACACATGAAAAATATAGTGGCATGTGATATAGTATTGGATGATCATGTTGGGGCCAATAGTGTCTCATTTTCATAGCCATACTAGACCTTTTTTTGGTTTCTAAAGTTTGGGCCATCTTTGAGAATGGCTTGATGTATAGTGTAAGTGTTTTACATCTTTGATTTTTAAGAATGTGTTTACCTAAGAGGATGAATTCTATAGTGGTGTCATTTTATTAATCATATATGTGTTTCATTAGTACCTTGAATTCTTTTATGATGTATTTTACCCTTCTTCACAAAGTTGTATTCAATTTTTGTATGAGTTGTGTAGGATGTTTATGAGTGCATGATTTTAGATTATATTTAGAGGGATTGAGTTTTAAGGCACCATAATGGATATAAAAATAGTCTTGGAAGTTGAGATTTTGTTTTGAGGACCATTTCAAGTTAGTGATTTGTGTTAGAAAGAGTGTGTTTCCTTAGGGAACACCTACACCTTCTTAGAGTTGTTAAATGGTTAGATCGGCCAATATTTTTGAGTTCTTATGTTTTAAAATTTGGGTAGGTGAGTACTTAATATAATTCATGATTTTAAAGAATAAGAGGTTCATAAAACCTTCTCAAACACCTTATATCAAGCATAGGTTGGGTTGGTTAGACCTTTTAATTGATAATAAAAGTCCCTAAGGACCATTTGTGCTTTGTGTAGTTCATTTTTTACAATAATGTTATGCTTCTCACCTATGAAAGTGTGTATCTTTTAGATGGAGTTTTGTGCCTTACTGAAACAAATCCTAGGGGAGTGGATTTTGATATACCCCTTAGGTATTGGTTCCATCCTTAAGTCATGGTCATCATCCTCATAGTAGAGGAGTGTAATATGTTTTGGATAGTGACTTCTTATGTGTTAGGATTCTTTCTATGGATGGATATTCCATATATTCCACATGGTGTTTGGAAAATAATATTTGTATTTATTATTTAGATAGCATTGAGATGAATTGATACTCTCTTACCATATAATGATATCATCATAAGTCCATTGAGTGGATTTATATCTTTCATGATGTTAAGTAATTGTTACTTTGATTGAAGACTTATTTCATTATTTTTATTTTGACTACATACCTTGGCCTTCATACAATGGTATCTTCTAATTCATGTTGGTTAGAGACATTGTATACATGAAATGTCTTGATTCATTCAAGTGGTTTACTAATTTTCCTCCTATTTGGGGAAATATGTTGTGATATTTATCTCTTATAGGTTGGTAAGTATGTGTTAGTTTTGGTAGCCTAGAGTAGCAATACATTTTTCATACCACATGAGGGTATTGAAATTTTTTGTTTCTAGTTCTTGATACGTTGGCTCCCAAATCTCCACTTATGTCCCTCTAGATCCATACTACTAAGTATTATTATATCTAAATTTGTGAATTCTTCCCATGTGATGCCTGTAACATTGAAATTATTTTAGATTCTTGATTTGGATTTATAAGTTGATTAGAATTATATTTTTATGAGTTTCCTTGATATTTATTTCAAGGTAGTTTAGACATTTATTATTTTAAAACTTTATGGAATGTTGGATCTCTTACTTTTATTTTGTATCTTTAGTTTTGGATTATATTAGGTTGTCTAGCTATTTTCACCTTTAAGTGTTATTTGGATTATGATGAGGTATTTAACATTGAATTTTTCTCCTTTGTGGACTGAGTTGGGCTACTTAGCTAATTTTATTTTACTCCTTGATTGGATTGGTAAATTCTCATTTTATGTAATTTTTTTTTGAGGAGATAGTTGTGTACCTTTTTCCTTGAGTGATGTAGGAGTAGTATGTGAAGAGTATCTTATTAGAATTAGCATATGAAATAAGTTTACAATTTTTTTATAAATTATTTATAAGTTATAATATATTATGTTATTTATTCTTTATAAGAGAGGTTGTAAGTATGGTGTGATCCTTAGCATTTATCTCCTCCTAAATCCTAGAGTCATGGAGATGGGTTATGTAGTGACATTGGATATACCTTGGATATTTTAATACATTTAGTTAAGTTTTACAATCTTATAGTAGAGATCTAAGGTCATTATCTTATATTGAATATTGAACTAATTTAGTAGGATCCATTGAGGCTGTAATAATATCATTTAAACTAGACTTTGACCCTTAATGGCTTTCACTAGGAAGTTTGTGTTGTGCCGAACATAACCCCCATTCATTTTATAGACTAAGGATCCACTATCTTTATGAAAAAGTCTAGGCCTATCTTGAAAGTCTTCTAAAAAGAAATATTTTTGTTGAACTAACCTTACTATTTATTAAATGTATGAACATGTTTTATTTATTGAGACTCATGTACTAATGCTCTTTACAAGTTATGTATGTATAGGTCTCAGTTGAAATTAGCCTTTGGAATTTTTTTTTAGCAGTGTGCTCTATGATATTTGGTCTTCAAAACTTTTGTTCTAAAGCCTATCTTTGATAGTTTTTAGCACTTAACACCTATATAAACCTTGACATGAAGTTACTCCTAGAAGTTTTTATTTATAGGTTTTTTTTAGAACAATTGTTCCAAGTTTATGTTTGAATATTGGGTCTTCAAAAATCTATCTACCATATATGAAAGTCTTTGCCATTTGGTCTTTGGGAACTAGTTTTCATAATTTTTACATTTCAACTCATTTTGGTTTTTAAAAAAAGTGTTCAGAGAATTTGTTTGGATCATTTTAGTCTTTAGAGAGTTTGTTTGGAAAAAATATTTGACAAAAGTACTTGTCATGAAAATGGTCTCCACAAATTTATTCAAAACTTTTGTTTAAAAAAACTATTGAGATAAAATGTTTGAGACTGTTGTTCAAATTTTTGGTCTTTGGTGAAATTGTTCAAAAAAATTATTTGGAGTATTTGTTCTATGATTAAATTGTTTAGAGCATATGTCTAGTTCATTTTCATCTTCAACAACATTATTCAAAAAAATTGTTTGAGAGATTCGTTCACCTCACAAATAATATTTTGATGCTATATCCTGACTCCCAAATACTGAGAGCCCTTGTGGCATAGTAAAATAAAGTGAAAGAAGAAATGAAATGACACTTGGAAAAATGTAATGATGCAACACTTTTTTTAAGAATCAATAGTTCCTATTTTTTTATACCCACCAAATGAAGTGTTAAAGTCTAAATTAAAAAAACAAATGAAACTTATAGACATTCAAAATTAATAGTGCATGAACTCAAATTGAATACCAAAGCTATATAAAATCATTATAAATGATCAATGTGACCATTGATCATAATCCAAATTTAAAATCATGTGTTTCTGTACTAATAATCCCTAAATAATAGTGTTTCGAGCATATAGTGCACCTAAAAAAAATGAATTGGTAAATTAAGAATCAGAACATTGTCAACATAATAAATTAGCAATGGAGTCTAGGTCTAAGTCATTTTGAGGAATCCTCTCACTATTTATATTTTATATTAAGGATTCTACATATTATAAGGACACAATATTCAACCCCATAGTATTTAATAGTGACTACAACACTTATTCAACATTATGGGAGGTGATTCACTAGGTTAACACACACATGAATAAAGAGAATTTGAATCCAACCCAATGATAGTTGGTTGGAGACCTCCGCTCATTTAAATGCTAAGTAATCCACTTAGTAGTAATAAATATGGAGGTCATACGAATCAAACACCATATGAGACTTGTTATTTGTTAGGAAGGTGATTGAAGGCATGTTTTTTCACATTTGGAGCACAATATAGTTGTAGCATGCATCTTAAGGGATGCATTTCAAAGGTATCTATCTCTCCCCATTTTATATGATACATATGATTTTCACATAATAGTCTCATAAAATAAGGAAAAATTAATTGAGAAAACATTAAGAAGCTAGATGGTTCTTGGGGAGACCATTAATTTAAGGGATAAAATGTCAATACTTATTACCAAATTTAAGATGGGAATCCATATTGGGATGCCCCCCCTAAATAGGTTATATGAATATACCAACATCAAATTCCTCCACCTTGAGTGTGTTCTATTTTTGGACTTATTGATGACCTCAAAGTTAAAACTCACTCTGAGTGAGTTAATTAGTGCAAGGCTATGAGAACAAGCATTGCACAAGGATAAGAGGCCCCAGTGAGGCCATTTATAAATGATGTCCTACCTTCTCAATGTTGTTTTGGGAATAGTTTATGATAAAAATGTGTCACTTTGAATTCCAGTTCTAAACTTTATCAAAAATCATGTGTGATTTGTATTCCTTCATACACATATATGAATACACTCAAAACATCACACACATTGTAGATGATGTCTACCCCCAAGTATAGAATGTCCATTCATGAGTCCCCATTACCTAAGATATCTAAAAGGATTGTAAATAAATTATTGATGAGGTGAGATTACTAAATATACCTAGAATAAACTATGCTTATGGTCATAGGACATAAGGTATAACACCTGTGTATATGCAAATATGTGTCAAATAACCTGGTAGGATAAGAAATTGCCTACCAATTATGATGGGGTCTAGATGAATATATGAAAAATAAGAATAAGAGATCTTTTCATGTCTCTGATCTAAGGGATTTCCACCCCATGATTTTGATCAATTATTTACAATATTTAATTATTATTGTGAATGTAGGTGGGGCCATTATCTAGCCAATAATGCCACACCTCCACTTGTAATGTTTATAATTAAGTTTGAAAAATTGCTATCAATTTATATATTTTAATATATTTACTATTTATTAATTAATATATTTAATTAATCTTTATATATTTATTTTTCTCAATGTATTTTAATATATTTTAAAGATATTTAATTATATCTTTATTCTCAAGAATTCACACCAAGCCTATTTTAAATGGTACCAAGCTTATTTTAAATGGATTTTATTATCCATAATAATCATAACCTTTTATTTTGACACATGGAGTGGAAGTTACACTTTATATTTATACATGGAAAAAGGTATGATATTTCAAAGAAAGGTGGCATGGGATTTCAAAACTGCATGCATTAAATCTTTATTAAAGTATTTTCCCATAGACACATGTTTTTATATGGCATTGAGTTACCAAATAAATTGCATTGGTATATCATTTAATATGTCATATTGACATTATAATATGATTTTAGACTCAATACAACATGTACCAATTATCTAGTGAATGCAACATGTTTTTTAGGTACAAACTGTGAGTCTCCAAAGAATTATGGTTGGTAGAGGATAACACATGGTAAGGCTCATTTCAGTTTATTTCAATCAGAAAAATACATTGAGTCTTATGCCATATTCCATCTTGGCACCAATAGATTACTTAGTGTATGATGTGGACTATACATGAAACGTGTCAATTAATTTAAGATAGTAGAAACACATTTAATTGATCAATTTTATATTCTAATCTTATTTGGCACCACATGGATAGTATGAACTCCATGATCTGTGCCAATCTTAGCACTAACATTTTATCTTATCTCTAATATTGCATGACAACACTAGAAAACTTATTAAACAATTGTCTATTAATGTGTGGAAGTTTAATTATTGAATGGATTGTTTATAATTTATTGTTCTCCATTTGTTATTCCAAAGCTTTTGTAATGAATTGCCACATGGTAACACTAAAAAATATTATTAAAAGATTGATTTAATTAAAAAATTATATTTCCACCATTTAAAAAAAAATAAAAACCCCAAAATTTGGAAAAATCCATTTTGGTTTTGATCGATTGCAGAGCAAAACCAAATATATGTAAAAAGAAATCTTAAAGAGCCAATGCCATACTATCAAAATGGGAAAACCCCAATTTGGGGAAATTGTTAGTACCTAGGGGAAATTTGTTATTACCTAGCCAACACCAAATAGCATTGAGAAATATATAAATGTAGGCTATTTTATAAAGGAAGTAACAAGATTTTGGTAGATAAGTAGTGGATTTGCACAAAGGAAATTGCAAGCAAAGATATTTGGATACAAAGGTAGCAGGACCTATGTGGGGTTTATTTTATTACATAGATAGATATCTAGTATGGAAATGAATTATTTACTTAGAGAGATTTTTGTAATTAGTCTCAAAGAGTTTTGATAAGATCGAAACACTCATAGAGTAGACCTAGGGATGTAGCCATTTGGTGAACCCTGTAAACAAATCTTTTGTGTTATATTTTGTTTCTAATTTCATCTCTATGATCACAAATCCTTTTAGTTTCCTTTATTAAATTATGGAAGTTTTATAAATTATTTTTTCATATTTATTAAAAGGGGAAATTTAAAATTAAAATATTTCATTTTATTTTAAATCTAATCCAAATAGACTATAAAGGTAATTATTTGGAAATTTCAATAGTCTTGTATGTTAACCATGTCTCAATCAAGACATGGTGAAGGAGAAATTTTAGAGTTTGATCCTAAAATTGGTGCAAGATGTGCAAGCTAATAGTCATGTATGGGAGCATATATGTTTGAGGCATAATTTTAGCATGCCTTCCTCAACATGAAAAATATGGTTGAGGAAATGTAAGAGGAAAATAAAAAAGGGAAAGAAGTAAAGGAAGATCAAATTAAAAGGGAATAAATTCCTCTTTCATCCTCAACTTAAAAAAAGGCCTCCTCTTTTGCAAATGGTAAAACTATCCCATATTTTAAATTAGATGTTAAATTTGATTTGCCAATTTGTAATGGTGAGTTCAATTTAGATAAATTAGATAACTGGGTCAAGTAGATTGAGATATATTGTAGGATTCAAAATATTCTTAGTGAGGAAGCCAATATTTAGTTGGATACTCTCTATATGAGTGGCACAACACTCAACTAGTGGGAGAGTAAGATTCAGGAAGATCACAAGAAACATGGTCAGGTAATATCTTCCTAGAATGATTTTATTTCTAAAATGAGAAAGCACTTTTATCCTTTGGGTTATATGCAACAAGCTACTATGGATTGATAGACTCTACGATATAATAAAGGTCAAAGTGTGCAAGATTATACTCAAGAGTTTTGAAAGAAGACATTAATGTTGGGAATTCCTTTGTACAGTTTAGAAACATTATTGAAGTATATTGGAGGTTTTCATAGTTATTTGAGGGATATTATTCTCATGTTTAATTCTTCTAACCTTGATTAAGTTTGTGTGCAAGATACCCATATGGAAGCCAGGGGTAAGATGACCAAGGAAGGCTATGGAAATAAATCTCACAAGCTAGTTGAAAACAAAGGAAAGGGTAAGGGTAAGTCTACTTATATTATTAAGACAGAGGAAGGAAAACCTTTCTATAATCATCGCAAGAAGAATCATGATGAGACTAAGTGTTATAAATTCCATCCAAAACTCAAGCCAAATAGTTTCTATAATAAAAAAGAAAATAAGGCTAATGTTGTTATTGAAAAAGACCTGGGATCAAATTCTAGTGATGACATAAAAGTTACTACCATGGGTTTGTAAGGAACCACAAGGTTTACCCCCTAAGAGTGAAATTAAACATGAGATTCAATAATAGTAGGATTCGTCTCTCTCCAATATTGGCATGTATAGGATTTCAATGGTAGAGAATGAAGAAATAAATAAGTATTTGAGTTACTTGAGAAAGGAGTCATTCATCCAAGTACCTCTCCATGTAGTTTGCCTATTGTCTTAGTACCAAAGAAGGATGGTACATAGTAGATGTGCATAGATTTATGAGCTTTGAATAAAATCATGGTTAAAAACTACTACCCTTTTCCTCATATTAATGATTTGTTAGATCAATTAAAACATACAAATTATTTTACTATGTTAGATTTGAGAAGTGGTTATCACCAAATAAGAATAAGTGATGGTGATAGTTATTAAACTGGTTTCAAAACTAAACAAGGTCTTTTTGAGTGTCTTGTTATGCCCTTTTGGCTTTGTAAATCACCTTCTATATTTATGTGGGTTATGAATGATCTATTAAGACCATTTTTTGATGATTTTTAATTATGTACTTGGATGACTTTTTAATCTTTAATAACAGATGGGAAGATCATCTTAAACACATTAAGAAAGTCTTATATACCTTGCAAAAGGAGAAACTTTTCCTTAATATGTCAAAATGTGAATTAGCAAAAACATATTTGGTTTAAATAGGCTATGTTGTATGGAATGGCTCATTAAAAATAGACCCTACAAAAGTTTTAGCCATATCAAATTAGCCAAAGCCTAATAATGCAAAAAAAGTTAGAAGTTTTCTTTAGAGCTGTTCAATTTTGGAGAAAATTTATTGGTAACTTCTCTTATATTGCATCTCCTTTACATGAATTAACAAGTGTTAGGTAGGTATTTCAATGGGGAGGAAAGTAAGAAAAAACTTTGAATACCCTAAAATAAAAGATAAGTATAGCCCTAATTCTTGCACTTCCTGATTCATGACAATCTTCTGAGATAGAAACTAATGTTAGTGGGTATTCAATGGGGGTAGTGTTAATGTAAAACTGAAAAATAGTGTGTTTTATTTCAAAAACCTTTATAAATGTAGTTAAAAATTATCTTACGTATTATAAACAGTTGTATGCTTTTGTGTAGAGTGTAAAAAAATGGAAACACTATTTGATGGGTAAAGAGACAATCATCCATACAGATCATTAACTTTTGTAGTACCTTCAATCATAATCCAAGCTATAACAATCATGTCACTTCTAATGGATGGGATTTTAGTAGTAGTTCCATCTTTTTATAAGGTATAAAAAGTGAACACATAATAAGGTTACATATATGATTTCTAGACCTGCTATTGTAGCATCTACTATTTTGTAGCATAGTCCTTTTTTTAATGAAAGTTATAAGGAACAATATGCTAGAGATGTTGATTTTAAGGATGTCTATGAAGATTTGATAAATGGTAAATTAGTAGAAGCATTTGACTATCATGTACATAATATAATGTTATATCATCTTGGAAAAATCTATATTCCACAGGATGAAAGAATTCACATGATTAGAGAAGCACACACTTCTCTTATTTCAAGTCATTTTGGTATTGGTAAAATATTTTCATAGTTACAAAGATATTCCTATTGTCCCCATATGATAGAAAATGTAGCTAAATATATTAAAGACTTCATTTTTTGTTCTACAAGTAAACCTAGTAATCAGAAGTTAGGATTATATACACCTCTTCATGTTCCTAACCATCCTTGGGAAAGTATTTCTATGGATTTTGTAGGAGGTTTACCTATGTCACCAATAAAACATGATTATCTATATGTGTTTGTGGATAGGTTTACAAAAATGTGTATTTTGATTCTTTGTACTAAATAGGTTATAGGCAGGAATACTACATATTTAATCTTTAAAAAAATTAGATCTATTTTGGATTACCCACTTCTATTATATCTGATCATGATACTCAATTTGCTGGTGATTTTTGGTTAGATTTGTGGGACTGTATGGATACTAAGATAAATAAAAGTATAGCCTTTCATCCACAAACTGATGGATAAATAGAAGTGGTCAACTAAATAGCAGTACATTTTCTTAGGAGGTATTATGGTAAACATCCTAAATTATGGGATGAACATTTATATTATGTACAACATTTTTATAATTGTGCTTTGCTTTCTTATACTTTAGAGTCTTCTTTTGAGACTTGTTTTGGTTATTTGCCTATGTCTCCTTGGACTTCTGTTTTGACAAAGAATCTAACTCAGTGGTGAATGGAAAAAGTGATGTCGAGAAGGCTAAAAAAATCATTCATAGGATTCAAATGATTCAAAACTTTGTTCAAGAACATTTAGAGAAGATTCAAGCTAAATATAAGGTTAGGCATGACAAACACAAAGCTTATCATCAATTCAAAGTGGGTGATCAGGTTTGGCTTTGCATCAACAAAGAAATATTGAAAGGTGAAGGAAAAAAATTAAAACCAATAAAGTATGGTCCTTTTAATATTTTGGAAAATATTGGTATAAATTCTTTTTGATTCGATTTATCTTCTTATATACAAATTTATTTAGTGGTTAATGTGGAAAAATTGAAATTATATGAACCTCCTATGATCATGGATCAAGATGAGGGTAATCAGGTTCCTAATGTTGATGATTTTGCTCTTGAGTCTCTTCATGAGCTATAGGAAGATGTTATTATTGATAGGAAAATCAAAACTACACAAAGGGGTGATACATAATATCTTCATGTGGGTTTGAAAGGGTTACATCCAAATAAGTCAAGATGGATGGAAGTTTTAAAAGTGAGGGGAAAATACCCTCACCTGGTTGATAATTAAATTCAACTTTTGGAGGTCCAAAATCTCTTAGTGGGGAGGAATGATCCAGGGGATTTCCACCTCATGATTTTGATCAATTATATGCAATATTTAATTATTGTTACGAATGTAGGTGGGGTATTATCTGACCAATAATGCCACACCTCCACCCATAATGTTTATAATTAATTTAAAAAAATTGCTATCAATTTATATTTTTTAATATATTTATTATTTATTAATGCATATTTTTTAATATACATATTTAATTAAATGTTTATATATTTTAATATATTGATTTTTCTCAGTGTATTTTAATATATTTTAAAGATATTTAATTATATCTCTATTCTCAAGTATCCATACCAATCCTATTTTAAATGGTACCAAGATTATTTTAAAAGGATATTACTATCCATAGTAATCATAACCTTTTATTTTGACACATGGTGTGGAAGTTACACTTTATATTTATCCATGGAAAAAGGCATGAGATTCTAAAGAAAGGTGGCATGGGATTTCAAAACTGTATGCATTAAATCTTTATTAAAGTATTTTCCTATGGACACATGTTTTTATATGGCATTGAGTTACCAAATAAATTATGTTTGCATATCATTTAATATGTCATATTTACATTATAATATGGAATTTTACTCAATACAACATGCACCAATTGTCTAGTGAATGTAACATGTTTTATAGGTACAAACCATGAGTCTCCAAAGAATTATGCTTGGTAGAGGATAGCACGTGGTAAGGATCATTTAAATTTGTTTCAATCATAAAAATACATTGATTCTTATGCATATGCCATCTAATTAGATGGGATGGTCAAATACATCCTAAAAGTCATTTAAGGGAAACCATATATCTCAATTGTAAATGCACAAACTATATTCCCACCTATTAGAGGATGGGATAGCTCAAATTTTTAGTTCAATATGCCCTCCCAACCATTAAATGACCAAGGGTAATCTTTCATAAACACCCATGTGGTAAAAGATATAAATAAGGAGCCTAGAGTGCCTAATACTTCACTTGGGGAAGCACATGATGATCCAATCTATCTTGATTATTAAAATTTAAAAGGAACTGTCCATATAATTAATACAAAAATACCATATGTTGATTCTATGGTTACCTCAACCACATAAACATAGGAAGCATATTCCATAGTTGGGAAAACAACTATTTATTATAAGAGGAAGCCAAGGACTCACCCCCTTGATAGAGTCCTAATATTGAGGCCCTATCAAGAGAGTTAGCTAGATGTGAATCCATACATTAGGAGGAGGAGATTAAAATAGATATGATTTTGAAATTATAGGACACTAAAGGAAAAGAACCATTACATGGAGAACCATCAGGTGAGGAAGTAGTCCCTTTGATTTATACTACTCTTATTATATCTTGCATTTCTCTTTTCATTATTAGTTACTTTGATTCCATGCCCCTTAATCCTAGTGGTCACCCTCCTATTTTGGTACCAAATATATATTTTTTTTCCCCTCAACCTAGTGGCCAACCACTCTACTTGTCCTAAAGGTAGAGGATACTTCCTCTACCCCTGTTGTTCTTACTCCCCTAACTATTCTACCTCCTTCAATTATAACTTGAGTGTCCATTCCTATTATTTATAATATGGTTACCTTAACCACTATCCATATTATAAGTAAATATATTTATATGGGTATTGAATTATTTCTCTTAAAACATTCATTCAATTCTACTTATCATTCATGAAGCATTCATTCAAACACATACACCAATTAATGCGTAAACAAGAATCCACATAAGCATACAAGATATGAACACAAGAGATATATGGGAAACCCTCATTGAGAATAAAATCCACTAAAACATATCTTGTAATAAATTCATATAAGTAATGGATTAATATTTGGTGAGGCACTAACCCCACAAGGAGCACCAACTCAACTAGTCCTTAAGCAAACACCAACTTCAAAGGAGGTACCAACCCCCTAGGTAAATAAAAAAAATCATTCCCCTAAAATATTTGATCAACTTTGGACACATTTTTCTCATTTAACTAATTATAACTAGCTTCTTTTTCTCTTAACACTCTTCTATCTCTCTCAAATAGCCTATTAGCCCTCTTCACTCAACTATCCCTCTTCTTGGTAGATTTAGGCCATATCACCCTGATAATCATATATATAATTAATTTTATAAATTAAAAAATTTATAAACAAACCTATATTATGGTATTCAATCCTCTACCTGGTTTCCAAACCTCTATATCATTTGCTAATTCCCTTAATATTCTAACAAGTCAAATTAGGCCTATTATACCTTCTTTTTATACTTGACTCTTGATCTTACCCACCTTGGTCAGATAAAAACCTATAAATGATTTTATAACCCTTAAAATATATCAAAAACATGTTTCACAAGTGAAACAACGATTACATATACTGGTGACCACCCATAAGGAACAAAACCACCATTAGGCTTGATAGAGACCTAATGGAATTAGACCTTCTCAAGGCACATGTTTCACCTGACCACCTTTGAAAATTTTAAGAATAATCACATAAGTAAAAAATATAAAAAAAACTTAAATTATACTTATAATAATATCAAATTATTTCCCCAACACTATTTATCTCATTTCACTCCTTCAACCATGCGATTAGGCCTACTCACAATTAGCCCTTCTCACTGCCAAAAAGTCTGTCTTGAAAATATGAAGCATACACTCAAATTTACCACACAAAAAATAAAATAATCACATGGATAAACCAAAATTACCTTATATTCATCATAATTTTCATTATAATATTCCATATATGGAAAAATACTTTAAATTGATCACTTTTATATGCTCACTCAAAACTGCAAACATGCTTCAAAACCCTAGTCAAGAACCTTTCACTTTTCACACCTACATAGGAGTTTATCATGAATAAAAATAAATTAAAATTAACCTATTATACCTATATTAAAAATTTATGTTAATTTTATTCTTTAAATTTGTGCATAAATATGTAGTAACATCATTCTCACTAACATAAAAAACTACCTAAATGCTCCAAGACATAGTCATGGAAACCAAGAGTTAAAACACCTTTGTGAACACTTTTATGAAATTATAATGGGTTTAGGTGATAGTTAAATAAATATTATAATATATTTAAATAAATATATTACAATTTTTAAATATTAATATTGGTCTTATAAACCAATCCCATGTCTTCACCCTACATAAACCTCATTGTGTTAGATAGGTCACTTTGATAGCAATTTTATGCTTATATATGAGCTTGTAAAAATATTATATACAAAGTGGATTTGTATTAAATGTATTTAATAAAAACCCCATGCATTTTTATCCATCCCTAATTTACTTCAACCCATCCCTAATCTTATTCTCATTTTTGCCTAGTTTTCTCACTATCTTCCTCACTAGGCCTTTTTAGTAATAGGCTAAATATCATGAAAAATTGAGAATATTTTAAGTATTTAACCTAATAAAAATTTTAAATTAAAATAAAATAAAATTTTCACTCATCATCATTCAATCATTTTCATGCTTTGACTTGCTCAACCCTGCCTATTATATCAAAAATCCAAAAATCCAAGAATCAAGGGGTTTCTTGTAGCTTCCACTCACTCTTCTAATAGACCAATGAAACTTGGAGGTACCTAGGAGACTTGAATATAACCTATAATAATAATATCAGATCAACCAAAATATTTTAATAATCCTTTAATCATATATTACATATCAGGTCACTATTAGGGTTTTTGAGAGGGTTTAGACTGTCTTTCATTATTAACAATCATTCATAAAGCTTAGGCCCTCAACCCAAAAATAAATTCTAGGAAATTTAAGTTATTGTCATTCCAAAAATAACATGAACTATTTTTATCTTATTCAAAGGTTTCACATGCCAACGATCATAATAAAATCCTTCTTAGTTCTATAATACCTTACTTTGTGCACACAAAAAACCTCAAAACCAAATTTTGTACGTTTTCATTCAGAATTTGACCTAAAACTTGTTCAAAAAACTTAAAGCCTCCTATAAAACATATTATAATTATCTCATGATCTCTATCACCTTGGAAACTAAACTTGACCCCTCATTAGGCCACACTAGGTCTCTTTTCACTTTAGGCTTTGAACTACTAGTCACACTTAAACCTTGAACACACCTTAAAATCTATTAATCATGTAATAAAACCTAATAAAATTCTCAAACACTATTTATATTATTATCATAAGCCTTCAAATACTCACCTCATCATGCTACCAAGAATGTACCTTCTCACTAGGTCTCTTCATACAAAGACTAAGCTAAGAACTAACCTTATTAAATACATTATAAAAATGTTTAAATAGTGTAAAAAATATTATCACATGTTATACCACTTATTTTCATCCTTAATATATCTTCATGACACATCAAGACTCCTCACTAGGTCAAGCAGAGTGTAGGACTCATCTAATTGCATGCTTAGGCTTAAGAACTTACCCATGAAGGTTTACCTTGAAACTTTATTAAGTGTTTAAACACCTCATATTTAAGCTTTGAAATCCTTAAATATCCACTCATACCTATGTGTATCCATCCTACCAGACCACCATCTTCATACACATGCTCATGATGTGACAATGCTCCTTAAGACTAGTGGTCAAAAGTATGTTTACCTTCTATCTTAATCTTGACCTTGACATGTCATAAACCTTAGAAAAACTACTAGGTTTCCTTTAAATTATCTCTCAATAGATAGATAATAGGTTTTATTCAAATTTTATCTTGTCATGAGACTCCATATCACATACCACTTCACCATACATGACATCAAGTTTGATATTGACATTAATGACATACATATTGACCTTCACATCAATGAAAACATTAACTCCACAACACCAAT
The DNA here is from genome assembly GCA_037957365.1 of Torreya grandis. Classification (NCBI taxonomy): domain Eukaryota; kingdom Viridiplantae; phylum Streptophyta; class Pinopsida; order Cupressales; family Taxaceae; genus Torreya; species Torreya grandis. The sequence continues at coordinate 942,345 of JARHVA010006042.1, forward strand.
AATATAAAAATAATTTAAAAATCCCAACAACCCCTAATACTAAAAGGAAGGCAACCAAGAAAGTTAGAGGAGCAATGTCAAGCCCTCAACTTCATGTTTCATCTACCTAGTTTGGTTTACCAATGCCTCCCCCAATTCCTATCAAGCCACTACTATGGTAACATTGAATAAGGATGGGAAGAAGAAACTAGTGTATACTATCAACCCACTACCTCAATATGGTGGAGTGGACTGGTCTAAGATAATTTGGCCTTTCCTTCCTGATCCACTACTTAAAGAATATTTGAAGCAATCCTCAGGAGAGTTGTTGGGTGTGACTACAATTCAAGAAATTTAACACACATATACAACCCAATTTATCCTCCCATAGTGGGTAACTGATATGTAATCAATAGCTTCTTAATAGCCTAATCTCATAATTATAGATTTACACACAATGAGCTCTATATTTGACAAATCCATAGGGAGTGTACAAAGGGTAAAAAGAGAAAACTAGAATATGAGACTAGAAGAGGGGTCATTTTGAAAGAAATAAAAGAGGTATTTACCTTTTCTAATAGAAATTTAAAAAATTATGGTATTCCCCATGCATTGAGGATTTCAAATCCTATTTTAAAACCTACAAGGATGAACTAGTTAAGATTTACGAGGGAACCGAAGTGGCCAGAAAAGAACTTGAGAAAGAATTAGAAAAATAAGGGAGTAACAAAAAATGATGCATGTTTCCATATAGATAGAAATAAACGTATAAAATGTAGCATCTAGATTATATAATATCTTGGAGGATATTACTACAATGATGGATGAGTTAGCACCTCAAACAATTGAAACTACCAAATTGTTTAATTATTTGAAACAAGATGAAAAGAGTAAGGCATATGCCCACCTTAATTTGATGACACCATTAGAGGATACCAATTCCCTCTACTTGGTAGTCACTAGGACACAAGAATATAAAGAGTGGTTCATAAGAGCTAAGGTAATAATGCCTAAATATGCAGAGCATGAAATCTTTTTTTTATAGATTTTGAAGGAATTAAATCTCTAGCATGGAAGGAACTCCATGGGTAGGCTTATTAACAAGGCCAATTTTGATCAACTTATTCAATAGGCTTCAACCATCTTCATTCAAAACTTAAAAATAATTACATTAGAATAAATATAAATTGAATTGAATTTTGCAAGGAAAAAGGTCACTGAGGTAGTGATTTAACTTATTTCAGAATAATGGAGATTTATTCATGTTTTAGTTAAGGGTCTAAATTAATAAATTAGTACAGAATATAGCATTAATTATAGTCTTGATTTGTGCAATTATTTATCTTTTTCACCGTTCTAAAAATAAAAATAAATAAGAATAAATATAACTTAGCTAGAAATAGATTTAGATGGCTGATATAGAGGCTAAAAATGGTTGGGCAGGCTACGAAGGTGTCATAAACCTACATCTAGATTATGTTTAGAAAAAGGACAAGAGAACTAAAAGGTGGACACCTTGGTGTCTAACATTGTTGTCCAATTTTGATGCTATTTTCCATTTTGATTTTTGGTTCCAAATTTTGGTGTGGTTTGATCCCATGGTCTTGTAGGTGTCCTGGTTTATTCACACTTGCTTGTCTATGCTATTATATGACTTGTTTCCTTCTCAAAACATAGGTTTATCTACACACATGGAACAATAAACATATTAAAAATAAAAAAAGGGAAAAAATTGGGTTAGGGGAAGTAAGATCACATGATCTAAAACCCTTATTATCCTGATCATTACCTGCATTAACCCTCAAGCTAGGGTCTAAAATCAAATGTATTTATCCCTTAGAGAACATACATCATCAATGTACATGGTAGATGCAAGAATGTACATTTGCCTAGGCCTTTCCTTTGTTAAGTTTTCAAATTTATGTGTGATGTAAAATTTTGAGCTATACTATTGAATGATTTTTAATTATTTAGTGCACCAAAGTAGTAAGTGCTAGATATAAAATTCCTTGTGATGTCCTTTATATAATATACTCTTTATTTTGAATTTGGGAGCTTTATTTGTTCTATTCAACATTAAAAATCTAAGAAGGGTTTGAGACCTATTAAGAAAGAAAACATAACTGTTGAACAATAGTGCTAAGTAGGACAAGAGTATCTGGTGATGTAGTCCACCAAACTTTTATTATCTGGGAATCAAAAAAATGGGTTGGGACTGGCACAAGCCAAGTTTAATAGTATTTAGGGGTATTGATCAGTTGACTAAGATAACAAAAAGGTGACAAAAGTGAGAAACAAGACTAAGTTAAGCAAATCAAAGACACAACTAGTGTGAACAAGGCTCGTATTCTCTAGTCCAGGTATTTTGTAAAGAGGACTATGAAAAGACATGATATGTGTGGTTTTTTGACTAATTTAGGGTGTATAAATTTTCCCACCTTTTATTATAATGATGCAATAAAATGAATTAGTAGAGAAAAATAAAGAAGAATAAAATGTGTACCTAAACCTACTTGTATCGAGGTGAATGTGCTGCAAGGGTCCAACTCACTTCCTAGCCAAGGAAGTGGATGGATAAATGAATAGTTCTTGGAGAGAGAAGGAATCCATGGAGTGGCTACCCCTATACTAAATTTGAATTTGTAATCTATGTATCATAAATAATGAGGGAAATGTTTGCCTCCTATGTTGAATCTGATTAAAGATGAGTAATGCTTAGAGGCCCAAAACCAATGTCTATCCTATGTCCCACATAAACTCATTTTATATATATATATATAATCTATATTTTGTGAAGAGAAAAATATATCATTCTCCCACTGTAAATATCTACACTAGAATTGAGAAGTGCTTGGAGGCCCAACACCAATGTCTGTCCTCTATCTTGCACAAAATCATGTAGTTTAGATTTGAATAATACAATAGACTAACTATAGTAGATGGCTAGTGTAGTCCACCCTGGTGATAACCTATGTACAACTAGGTGTAATCTAAAAATATAATTAATGTGTAAGAAGAGAATGACATGCTCTACCATTCCATTTGTATAATCCTGAGTGATGAAGAACATGAACATTTGTGCCATGCCCCTAAATTTGATATGTGAGTGATGAGTTTGAATAATATAGTAATTTGTATAACCACATATGATATGACATATATTTCCATGCCTTGTGTGCAAAATTGGAGATTAAAACATTATGCTCTACACTATTCCTATAGTTTACTATTTAATTTTGTAACTATGTCATGTTATATGAAGCTATATGTGTGAGACATGTAGTATGTATATTCCCCCAAATCTAGTATATGATTCAATATCTATATCAAAATCACTATGAATCCATAAAATATAAACCATTAAATATAAATAATCTATGTATCTATATTAAAATAATTATGAATCAATATAATCTAAACCATTGTATCTGAATAGTCTATGTATCTATATCAAAATCACTATGAATCGATATAATTTAAACCATGGTATCTGAATAGTTTTTGTATCTATAAACTAAAAGTATATCACTCTTAATTTCTTGATTAATGTTGAGTTCCCATGTAATCTGAGTCATTGTATATCTTGACCAATCTAAGCTGAATTTGGTAATTTGAATGTTGTATGTGTAAGAACCATGGTGTATCCACTTGAGAGTAGATGGGTATGCTAGGTAAGTATAGAAATAGGAATAGTATGAATGATTCCCACCTTTTGGGGAGAGGGATAAATATTTTTATAGAGGAGGTCACTAGTGGCATAGTAGTAGAAACAAGGTTGGTATGTTATGAATAGATTAAAAGGTTGTTTGATTGATAAAATTGTGTTGTTGAGAGTGGAACATGTTTTGATTGGCGATGACTAAGGTGCATGTTTGGATATAAGAGAAATATATAATTTTTTATGCTATAGTAATTAGATAATATATTCAGAGAGAGAAGCTTGAGTGATGTCTAAGGTATCATTGTTATGATTTCATGGAAGGAAATGATTTGAAAAATAGAGTATTGAGGTTCAAGCTATGGGCAAAATGGTATTTTATTTTGAACTAAAAAGTTAGTTAACATAGGAAATTGGATTGATTGTTGATTCATTTATGCATTGACTAGGTTGAGATTTTGAGCTATGAAATGAGGAAAATTCTAAGGAGATGAACACTTATTGTGACTTGGTTCGAGTAGTTGGCAACCCATATTTAAGTTGGTGGTGATGTAACCTTGGTAAGCTTAAATGCTTAACTTTTTTTAGTTTTTAGTCATGTTTTGGTGTTTTTTAAGGATTAAAAGTATCTTAGGAAGTTTTTATATCTTTGGTGCTCTTATCTTATAGTCTAATTCTCTTGTCTAGGGTTCAACACTCTTGTCTATGGTTTAACACTCCTATTTAGGGTTCAGTGCTCCTGTCCAGTGCTGCTTTCCTTACTACAACATTGTTGTCTAAGATGTAGATTTTTCTTATGATGTTGCTTTATTATTTACTATTTTTATAGCTTGGCTTTTGATTTGGTATTATTGATTAATATATGTGTTATTTTTTGTGCTTTTAGGGTAGGTACAAATGAGAGATTTTCATAGGGGTTGGGTGATGGAGACATTGAGGCTACTAGCACTATCTATTGAAGAGAGAGCAATTATGGATAAGGTGGGGTTGGGTCATGTGTGTGACCCAGGTATAGTGTAGTGGAATGATATCTAAGGACTACCTTATATAAGAGGTGGAATTCAAATACATGTACTTTCTAGCTTCTTATATGGAAGATGATTGTGACTTTGGAGGATGTGTGTCAGATACTACATTTAACAATGAGTGAGTGGTGAGTGATGATATAGAATAACATGGGTGATGATGTAATAGATCATTAATCTTTGTATTTTGATGGTATGCCCTTGGGTAAACATCAAAGAGGTAGTAATAATTATGTGTTACTATTAGTTATTATGTAGTCTAATGCGTTGCACTTACATAAGTGGTTATCTATTTTGTTGGCATATTTTATTGTTGTAGATGGGAGTAGAGTATTTATTACATAAAAGATGCTTGGGATTATGCATAGTGTGGAGGTATATGGTAGTGTATTATTATAGGGGAGGAGTATGAAATCCCACCTATATAGGGACCTCTACAAGTTTAAATAGGAGTCATTCAATGATAGGGTGAGTGTGACAACCTTATTGCATTGTTGGGCCTATGAGAACATAGCAATTATGTGATTTATTAGATTATCGAGAGAAGAGTGGGCACCTCTATATCCATTTAGGGAGTGGTGGATGAGAATAGTGGCTATATCATCACATGGGATAGATCATTATAGGCAAGTTTTATATTGATTGGTGGTTGTTGACATCATATGGAGGCCTTATAGAGGATTTCCTAGGTGGGCATAGGATGGATTATAACTACAATATATGAGGGTCAATTTTTGGATACATGACTACTAGGGTGGAGTATATGATCATTTTTAGTATGAGAACATTACTGATAGTTTGGTGTACCATAAGATGTGCCCCCAGTAGCATGGGTGTGGGTGAGGAGTGCATGAGCATTTGTAAGGGTAGGAGCTCATGTGAGGCCTACTAAGGCTAATCTTACACCATTACCTTTGGATGCAAGGGATGTAGACATAGATATTTTATATGTGAGTGATGTTGGATGTATAAATTCATATACCACTTGGTGGGATAGGCATTGGTGGGATCTATTTTACAATATTGATATAGGGGATGCTCCAAAGTATGAGAATCTTGAGTCAATCTAGATGATGGGAGGTAAGAAGTGATTATATTTCAACTATGTCTAATTTTGTGCTTTGAGTTTAATTTCAAAGTATATAGCTAATGTAGTGTTATACATTATGTACAAGTGAAGTGGGAGGTATTTAAGATGGAGCACAGGCTAAGGTAGGAGGTGGAGATGATGATTACTAGGAGACAATAATTATGTCAAAACTTCAAGAGCTCATATGGCATGTACTTGATGATGTTGTGGAGGAGGGATTGATAGAGAGAGTGATAATCACTTCTGGTATCCATGCCCATATTTTTGATAGGGATACTATATTGATAACTATGTATGTTAGGGTAGTAAGAGAGAGATGAGCTAAGAGTTGAACTAGATAGGCATAGGATGCCCCCATCTAATTTTGGATTTATTAGTATGAGGATCATAGATGAGTATAAAGATATTCATAAATGATATGTGGACTTGCATAAGGAACATCTTTGGGTACTAGAGTGAGAGAGTCATCACAAGAGGTATGCAACAACTCAAGGAGGTTTGGGGACATTGAGTGTTAGGGTGGATTATGGGACTAGAATTGGTGGTGAAAGTGAGACTGATAGTGAGGACTTGATGCCCATTCATGATTTATTTTACTTGATACCAATGTATATGTATTGAAAAATCATTATATATAGATACTTTTTTGGTTTTGATTCGTGCATATTATGTTATGGAATTTGGAGCATATTGGTATATTTGCTACAATGGTTGATTAGAAATATTTGATTTGGAATTGATGTTGAGGTTGCATATATTTGCTAAAATTGTATTTGGGATGTGATTTGATTATTATTGATAGGTTCAAGTGTGATGCTAGTTTTGATTTTGAATCATATGTGAGTAAAAACTTTGTTTTTTTGTAATTGATAGATTGATTTGATAAAGTGAACTGGTTTGAGATTGGTAAAATAGGATATTAGTAAGATCAAGATTTGGACAATTTGGTTTAGATAGGGATGGTTATTTAGGACTAACAATGTTAGTTGTTAGTAGAATGGGATATAAGATATCACTCTATGTATATCATCCCCATGGCTGCTATATCACTATCTAAACCCTAATGGCCAAGTAAACAAGTGACCATACTACTCATGATATGTAGGAACATGCCCTATAATTGATGTTATCTATAGTGCACTAATTTTATTTATATGTGGAGACTCTATAAAATGCAACCTCAATAGATGAATAACTGAAACTATGTGCTTTGAAGGAGGCTCATCTATCCATAATCATAGTGGATTCCTACATGAAATAACACCTTCTGGCCTCTATTATGATGTGTATGACTAAGTAATAGATTGATATAGAACTATAACCTATAATGGGAAATCATCTAATCTCAATCATAGTGAGTTGATATGTGAAATAGGACCTTGAAAACTTGACTGAAGTGAATATCTATCTAGAGAAATATTTTGTGATGTAGTTTCATCTAATCTTAACCATAGTGGGTTGCTAAATGAGATAGGACCCTAAAAAATCTATTATTATATTTTTGACTAAGTTGGATATGTATATAAAAATATACTATCTACTCCATAGACTACACTTCTATATGTAGGCTACTCTCACTGTACTGGTCTCTAAACCCTTTGAGTAGGGCAGATAGGAGATCTCCTATGAGGCTCTATCCTTGAAACTACATTACTCTCATGATGAGTAACTAATGATTCCTATTAAAGAATATCTTGGGATGACTTAGTCATGAAGGAATAAGGTCTATGGATTCATGATGGAGGAGATATCAGTACCCCCAATGTGAATGCTATGATGTTGTTATCAAAACATCTATTAATATATGGCCTAAATCCATAACAATCATTATCTCTATGTCCATAGATATGATGATAGTTACAAAATGGTTGATGTGGTTATCTATGTAAGAGATGTGGATCTTGATGATGAGTATAAGGCAATGTGATTAACCTCCTATTTATTAGTACTAATAATATGACATATGTACTATCCCACTCTAAATCAAACTATAGTGGTGTCGTATTTTTGTTCTATATAGTGCATATTATAAGTGGTGCTCTAAAAAACTAGCTCTCTATTCTTAACTATTTGCTTTTCTAGTTGTGGTCTCCTATGTATTTTTTGGGACATGGTTGATGTTGTGTGTTAGGAGCTATAGATGGAGGTAATGCTATGAAATCTAGAGTAAGTCGATTAACTGAATCTGACTCAATAAATCCCAATTTCTTCTCTAAAAATAAAATTGTATAACATAAGTTCCTAAAAGAGGAATCTATCTGATATAAATATAAGATATAATCCCCTTAATAAATATACGTTAGACCTCTAACTTTTTTTGTTTATAGATCGAGTGTAACATGCAAGTCTTAAATCGTAAGATATAATCACTAGCTGGATTTGAAGGATTCTAATGCAATGCATCAAGTTTTTCATATGTAATATGAGGGCCCATGTTTTCTATGTAATATCTAAGAAATGCCTCCTCTAATTCATCATATTTATGAAATGAACCAATAGGGAGTATATGAAAGAAACAATTTTGTGCATTACCCACTAATGTCTACTAGAAGAACTTAAGTAGAATCAAATGACTTGCATGAGATGGCAAAGCGTTCCAAAATCCTTTAAGATATATGAATGGATTTTTATTTCCATCAAATTAAGGCAATGATGGTATCTGTAAATGCTTAGGTAATGGACCTTTGACAAATGTCTTTGGATGATGGTTTCCATGCAAGTCATTAACATCCATCCAAGACTTATAATCCTTATTTTCCAAAGTAAGGAGATGTACTTAGTGTTTTAATTCACCAACTACATGCATAAAAGAAATAATCTCTTGGGATGGTATATTATTATTTTGAAGTGGTTCATTTAAATGTTGAATTTGATAATTTATTTTAACCATGGGAGTGCTACATTTAACAATTGGATCATAGAGAGGAGGTGTGGTCACTTGAACATTTGGAGGAATGGCAGCTTGGACCTTAGTTGAGAGATGTGGGCTACCATTATCTTTGGGTGAAGAGTGAGAAAAATGTGTTACTATAGTAGGGGGTGGATTGGGATATTCACTGGTATCTTTAGTATTTAGTGAATCACATTTTAATTTAATAGAAGATGTGATGTTATCATTGGCATGTACATCATTTGAATATAATCATGCAGATAAGAAGAATCAATATTTTTTAATGCATTATGTTTGAGAGAAGGAGTGAGAGAAGATTTAAAAGCATGGATGCATTTTATTCTTCACTATATGCATAATAGTTATCATTATTCCATGCATTATCACAATTAGAATTTTATTCATTTGAAAGAGGAGAATTATAAGTATCACTTTCATATTCACTCTCATTGTCATATTCATTTGCATGTTCACTATCATATTCATTATCACTTACATTATTACTAGGGAGAGGGGTAAGAGAATATTTTAATTATTTTATAATATGCAATAAATTACCATGTGAAATTAGAATATTATGTGAATCTATGTAATCCTTGAATGGAGTGTATGAATTATTTTCATTTGCAATATGAGAAGTAAGGGTAAGAGAGTTAGCATTTAGACATTCTTTTGTCATTGTTTGAGATGACAAAGTAGAGTTAAGAACATGAGATTAATCATTTGAATTATGCATTGGAAATTTGATTCTATTTCATTTATATTTGTGTAATTTGAACATAGAAGTAGCAAAAGAGAGGGAGAAACTAGGTTTAAATGCAAGCAAATTATCACCAATAAGAGGTTCACTTGGAATTACATGACTAATTTATACATTTGAAGTATTTTTCATAGGAGAATGAGGTGAAAAGTAACTTTCCCATTTATCAAAATTATTTTATTTGGAGGGAAGAAAAGAGATAGGTTTGAGAGAAGAAGATGCATCTATGTTTTCTTCACTATCACTTTCATATGCATAATCATATTCTTCATTACAATACTAGTAACTATCTTCATTGTAAATGAAATCATTTTCCTAATTTTTGGCTAATGTGCAAATTTGCAATTTTATCCATTCATTGTCATAACTATGATAAAAATTTAGAAATTTATCTATAGGATGAGAGCGAAGAATTGTCTTAGTGGCCATTTTATTGCTTTCACCAAAGAGAGTATGTAAAATTACTATTAATCAAATAAATTTAATAATGATTACTAACATAGAGATTTTGAAAATATTTTTTACACTCCAAATAATTTGTAAAAAATCCAAAAAAATTATCTAAAAATTGTAAGGGAGGAAGGCTTGGGGTTTGAGGACCTAGTTTGGAAATCTAGGGTTTTGTGTTGGAAATTTTGAATTTTGAAATTATTATAATAATTTGAATTCTAAAATAAATTTAAATTAAAAAATGTAAAAAAATTTATACAAAACTTAGAATTTTGAAATTGATTTTTTGCACAAAAATGTGAAGAAAAACCCTTGGCATACCTACGGTTTGAGATCTTTTTAGAAGTAAGTCAGATTCACCAAATGATTTAACTTATTCAAGAATAATGGAGTTTTATTCCTATTTTAGTTAAGGGTATAGATTAATAAATAAATACACAATATATAAATAATTATATTATTGATATGTACAATTGTTTATCTTTTTCACCTTTCTAAAAATAACAATAAATAGGAAATATAATTTAGCTAGAAACAAACTGAGATGGTTGATATAGAGGCTAAAAATGGCTATGCAAGACTGGGAAGGTGTTGTAAACCTAGATCTATATTTCATTTATAAAAAGGATAGAATTACTATAATGTGTACACCTTGGTGTTTGGTTCTATCATCCAATTTTGATGCTATTGTCCATTTTGATTTCTGGTTCTAGATTCCAGTGTAGTTTGATATCAAGGTCCTATAAGTGTCCTAGTTTTATCATAATCACTTATCTATGTTGTTGTATGACATATTTCATTTTAAACCCTATGTATATATATACACACATGAAACAATAAACATGCCAAAATAAAAAAGGGGAAAATTTGGGTTAGGGGAAGTATGATTGCATGATCTATAACCCCTACTATCTTGATTGTTGCCTACATTAACCCTCAAGCTAGGGTATTAGATCAAATGCAGTTCTCCCTTAGGGAATGTGCATAATAAAATCACATGGTATATTAAATAATTAACCTTCACTTAGGACCTTCCTTGATCCAGAATGCAAATCTATGTGTGATGCATAATTTTGAGATATACTATTGACTATTTTTAATTATTTAGTGTGCCAAAGTAGTAAGTGCTAGATATAAAATGCCTTGTGAAGTCCTTTATATAAAAGACTCTTTATTTTTAATTTGATAGTTTTATTCAAACTAACTAGCATAAAAAATAAAACAAAACTTAAGGGAGGGGATAAGAAGTGTTTGGGACCTTTAAGAAAGAAAAAATGACTTTTGGACAATAGTGCCAAGTAGGACAGGAGCACAGAGTGTTATAGTCACCAAAATTCTATTGTTTGGGACTCAAAAAAATGGGTTGGGACTAACACAAGCCAAGTTTAGGGGTCTCTAGGGTTATAGATTAGTTGACTGAGATAACAGAAAGGTGACAAAAGTGAGAAAAAATACCAAGATAAGAAAATAAAAGATATGGCTAGTGTAAACAATGTTTGTATTCTCTAGTTGGAGTCTCCTATAAAGAGGAATATGAAAATACATGATATGTGTGGTTTCTTGATAAATTTAGGGTGTATAAAAGTAGAGATATTTTGGATTGACTTTAGAAATACTAAATATAAATAGGCATGACTTATATAATAAGTCAACAAGGTACATATACCTCTATTTTTTAATATGGACATTATTAGGTACCAACATGATATTGGTGATAAACACTTTCATGTGTTAGAATCAAATAATAATAAGTAGTGCCATGCAATTGCCAAGCAAGCCTTATTTGAAGGCTAATTTTGTGACTACTCATATAGATAAGACTAATCCTTGTAATTATAGTTTACTTATACTTAGTACATAAATGTAAAATTTTATTGAATTATTTGTAAGAATGTAGATGTTGCATTTCATTGTACAAGATAACTTATTTTGATGTAGTTTTAGTTAACTGTGAGCATGCACACATGTAGTTTTTATACTAAAAATAAAATTGAGGTTACAATTACGTAATGCACCTATGAGTTTGCATGGAATTAGAGGATGAAGTAAACCCTCCAAAAGTATATATATTCATGTAGTTATACATGCTAAACGGTCAAAAAAATCATCAATATAAGAATAAATTAGTTTTATTGTCATTTAACTATGTTGATGTTCTTTCTTTCTATATTTATGATATTTGTATTCTTGGTTGTATTAATTCATTAATTTGAAGTGTGCAAAATCTATAGATAATTATGATTTTTATCATTAGTGTATGTTTATTATAGATGGGAAAAAGATATTGAAATTTCATATATATCATTGATTTTGATCAATTAGTTAAATTTTTTTAATATTTTGAAGTATGAATGAGTGTTTTCTCTCTGGTATAGTCTTCTTATTTTATGCCATAGATTCCCTAGATACCATTCTAGTCTGAGTTGTAATTTCTTAACTAAGGGTGTCCAATAAAAACTCTAAAATGGGCAAACTTCAATTGATACAATTAAATTTCCTATAATATTTTCCATAGACTACCTAATTGTGTTTGTATATCAGTTTTTAAAAGCTACAAATATCAATCATTAGTCCTAAAAACACTTGTCCATAAAGGAACTAGCCCAGGAAGTGATGGAGAGCATCAATAATAGAAATAGGTTTTATACATGTTTAAAATTATATTTATGAAAATATTGGTATTATTTTATTTTTATAATTCTTATAGAGTCTACTATAATGTTTTAGAGTCATTAAACAATCATTTTTTGTGTGTTTCTAGCCTCTAGAAGTTTTCCAACCAATTTCCTAAGTTTAAAATTTTGATTTTATAAAGTATGATTTAGGTAATGTTTGAGAATTTTGAGGTAGTTTATGGTTTATCAATGTTTTTAAATAGTCATATATATTATTATGATGGTGAAAATAAGTGTCTCAACATCTTCAACATGATAGACAATGAAAATTTCAAGAAAATGGTTGTTGTAACTGCCCTTCAATGTGGGCTAGCCAGAAAAGGAAGATTATTTGAAAGTTTGGTATAATATAAGAATAGAATACAATGAATGAGTGTGAGTGTATATTATGGGTATATAATTATTTTTTTTAAGGATATAGAGGTTGATAACAAAAAAAATAGAGAGAGTTCAATCTTTCAAAGAACCATGTCTACCTTCACATTCTTGTACATGTGGAAAAAATCAATAAATAAAGAATGTTTGTAATGAATGCATGGTTAATTTCATGAGATAATTGGTATTTAATAAATATTAATATTTTATTAATTTTTTTAATTTAATCTTTATGTTTACCTTTACTTCACAGGTTGGCAATGCAACCTATATAAATTTTGTTCTAACAATCTTGAATGCTTAGCAACAAGGAGATTTTGAGATCCATTGTATAGTTTAAGAGTATTGGTGGTGTATTAGATGTATTTATATATGTTTTATTATATATTTTAATTAAAATAAGCCTTTAAAATAATATTTCAAGTGATAAAAGTGTTTTAATTCATCATTTCTTTAGCATAGTCAATAAAAGAACCATTAAAACTCTATAAATGTATTTGTGGGATATTAATATTGATTGTTAAAATCTTGAGAATATTTATAAATGATTTGGTAGGGTATTAAAGACACTAATATTTTATTATTTCCTATTATAATATTCAAATCCTACATAAAAATTCAATAAATTAAAGAAATTATCACACAGTCCTCAAGACACACATATAATTTTTTGCATTTATAAGTTTTAGGTCTTTTCATGATTTATCAAGGTTAAATAATCATTGAGAAAGGTGTATTAAGGTTAATGATACCTTATTAAAGTATTTTAAGTAAAATAAAGTGATTAAAATCCATTTTAGGTCTTTTGTTACCTTCAGCCTAACACAGTCCTCGAAAGAGACTAAAAACCTTGTATTTTAGATTGTTGGAGATAAATGAAGGTTGGAATAGTGAAATTAATGGTTGGAGGAGTTGAATAAAGATAGATTAGAAATTTTATAGCTACTATTTTTATTTTAAGTGTCATAATACTCAATTAAATCTTTTATTGTGTTGTTGGCCTCCATAGGCTTTTGGTAAGACTAACTAGGGTTTTGAAATTGAAAAATGATATAGACTTTTGTTTCCCCCCTTATAAATTGATAAAACTTTGTGATAATGTGTTATTTTACATGACAAATAGTATTATGGTAGTTTTTATTTGTTAAATTATGTAATGGTATGGATTCTTGGATTATTTACTTTCATGAGGGTTCAAAAGTCCTAATTAGGTGAAGGGGGTGTTGAGTTAAGCGGTTTACCTTGAGAATTAATATATGAAACTTTAGAAATAGTTGAAAAGGGATAATGGGTAATAAAAAGAGTTATTAGTTTGTTTATATAATTTTGTGTATTTTACTAACTAAGGAGGTTTGGGTTTTAGTAGGGGTACAAGAAAAAGATTCTCTAAAGAAGAAAGTGTGAGTTGGAAATAGAGTTCTTGTCTATAGTTTGTTCCATTGAATTATCTATAAGAGAGAATTAGAGTAGGGATTTTATTTTTTGTCATATTTATTTATTATGGTATTGTACCCATATTTATAGTTTTCCTACTTTCGTGGATAATATTTCTTAGGTCTACTTGGAGTTACATTTTGATTGGATAAATATGAAGTAACTCCCCTGATTGGCTATTTCAGGTATGGGAGTTACTCTTCTATTTTTGGATATTTAGTTGCGTTTCTTGGGAGGAATTACTCATAAAATCATATATGTACATCTCTCCTGGTGAGCTATTATTCAATGAAACTATGTTTTTTCTCTTATCTTTTTTATGTAGTATTTTCATGTTTTTGATTTCATTTTCTTGTAGCTATTGTGTTGTGTACATGCTTGACTTGTGCCTATAAAAATTGTGTATTCACTTGACCTATAGATCTTGGCATCCACTCTGATATGGTATTAGAGCCACTCTGGTATTTGATTGTCTACTTTTTTTTATTGTTGTTAGTTTATTTGAAATCTTGAGATTTGTTATTTGCAAATAAAACCTAGTTTTCACAACTCATTTCTGGGAGTTTTTCATCTTTGGTGGAATCATCTTTTTTATAGAATTGGTTCATTGGTATCCATTACCATAATTTATATTTTTTTTTATGACTTTGTGTTCAGTATGCCTTGGTACATTTTTATAAATAAATATGCATTTCTCCATATAGCCTCAGGTCTAGTCTCCTCTGTTTGGTATCAACCTATGTTCAGCCTCAATTGGTTCTACATGTTCAACTTTCATTTTGCATTTCTTCCATATGGCTATAATCTACAACATTTTCACCTTTGAGACTACTCTCATTATGTGAGTTAGTCAAGAAGTATCACAAATGACTCTTACTATTCCAAAGGCTTGAAAGTTTTTTCCAAAACAAGCTAAGTCTATTCAAGTTTGCACTAATGTTTTTAGCATGATAAATTCTTTTTTTAATATCTTGATTTAAAATAAGTGAAAATAGACTACTTTTATTTTAATGCATAAGTAATGCGTATGAATATTGGTCAAGTTTAGAATTATTTATTTTATATTCTTTATTGTTTTTTATAAAACAATATTTTGTGGAAAATATTTTAAAAAGTGTTATTTATTTTTTTCACTTTCTCACATTGTATTTACATTGTTGGATGCATTATCATTTGAGTTTGACGTCCTCTTTTTTTTTTCAAAATATCATATTTTGACTTATTACATAGATTTAGCAAGATGCACTATCAATTGAGTCTGACATCTTTTAAGCATGCATTTGAAACATTTTTTTTTTTTTTTTTTGGGGGGGGGGGGGTGGTTCACCATTTCATAGTTCAAGGGGGGTGTATTGTGCCTTTTTTTTCCCTCTTTTCATTCTAATTTCACTTCTATTTTTGCAACAACTTCAACTGGCACTACTACTCTATCTCATTTATGCACTAATGGATTGAAGTTCAATCAATCCACTAACTCCCTTTAACTATCATAGGAGGAACATTAAGATGAAAATTATTCTGAGTAATGGTTTATATAGGATAACCATGGGTAATGAAACTAAACCTATCACATATGTAGAGATAACTAAAGGGTATAATCATAGGGATGAAGCTTATGGCCTATTATGTTTTGTTGATCAAATTTAATCGTGTAAGTCAAATTGGGGCCCCTATAGATAAAAAATTTGAATTTATATGTTTTAAGGGGTCTAAAATTTGTTTATAATGTGTATCATAGGTCATTTGATGGAATTTAATATCACATTAGCCTTCGTCATTAGTCATTTTAGTCTTTATATCATTTTGAGTCATTTTGAGGTCAAAATAGGGTATTAAATGAGTTGTACAGCCTCTTAGGGAAATTTTAGTGTGTCAAAAGGTTTTTTCACATTCCATGTGTCCTATTATGTCTTAAGTAACTATTTATAATTGAAAGTGGTAGGTGCTTCAAAAGAAAGAGTAGCTTTCTTGGGAAAAGAGAAGAGTTTTACACTTGTATGGCCCATGGGGAAGTGTGCCACATGGTATAAGTTCATGGAATCAATATTTAGATTATTTATAACCATATTAGTGCTTTTCCTACTTTTAAAGTGCTAAAAAAGTCCCAAAACTATTCTACTCCTTTTTCACCTTTCTAAGCACACATAACTAGCCTTCAAGTTTATAATTGGTACGGATAGTCGGAGAGCTTTCAGGTCAAACAAATTTGGGAGGTGAAATTAAAATTATATATATTCATTTCCATAACAATATTTTGAATAATAGTGTTTTGTGCTTCATGAACCATCCTCATGAAGTTGACTATGTTTTTTTACTTGCCAATATATGTACCCTATAAGTTTTGCCTTGGTTTAAGAAAATTCATATAATCTAATTGATAATATGGTTTTTAGATGATTTTTAATATATCCCCTATTTTTCCAAATGCTTTTTTTCATATTCCAAGATGTTTATATGAGCCAAGCATCTTAGGTTGTAAGAGAAAACACTCTTCTGTGTGACAGGCTTGTTTTCACCATTTTTAGATCTCCATGATTTGAGAATGAATGTACTATAAGTTATCACACCTTTTTAATCTCATTATATTATAAAATTTTCATGAGGATGTATTCACAAAATTCCTGGTAGTTAGTCTACTATATGGCTATCATATACAGTCATCTGATGGCCTATGTCAAAGTTTGAACATGTTTATAAGAGAGTGAAAGAGAGTTCCATTATAGTATAAATTTATTTATGACATGTGTGATCAAGTTAAGTCCATAAAATCATGTATTTATATCATTAGGAAACCTTTTTAGCACTTAACATAGTCTCTTGCCTACATACAATTCCATCTTCACCTACAAGGGTTTCCATGATGATGTCATGCTATGACGAGAGCCTTAGTGGTTGTTTAAATCTATTTGAAGTGTGAAGAGAGAATTTGGAGGTTTGAAATAGATATATAACCCAATAATTCCAATTATAATTATACTATCCATATTTTCAACTTACTACCTGTATACACTGAAATAGCCACCTACAAGTGGTCCTTGACAGTAAGTTGAGGTGTCATATGGGGAATTGAAGCATGATAAACATTTTATTGGATTACTAGGTAATTAAGGAGATCATGTGACAAATTTTTTAAATTATAAGTGGATATACAAGTGGGGAATTTAGATCCAAAGGTGAAATGAATATGTTTAGGAAGTTATTCCCCCAAAGAATAAAATAAAAATCCTTAGTGTTTTGATGATATCTCATAACAGGGTTGCAAAGACCTTTTATAAAACTTGATGACCATATATTTCAGCCTTAATATATATAAATTATTAATTAAATTTATATGGGAAGATGAAAATTTGAGGTTAGTGCTTAGGAAGCCCAAAGTTGTGATTTTATGCACTAAAACCAAGCAATGACATCTACAGTTGGAGCTCCAAAGGAGACCTTTTTCATCCAAAGTTACAAAATAGACTATGTACCATGTTTAAAAATAATAATTATGATATAAAATACACTTAAGTAGTATAATTAATTGTGTTTTTCTTCCTATACACACCTTCAATTCGTACACAAGCTTGGTGAGCACCTATAGCCAGCCAAGGGTAAAGTTCAAAAAGGTGTCCCTTGATTGTGAACCTAGAGCATAGTAAACTAGAGTATAATGTGAAATTTTTGGAAAGTTAATACCAAAATTATAATTTATCATCTGGTTTTTTAATCCTATACACACCTTCATATTCCCCTTCATTTGACAATGAGCACTTATAGCCAACTGTGTTTGATTGTCTACAATAGTGAGCTAGAGGGAGTTATTCCTTAGTGATTGGTATATTCCAAAGATGAGATAAGAGGTTAAAATAATGTAAAATTATATTTGGAGATTTTAAATTGACTTATAATCATTTTTTCAATCATAATCATGTAACTATACCTATAGGTTCCTTTGTAAACATAAGACATAGTTAGAAATGCTAACACAGTCCTTTTTTAGGGGTTATTTTAGAGAGTTTGAGGTGGTTGAAGACCAATTAAAATATTAAAACCTAAATTTTCAGTAAATATAGTCCTTGATACATGATTTATATATAAAAAAATTAATTTATCCCTAAGATAGATGGAAATACACCTTTATTCCATCTGAGAGGCATAACACTCTTGAGGAACAACAAGCCTATCAAAAGAGTATAAAGAAGGAGAATTGAAGTAGATGATTTAAGGGATGATATATCACTAATTTAAGGTTTTAATATTTAATTATGCCTCTTTAATTATGTTTAAGAATCTATAAATGGATTTATACAAGTATTACTTAGTCCAAAATGCAAACCCTACACACAGTCTATCACAATAGGGGTCTATCTTAGATCTTAAAGGATTTGAAAGGCCAAATGACCTAGTAAAGATTTGAAATTTGGTAAAATAACTCTTTACCAATTTCATAATCTCATACAACATTTTTTTTGGTTAGATAAATAGGGGAAGTTCCCTCTATTTTGTCTCAAATAGAGGGAACTTGCCTAGGTACATAAACTGGTAGGTTTGAGAAAAAGTGATAGATGCATAGACTATGAGCTGAGTGGAACTTTCTAGGAGTTTTTAAAGCTGAGAAAAATTTATGGATACATGTATAACACCTCACATAAGGGGGAAACCCAACAAGGTGATCTAGATTTCTAGGTTGTCAAGTAGGCCTAAAGTCAGGATTTTGGCCTAAAGACTAAATGTGAGACCAATTTAAATTATATACCTAGGAATGTTTTATACCTAATTGTATCATGTTTATGGGCTGACATAATATGTTTATAATATATTGTATTCATGTAAAAACATAAAAAAAAATCATTTTAGGCTTGAAGGTGAAGATAGACCTACTAAGTATGACTAGGCCTAGATTCCAAATGAGGGGCAAACTTCCTTTTCAACCTTGGTAGATAATTCCAATACATTTGGTAATGTTCATAGGGTATTAAGAGAGGTTATCAAGCTTTTGATATGAAAATTAAACCACTAGGAAGCAATTTTTGGGCTCAAGGACAACTCAAGCCTGTTGGAATGGAGAGAAAAGCATGGTATGCTAGTTTTGAATGCTCACATCTTTCAATAGAATATGCATGGATGTTAAAAGGATTTTATAGATGTTATCAAGGGTCCTAAGGACCATACTTATGGATTTTTTTTTCAATTTGGACATTAGATATTTTTGGATAAATCTTAAGATTCAAAACTACTCAAAACCCTTGTAAACCCTTACTAGTAATCCGATTGGGAAGATGATGATATAAAGATAAAATAATGGAATAATTTGACTAGGATGATGATTTTAAATTTTAAAGGACTCTCTCAGTCTCCTCCCTACCCTTTTTACTTGTACAAAATTGTATAAATAGGGTACAAAATAGGATACTTTTGATTGTTTTATGTGTTTTTCAAGTTTTAGGAACATTCAAGAAATTAAATAAAGTTTGGGAGGAATATTAGGAATTTTTATAACCTAAAATATTCATTTAAATCATAAAAAAAATCCTAATTTTATCAACCAAATATCTCATCTCACCTAGTCAAAATTGGCATAGTGATCAAGCTAGTGACAACTATGAGAACTCCAAGTGGCAATGATTTTAAGGTGTGAATAATGCATATAAGGACATGGAGGGTCTTGAAACATGTAATTCACTCCATACTAATATTTTCATGTAAAAATATTTCCTTTTTGAGGCTAAGTGTGCAAGGTGCATGAAAGAAGAGCTTTTTAGACTATACATGGTGATGGCTCATCTCCAAAAGTTTCTAGAGAATTAGGACTATAACCAATGCATGGAAACACATGTTTAAAATACTTCCCCTTAATCTTACTAATTATACCTATCCATAATAATTTTTGGTATATTCAAATAGGTCCAAATCATGAAGACAAATTTTTGATCTAGAATGAGAAATTTCATGCCACTTCTCATGAGTTTCAAGACTTGGGGTGACACTTGTTCTTCCTAACCTTTCATGTTTCATCCCACATCCTCTTATAATTCATGATTAAATACTTTTATTATCTTTAAAATTTTCCTTATGACCATTGGAATTATCTTTTCTCCTCTCTCTCTCTTAATTTCTATAAGAACTAGCCATTTTGGCCTCTTTAAATTATGCTCCACCTGAGTATAATAAATACTTGCTCATTTGCATACCATTTTATCAATAATACTATTTATTTTTACCTCATAATTACTATTCATAGTTTGTTATACTTAGATTATTATTTTTTTTTAAGTGATAAATCATGTTTCCTTATCATGTTGTTTATTAAATGCCTCTTCTCTATTCCTCTTAGCCTAAAAATTCATCCATAACCTCATAATGTAACATTTATGTGAGAAAATGCAATTAATGAAGTGTATGTTTGGTTAGCCTCTTGGTTTCATGTGTAACATGTAGTTGGTTCATAGTCATCAATCAATTTGGTGTATCACCTCCCTTAGGATAGTTTTATTTTAGTTTTATCTCCCCATTTTACCCCCAAAAGTTTAGGTGTAATAATTATCCAAAGTAGTACATCAAGGGAGATAGCCCTACTTAGAGATTCACCTCATCTTTAGGCTACCCACAAGCCTAGAGGTGTTTCAATTGTTTCAATTAGATGAGGAGAGCTTAGATATCTCCTCAAAGGGTGAAAATGTAGGTGAAAATAGTTTTTGGCATGCCTAGTGGGATTCTTAATCCAAGAAGTTGAAAGATTTTTTATGTTGTATTTCAATAGATCAACCTCTGAAGACATATATCTAAGCATCAATGAAAACTCTGAAGTTACATCAGTTGGTCAAGTAGCCCAGGTATCCATTTTTTAGATTATTTATGATCATTATTTATGTTATTTCTTCCTAATGAAGTTCCATGGTTGACTTTGGTGTTGAGTTTTGTTTTACATAGGTTGGTGAGACATATCAAGGTTATGGAACTCGCTATCAGCCTTGGTATAATTCTTATCAATCTTATAGTCAACCTATATATCCTTACCAAAATGATTCTTATCAACCCTATAACCGACCTTGTCATGAGTTTTATCAATCCTACAATTATTCTTCTCCATATCTTTCTCCTAGTTAACCTATACATTTCTCTAATAAGTCTATTGTAAATTTCAATAAGACATTCTTTGGATATGAGAAGTACATGTTGGATCTTGATAGACTAAGGGTAAATGGTTAAGATATTCCTAGACATTTAATTAAAAAGGTGAGAGATGCCTTAAATTTTGGTCAAAATATAATGGACACCTATTGAGAGAACCAATTGGTAAAGGCTTACAAATGAGATGCTAGATGTAAGTGGCTTGATTACATCCTTGGAAGATAAGCTAAGATTTCATGAGGATCATCCTCACCAAACCTATCAGCCTTCATATCCACTTCCCCAAGATTACTATTAGTCTTACTTGAACCTTATTCATGAACACAATCAAGATTATCGAAGTCAACCTTTTCCTTATGGTTTGAAAGAGAGAGTTGAAAAGAGAAACCTTATTTTTGAAGCCAATCTTGATAGGTATATTAAGTTAACTAATAAGAAAATGAATCAGTCCATGTTAATAGTAAATGAAGTAAAATTAAATCCCTCATTTCCCTCTCCCATTACATCTCCACCATAAGAAAAAGTCTCTAGATATGAGATTCTAAGTTGTAGACAAGGTGGAGAATCCAAGACTAAGGAAATCCCAAGTTTCTTGAATACTTCATCCATCCCTCAAGTTGAATCACCACATAAATAAAAGACTCATAATCCTAACATCATAATCTGGAATAAGATATTGGATTCATGGGCAAATAAAGAGGAGAAAAGCCTTGATAAAGAGTGTGAAGTTGAGAAAGAGCTTGGTCCTATGCAAGCCCCTCCCACCCTTACTCAAGAAACCTTTTGTTCTTCATGTCATCCCTCTTGTAATAATTTTACTCATGATGATGCCTATAAACTTCAAGAAATAATTTTCCAATATAACCTAGCCAAGTAAATTGAGGAGTTAGAGCCAAATATGAAGTTACTAAGTCAAGGTGTGATGGAAGGTTTAGACCCAAAAGAAGATCCTATGCCTAAACACACCACATATACCCTTCCTCAAGAGATTTCTCAAGCTAAGTCATATGTGAATTAAGTGATTTTAAAATATAATAAAGAAAAACAAGCCATTTTATCACAATATCTACCTCCCCTTCCTCAATAGCTTCCAAAAGAATCCCCTACACTTCACTCTCAATCTAATTTTGAGTTCTATGTGCCACGTCCACCAACTAGTTCATCTTGTCCTCACACCATCACCATTTTCCTTGATGTACTTGTGGTATGGGAACCTAAATGGGATAATTTGGTTGATAAAATTTTAGAACTCTTTCTTGAAGAAGACATACCTCCTTAGTATCTCATTGGGCTAGTTCACATGATTTCAATATTCCTAGTCTTAGCATCACCATAAAGGACAAAGAGATGGAAAATCTTGTAGACCTTGAGAAGAAAAATCACGTTATGAAAATTAAGATACAACTTGAGATCCATAAAGAGGTCCTAAAAGTTAAATAACACTAGCTTGATGACCTCATACATCAAGAAGAAGAGATTAAAGAGGTTATAGTCCAAAAAAACTCTCTTGAGACCAAGGTGGAATTTGTTATTATTGAAGATGACCCATTACCTCATCCTAATTTTCAATAACCCTTAGATGCATTGTATCTTGAACAAAAAAAACTTGAAGACCTCATACATTAAGAAGAGAATATTGAAGAGGTAGTGGTTCTAGATGATAAATAGGACAAAGATGATTGATAACTGTAAATGGAGTTCTTTCAAGAGCTTGAAGTGTTTTTCCAAGTTGAAGGTCAAGTACATGAAAAGGTGAAGAAAGAGTCTTCCATGGAGGACAATTACCAAGCTTTGATATAATATTCAAAGATCCTTTATGAGCTATAATAACTTGCAACCGCGAAGAAACCAAATCTTATTAAGAGCACTATGGAAAGCAAGAAGGCATGCCCTTATGAATCACCATTATAGCTTGTGATTGAGGATCCATATGAGAAAGTTGAGGCTATTTGTATGAAATAATAGTTCATATCCATATCTAACATATTTGTAAATACTTGGTTCTTAATGAACATCAGGTTCTAGATGATAAATAGGACAAAGATGATTGGCAGCTATAAATGGAGTTCTTTCAAGAGCTTCAAGTGTTTTTCCAAGCTGAAGGTCAAGTACATGAAAAGGTGAAGAAAGAGTCTTCCATGGAGTACAATTACAAAGCTTTGATATAATATGCAAAGATCCTTTATGAGCTAGAATAACTTACAACTGAGAAGAAACCAAATCTTATTAAGAGCACTATGGAAAGCAAGAAGGCATGCCCTTATGAATCACCATTATAGGTTGTGATTGAGGATCCATATGATAAATTTGAGGCTATTTGTATGAAATAATAGTTCATATCCATATCTAACATATTTTTAAGTAATTGGTTCTTAATGAACATCATGCCAATGAAGTTGGCAAATACCATGAAGAAGATAGAGACATCAATGCTAAAAATCAAAAAGGCTACATGTCTCACTAAATCCTTCATGTCATGAAGCAGTAAGGGTTTAAAACTTCCCCTTTGATCTAGGAGGGAGTTTTCATCTCAGGTTAGTTCTTATTTGAGTTAGTTTGTTGTGTGTGTTCCGTAATTACTCATGAAGCACATGTGTGTTTACTTTTGCTTTATGTGTGTCTTTTGTTTTGTGTGGTTGAGGTAGGCATTGGTATTGTCTTGATAAAATATTGTTTTAAAATTCCTCTTGTTGTGTCTTAAAATTTAGATGAAACCCTATCCCATGTATTGATAAGGCTATTGGTCTTTAGTATAATAGGCATACTACCCCCATGAGTCACCAATTTATTGATCAAATTTGACCTTACATGTCAAGTTGGGGCCTTTAGAGGTAAAAAATTGGACTTTAGATGTTTTAATTGGTATAAAATTTGGTCATAATGTGTACGATAGGTCATTTTATGGAATTTAATGTCATATTATCCTTGGTCATTAGTCATTTTAATCTTTATATCATTTTGAGTCATTTTGAGGGCAAATTAGGGAATTAAATGAGTTATGCATCCTCCTATGGAAATTTGAAGTTTTTAAAATATTTTTTCACATGAAATGTGTCCTATTATGTCTTACGTAACTAGTTATAACTAAAAGTGGTAGGAGATTTAGAAGAAAGAGCAATTTTCTTAGGAAAAGAGAAGAGTTTGGCACTTGTATGACCAATGGGGAAGTGTGAAACATGGGAGAAGGTAATGTAAAAAATATTAAGATTAATTATATCCATATTAATTATTTAAATTATTTTTAAGTGATAAAGAAGGCCAAAAATCATTCTACTCCATTTTCACCCTTCTAGGCACACAAAACTAGTCTTCAGGTTTGTACTTGGTATGGGCGGTTGGAGAGCTTCTAAGTCAAATGCCTTTGGGAGGTGAAATTAAAATTAGATAGATTAATTTAAATAATAATATTTATAATAATTTTTTATTTTTCTTCATTAACCATCCTCATGAAGTTGACTATGTTTGTCTTCTTGCTAATCTGTGTACCCTATAGGTTTTAACTTGGTTTGAGTAGTTTCATACAATATAAATATTGAGATGGTTTATAGATGATTTTTAATATATAATATAATGTTTTTCATGTTTTTTTAACATTAAAATATGTTTATATGATCCAAGTATCCCAGGTTGTAAGAGAAGACACTTTTCTATGTGACAGGCATGTTTTCTCCATTTTCAGATCTCCATGCTTTAAGAATGACTCTTGAAAGTGATGATAGTTTCTTTTAAGTATTTTAAATATAATATTAGTTATAAAAACTTTTAAATATCATTATATTATAAAATTTTCATGAGGATGTAGTCATTAAATGCCAGGTAGTTAGTCTACTATATGATTATCATATATAGTCATCCGATGGGTTGTGTCAAAGCTTGAACATGTTCATAAGAGAGTGAAAGAGACTTACAAGGTGGTATACAAGTATTTATAATATGGTTTATAAATTTAGGTACATAAACTTATGTATAGATAACATGAGGCAACCTTTTTAGCACTTAACACAGTGTCCTACCTACATATAACTCCATCTTCACCTATAAGGGTTTCCATGATGACATCATGCTATGATGAGATCCTTAGTGGTTGTTTTAAGATATTTGAGGTTTTAAGATATAATTTATAGGTTTTAAATATATATAAAATTCATTTAATTCAAATTGCAATGCTACTATCCATATTTACACTGAAATAACCACCTACATGTGATCCTTGACAGTAAGCTGAGGTGTCATATGAGGAATCAAAACATTATGAAAATTTTATTGGAATTTTATGGTGTTAATTACATCATGGAACACATGTGTGAAATTATAAGTGGATAAACAAGAAGGTAATTTATCTCCAAAGGTGAAATGAATATGTTCAGGGAGTTTTTTTTCCCAAAAGAACAAAACAAAGATCCTTAATGTTTTCATGATACCTCATAATAGGGTTTCAAATACATTTTATGCATCTTGATGAAAATATATTTTGGCCTCCATATATAACAAGTATTTTTAAAATTTAGAGGGGAATATGACAAGTGGAGATTAGTTTTTAGGAAGCCCAAAGTTGTGCTTTTATGCACTAAAACTAGGCAATGCCATCTATAGTTGGAGCTTCAAAGGAGAAATTTTTTAATCCAAAGTTGAAAAATATACTATGAACCATGTTTTAATGTTTCCTATGGTTGAAATTAATTATTGTGATCTAAAATCCACTTAAGGAGGATACTACATTGTGTTTTACTTTCAGACCTTTAGTTTGTACATAGGCCTGGTGAGCACCTATAACCAGCCAAGGGTAAAGTTTGAAAAGGTATCCTTGATTATGAACGTAGAGACTAGTAAAGTAGAGTATAATTTGAAATTGGTGGAACATGAGAACCAAAATTAGAAGTTAACATATGGATTTTTGATCCTATACACACCTTCATATGCCCCTTCATTTGACACTGAGCACTTACAACCAACTATGTTTGATTGTCTATAATGAGTTAGATGGAGTTATTATTTGGTGATATTTGGATATTATAAATGTATTATAAGAATTTTATCAAGCCTAATCATGAAAATATACCTATAGGTTCCCTTGAAAACATAAAACACAGTCAAGAATGCTAATATGATCCTATTTTAGGGGATACTTTAGAGAGTTTGAGGTACTTGAAGACCAATTAAAAAATTCAAACCTCCCTTTTCAGTATACATAGTCCTTGAGACATTATGTATTTATTAAAACATCATTTATCCCTAAGATAGAGGGAAATACACATCTATTCCATCTTAGAGGCAGAGCACTCTTGTGAAACAATAAGCCTATCCAAAGAGTATAAAGAATGATAAGTTAAGTGGATGAGTTAAGAGATGATAGATCACTAATGTAAGGTTGTAAGAGTTAATGTTTAATGTTTAATTATGTTAAATAATTTATAAATGTATATAGACAAGTATTAATCCATCCAAAATACAACCCTGCACACAGTCTATCACAATAGGGGTCTATCTTGGGTCTTTAAGGATTTGAAAGACCAAATGGCCTAGTAAAGAGTTGAAATTTGGTACAAAACCTTATTACCACTTTAATAATCCCATAAAACAATTTGTTTTGTTATAAAAGTAGGGGAAGTTCCCTCAATTTTGTCTTAGATAGAGGGCACTTCCTTAGGTGCATAAACTGGTAGGCTTGAGAAAAGGTGATAGATGAATAGAATATGAGAAGAGTGGACCTTTCTATGAGGTTTTTAAATATGAAACACACTCAATAAAACATGAAAAACACCTCATATAAGGGAAAAACTCAATAGGTGATCTAGATTGCTAGGTCTGCAAGCAGGCCTCAAGTTAGGATTTTGGCCTAAAGACCAAATATGAGATCAATTTCACTTATAGCCCTAGGAATACTTTATACCTTGTTTTATAATTTTTATGGGATTAAATAAGATTTGTATAATCTATTATATTTATGAATACCCATAACAAAATCATTTTGAGCTTTAAGGTGCAGATAGACCTACTAAGCATGACTAGGCCTAGAATCAAAATGAGGGGCCAACTTCCTTTCCAACCTTGTAATATCATTAAAATGAATTTGGAAATGTTAATAGGGTCTTAATAGATGTGATAAATCTTTTGAGATGCAAAGGAAACCACTAGGAATCCATTTTTGGGAACAAGGATAACTTTGCCTATTGGAATGGAGAGAACTTGATAGGCTAGTTTTGAATGCTCAAATCTTTCATTAGACTATGCATGGATGATAAAGGATTTTATAGGTATTATCAAGGGTCCTAAGGATCATCCTTTGGGATTTTTTTTAGAACTTGGACATTAGAGTTTTATAAACAAAGCTTAAGAGCCAAAACTGCTCAAAACCTTTACAAACCCTTGATAGCAACCCAATTGGGACGATGAAGCTAGAAAGATACTATAATGGACCAGTTTGACTAGGATGATGATTTTAAATTGTAGATTACTCTATCAAGATCTTCCCCACCTAATTAATTGTATGAAATTTTATGGATAGGGTACAAAATGGGTACTTTGACTATATTGTGTGTTATTTAGGTTATAATAACATTAAAGAGATGAAATAATGTTTGGGGAGAATATTATGACTTGGTATAGCTACTAATGTTCATTTAATTCAAAAAATAACTCTTAATATAATAAACTAGAGCTCTCATCTCATCCAGTCAGAACTAGCATAGTGACCATGCTAGTGAGAAGTGTGAAAACTCCAAGTGGTAGTGATTTTAAGGTGTGCTTGATGCCTCTAAGTACATGGAGGGTCTTGAAACATGTAATTAAATCCATCTGATGGATTTTCATTAAAAAATAATGCCTTTTTGAATCCAAGTGTGTAGTGTGCATGAAAGAAGAGTTTTTGAGACTATAGATGGTGATGGCTCATCTCCAAAAGTTTTTAGAGGATTAGGACTGAAACCAATGTAGAGAGGCATGTTTGAAAGCCTTCACCTTAATATAAATCATCATACCTATCCCTAATAAAAAAATTTATGTTCAAATATGTCCAAATTATGAAGGTAGTTTTTTGAGCCAGAATGAGAACTTTCATGCCACTTCTCATGAGTTTCATGACTTGGGGTGACACTTGTGCCTATTAAACTTACATGGTTCATCCTAAATCCTCTTCCCATGAAAAATTAACTCATTTTATAAACTTTAAAATTGTCTTTGTGACCCTTAGACATCTCTCTTCTCCTCTCTCTCTCTCTCAATTTGTATAAGAACTAGCCATTTTGGCCTTTGTAACTTATATTTCACCTGAGTATGGCAAAGCCTTGCTCATTTGCATACCATTTGATCAATAAGACTATTGATTTTTACCTCTTCATGATTATTAATAGTGTGTTTTACTTGGATGATTTATTTTTCCTAATTGATAACTATTGTTTCTTTAGCATGTTATTTCATTCTTTCATCTTATTTGTAGTTGTAAAGTTTTTTCTTGCAAGGCATGTGAAGTATTCTAAGAAGTGTTAAGGTTGAGTGAGTTAGTATATTCACCAGTGACATTCAATTCATCTTTTATATTTCTCCTATCCTAAACATTCATCCATAACCTCATAATGTAACATTGATGTGAGAAGATGCAAATTGAATAAGTGTATGTTTGGTTAGTCTCTTGGTTTCATGTGTAACATGTATCTAGTTGGTAGTCATCAGTTAATTTGGTATATCACCTCCCTTAGGATACTTTGCTTTCAATTTTATCTCTCCCTTTTCCCCCTAAATGTTTAGGTGTAGTAGTGATCTAAAGTGGTACATCAAGGGAGTTATCCCTACTTAGAGATTCACCTCATCCTTAGGCTACCCACAAGCGTAGAGGTGTTTCAATTATGCCACTTAGATGAGGAGAGTTTAGACATATTCTTAAAGGGTAAAAATCTAAGTGATAACATGTCTTTATATAACACCTATTATTTTATTTCACTTAGAGCCTAATAAATAACCTCATGATGTATGGACCATTCTAGATAAACTATTTGAGGAGTAAGATTTAATGAGAAGTCACAATATTGATAATGAACTCATTAGCCTAAGTCCTTCAACTTTGACACCCTACAAGATTTTTTCACTAAGTTTAATTCCTTGAGATTTTAGTTTAAATAATTTGGGATAAAGAAATAAGATGAACAACTTGTTCTTTCTATACTCTCTAAACTCAGTCCTGACTATTAAGTCTTTGTCTCTACTTTTCATACCACTAAAAGTGCTTTGGGAACTGCATGGAAAATGCCCTATTTAAATTCTTTCATTATCAACTTAACGAGGTAGAAATAAAAGTTGATCCAAATGGGTACATTGAATACCATAAAACCTCAAGCCCTAATTGTTGGGAATGGGAAAATAAAGACTTCAAATAAATAAAAGATGAATAATAATGATCAAGAGAAGAAGAAAGAATCAATCTATACTAAAACCAACACTAAAGCCTCCTCTTCCAATGACAAACCTAAGAAAGAGAAGGATAAGTGTGCCTACTATAATAAAAATGGGCATGATGAAATTAAATACATGAAGAAGAAAATAAATCACCTAACTTATCTCCTAGAGAAGAGCAACATATGTGTTCATGAGTCCATGAAGCAGAATTCATCTACCTAAGATTCTACTAAGGTAAAGGGAAATGGGAAATAAAATGGAAATGGAAAGGATATTATAGTAGTTGAAAATTCAACATTGTCATGGGTAATTAGCTTCTATGCTTCTCAGCACATGGGAACTTTACTAGTTGAGTTTTCTTCTTTAGATCCTTCTAGCATGTCTTATATTAGTTTGGGTGATGACACTTATGTACCTATTGTAGGGAAATGGTATATTGAAATGGAAGGAGTAACACTAAATAATTTTATAAGTGTTCCTTCCCTTTAAACCAATATCCTATCCGTGTATTAAATCACTCATTTTAGTCAAGTCACAAGGGATAAATTTTTACTAGATTCAATTATCATCAGGGAGTTACATAGTAATACTATAGTGGTGATTGGTAGGGAATATCACCAAGCTAGGTTATACACCTCACATTTTTCACCTAATTCTTCTTTGACACCATTTCTGACTCATTCACATGGAGTTAGCAATTTATGGCATGAGAGGTTTTTCCACTTTAACTATCACTACCTTGAATAACTTTGTAAAAATGACATGGTCATAGGTTTGCCTTAAGTCTAATTCTCTAAGGGACTTTATGAGGGGTGCTCTCTTGGAAAGCATCTTGAATAAAAATTTGACAAAGGCAAAGCTTAAATGGATTAATAATCATTGGAGTTAGTACATAGTGATATATCTAGGCCTTTTCTCAATTCATCCTTTACAAGGGCTATGTGAATTATTGATTTTATTGATGATTCTCAAGATATACATGGGTATAATTTATTAAGAAAAAGTATGAAGTGTTTGAGTATTTTCAAGACTTCAAGGCAATTTTTGAGAAATAATATGAGAAATCCATCAAGGTTATTCAAATTGACAATGGAGGTGAATATATTAGCAATATATTTGAGTAGTTTTACACCACAAAAGGGATTGATTTTTATTAGATAGTTACTTATAGTCCTTCATAGAATGGAGTTGTTGATTATAAGAATAGGTCCTTAAAAGATATGGCTAGATGTATGATTTACTCTAAGTAATTAACACCTTAGTATTGGGTTGAATCCATTAATTGTGCATGTTATAATTAGAGTAGGGTTCCTCACAAAGCTTTGAAAGGCATAACACCCTTTGAATCTTGGCATGGAAGGAAACCTAATGTTGAACACCTTAGGGTTTTTAGATTTCTAACTATGGAATGCATATTGGATAAGATATGCAAATCTATAGAACCTAAGTCCAACCCTTACATATTTTTAGGTTATCTAGATGGTGTCAATGGATACCACATTCTACATCTAACCACACATTATTTTTTCATATAGAGAAGTGTTCACTTTCAGCAGAGTCCTACAAAATCAACATTTGACACTTATTCTCTTTCATTAGATTCACATAGACTTGATGATTATTCTTCCTAATTAGATCATCCAGAGTAGGTTCATGAGCTAGGGTTTTCTTATTATTTTAGTTCTAATAATGAGGGTAGTGATGGGGAGTCTTCTACCTCCACCTCTAGTCATGTTTTAGAGGATGAAGAGTTAGCACCTGGATTAGCCATATCTAGGCCCTTTTGGGCTAGGCAAAAACTTTATTATGCAGATACTTGGGTAGAGGATCCACCTAATAATAGACATAATTAAATAGATTATCAAAGTGATCCAAGTGATTTATTTGATTTAGTTTTGGATCCATAGTCATTCCAAGAGGCTTCAGGCATACATGAGTAAGATAGTGCTATATAGGAAGAATATTTTTCCTTGATCAAAAATCACACTTGGGATTTGAATTCACTTCCTAAGGGAAGGAAGATTGTTTAATGTAGGTGGATATATTGGACCAACTTTGCAGTAGATGGTTCAATCAATAAGTATAAGGCAAGATTTGTTACCAAGGATTTTTCATAGGTATCTCACATTGAATACTCAGACACTTTATACCTATTATAAAAATGACTTCATTCAAACTCATAATAGATATAGACACAACACATGGTTAGGATTGCATTGTATGGATGTGAAGAGTACCTTTCTTCACATAGACCTTGAGGAGGAGATATACATGGATTAACCACTTGGGTTTATTCAAGATTCATCCTTAGATTATAGACTTAGGAAATCCATCTATGGCCTCAAATAGGCCACTTGGGCTTTAGTTTAGGTTTCATCAGGTGTCATTTAGACCCCAATGCATATTTTTATGGTAGGATGATTCTTTACTAATATTTGTCCTTTATGTTGATGATATTTTGATCACCAAGAGTTTTTTTATCATCTATTGTAGTAGTGAATATAACTCTACAAGATAGATTTGACATGACTAACATGGGTATTTTACATTACTTTCTTGGCATTGAGATTTTCTAGTTTGATTTAGGGGTTTCACTTACACAACCCGATTATTATCTTGATATTTTGGCTCAATTTCACATGGTTGATTGTAATCCATCTTCTATTCCCTTTCTATCAAGAGTCAAACTTGAGGATGACTATTTTACACCTTTGGTTGATGTCACTCAGTATTGACAACTTTTTGGTAGCCTTATCTACCTGACTCATACCAGGCCTGATATTTCATATGTAGTGGGACTTGTATCCAAATCCATTCAAGAACCCCATGAGATACTCTAAAAAGAAGCTAAGAGGATTTTACACTACATTTAGGGATATTATAGATTTGATATTCAGTACACATTTGGCACAAAGGTTGACTTGGTTGGTTTTATATATTTAGATTGGGTTGGTGATACTCAAAATCATAAGTTCACTTCAAGTTACAACTTTTATTTGGGATTTGGTCCCATCAGTTGGTCTACCAAAAAGAAAAATGCTATTACTATATCATCCATAGAGGTAGAGTACAAGGGAGTTATCAACATAGTTACTGAGGTTATTTAGATTTAGGGGATTCTATCTGAGTTTAACATTCTTTTTAGGTATCCCACCATCATCTATTATGACAATCAGAGTACCATATAGAAATGCAAGAAACCAGTTCAACACCAGTAAACCAAACACATTGAGATTCACATGTATTTTATCTAAGAGATTATTCATGATTAGGTCATCAACTTGATATTTTTTTATTATTTGGAGTAGGTTATAGATATCTTTACCAAACCCTTCACTAAGAGAAAGTTTATTCATTTACAAGCTCTTCTTGGGGTGTAGTCTACATTAGCAGTATCATAATCTTTAGAGGGACTTCTAGCCTCTTGACTTATTATATATCTCTATTTTAGGGGGGATTTTTTCCTATGAGTTTTATCTTTTTCCTATAATTTATGAGAGATTTATTTGTATTTGGTACCTAATTAGGCCTGGTTATCAGGACCCATTTCTTTTTGTATACTACCCACCAAAGTTATGCATATGGGGGTGTTAGAGTAGGGGCTTTCATTTTTCCCATATTTATTTATTATGGGATTTTTACCCTTATTTTAATTATTCCTAATTTTTTGGATAAGCTTGTTTAGGTGTACTTGGAGTTACATTTGATTAGATGAATACGAAGTGACTCCCTTGATTAGTTGTTTTAGGTCTGGGAGTTACCCTTTTATTATTGGCTCTCTAGCCACATTTTTTGGGAGGAGTTTCTCATGCACTTCTATATATACATCTATCTTGGTGAGCCATTATTTAATGAAATATTGATTTTGATCTTATATTATTTATGCAATATTATCATATTTGTGATTTCATTTTCTTGTAGCTATTGTGTTGTTTACATGCTTGACTTGTGCCTATCAAAAACATGTGCATTCACTTGATCCAAAAAACTTCATGTCCACTATGATAGGATAATGGGTACTGAAAAGAGTGATTGGTGTGTTTATATACTTTGTGTATTATCTTAACCAAGGAGGTTTATGTTGTAGGAGGGCTAGAAGGAAAAGAGACTCTTATAAAAGAAAGTGTGAGTTATAATTATAGTTATAATCTATAGTTTGTGTTATTTATTTATCTATATGTGTAGACACTAGAAAACCACACACAATGGTTGCAGATGTCAAAGTATCCCTAGACCATTTTGGGACCCCCTAGAGACCATCCCCCAACCTTTTAACCTCAAACCTAAGTCTAGTTAGCTGACTAGCTAAATTGGCTCACTAACATAAATTTACTAAACTTAGTCTTTGGCCCTCAATAATCGATAGTCACCCTAGCTATCGATAGTTATGCCTAATTTTTGATAGTCAGGTTTCCACCACCTAAACACCTAACACCCACTTCAACTATAAATTGCTTTTTTATAATTAACTTGTTTGATCTACTCATAGATCAATTCATGTCCAAGTTATATTTAGACAAAAATTTCAATCTCTTCTTGAAACTACATTTCTACCTCTCCCATTTTCCTATAATAAGAGAGGAGAAGGAGGTGAAATTGGATCTAGAATTGATCAATCATCTAAATCTAGAGATAGAGCCTTTTACATCAGCACTTCTTTTTGCAAGTGTTCTTCTAGAAAACTAATGAACCAACAAATGCATTAGAAATCTGAAGTGTTGGCATCCATCAGTCAATATCCAAGTACCAATACTCTATTTAAATTTCTCTAAACTCCATCAAAGAGTTTATTAGTCAGTCATTCTTCAAAATCAATAACCAGGGAAGCCAAGTATTTAGTTTTAGTAATTAGTTACTTTATTTTTATTTTGTAACTAACCTAACACAAACCCACCTTTTGGATTTCCATTCTAAAACCTTACTAGATCAATCTCTTTAACACACCTAAAACTAATAGTAAATACCAATGGTCACCCTCACCACTGATGGTTTATTCCAACCACTGACAGTCACCCTAAATGTTGATGGTAATACCCAGCTATCGATGGTCACTATTAGATAAATAAATAACAAGTTATTTTTAACCACCAAACCTCAACCAAATATAAATTTTAGATCCCCTACTTGATCATAGAACCTCACTCTATTTTTTGAATTATACCAAATCTATTTGGCATTAATATCAATATTTTTATTTCTATAATTAGTCAAATTTAGCTATCCATTTATCAATCACTTCTTGTATTTCATTTCAATATTTTTGTGATATATGCAAGTAAATTACCTATCATTTATATAAATTGATTATTTAAAAATGTGGACTAATAGCCTCCAAGGAAGCTCATGCTTCTTAGATCTAGCTTGCTAGGTAATCCACCTTACTATCTAAATAATCAACCATTTATTTGAGTGCTTTCTTATTTGAAAGTCATCCTTCCCAATCCAAAGATGAGTACCTACAACCATCTAGATCAATACATGCACAACATATCAGGTTCTTCTACCATACCCTTCTCAAGTTTATTTTCTCTCTCTTCCAGATAATATAAATAAAATTTCTTTGAAACTTTTTGGCACACCTAATGGGACTCTTGAGTCTTTTCTTGGGTTCATAGTTGCATCTAGGTGCTTTTTCTTCTTATTTTCTACTCATAAAATGAAATCAAAATTTTATTTTGGGGTTAAAATTGACTGCATACATTATTTTCTTTCTTATTTCATCTCACATAGCTTAATTAATTAAGTGAATTAAACATATATCCACTCTTATCACACACACAACATGAAACCACTTACATCTAATCAAACATTGACATAAGGTTTGACTAGGATTTCATTACCTAGAGATCACCTTTCTCAGCCATCTTACTTGGATTTCATCACCAAGGGGGGAACCAACTTAGCTCTTTGGTTGAGTATAATCTCTGATAATGGGCTTATCTTAGCTAATCACCTGATACCCTCTTTGATATGATGTGTGAAGTGAGGGGGTAGGCCCCAATATCAATCCATTTATTGATTCTAATACAGATCCCTTTGAGATCCTAAACACAAACTAAACCCAACAATAGACTTCTTTTCTAGTACCTACTCTACAAGCCAATTTAGTCACATAATTCTTAAAACTTAAGGCATAAGCCAGAAAATAGACTATAGAACCTTAGGATTTAACATGATTTATTGTGTGTTTTGTTTCCTTGACTTTTTCTTGTCTTATCTTTTTTTGAGTTGTGAGACTTTTTATATCTTTCTCTTTTACTTATCTCCATGGTTTCAACTAGGCAACGACTAAGAAATCAAGGAAATCGGGACCTAGCTCCTAACTTCCATCTTCCTCTTCCCCCTCATCCATAGAGTACATCTCAGATGTAGAAAGTTATCCTCATATTTTTGGGAGTCCTACCATCTTTCATATCGTTACCTAAGGTGATGCATACTTTTCCACCTTTTTAGATAACAACCCCATATCCCTATAGTATTATTACCTTAACACCATATCTCATTATACCCCTATTTTAGTTTTGCCCATTGACCTACCCTACAACATGCCATCCCACCTTATGGGTGAAACTTCTATAGCCACCATCTCTGCACAACCTTTAGTAACCTAGGCATCATCCTCTATCAATAACCCTATTAATACTACCATCCAAAATCAACCCACTTAACCAAGAAACACCCAAGCACCATCTTCCCTATATAATAACCTTCTTAGCATAGAAAAAACCTAATCTTTGGGATCAAACACTTCCCTTACCTTAGGATTAACCTCTACTAGTGTCACAACCATTCCCCTTATTCCCACCCTACTTACCTCTACTCCATTTTAGAACTTGGTGGTTATCATACCTTCCACCCTTCCACCCATCAGTACCAAATTTACTAGTTACCCTCTATCTCTTATCCCAACCATACCTCCTACCCAACCTAAGTTAACCTCTAAATAGGTGCTCATTACACCAAACCCAAGATACATCACTAACCCACAAGGGTATGTACCTCTACCTTCCACCCAAGCACCTACCTCCATGTATTTCTATGTGGCATCATCCCAACCACCCATGACCACATAAAAATATGTGTTAGCCTCTCAATCCCCCCACCAAATATACATATTTTACACCCACCCAAACCTAACACAACATACCTAACAACTATGGAGGTGCACAACCCAACACCGACCTTTTCAAAATGTTAATGGATAAAATGACTACTTTAAAGTCATCCATTTTTGGAGCTCATAATATTTTGTCATATGACCAAATCTATATTGAACCAATTCATTCATTCATCCCCATTCAACCATATCCACCCTAATGGGAACTTAAGAAGTTCTCAAAGTTTTAGAGTAAGGAAGAACCTCAATAACACCTAAGAGAATTTAGGAATTCATGCTATATGATTGCCTATGATGATGCTCTCCTCCATACCTTCCCCATGTCTCTATCAAGTCTAGCACTAAATTAGTAAAATTCTATTAAAGATCACTCCCTCTTTTATTTTTCCCAACTAGCACAAATTTTCTTAGATCAATTTTCTATAAACATATCTATGAAAGTCTTCAGCATTGATATTTACTCCATTCATCAATTTGATGATGAATCCATTGCTAACTTCATGACCCATTAGAGAAATCTGATAAATCAACTCTCCTCTCTACCCCAACATGAACTAATTACACTCTTTTCTTGAGCTTGTGCCAAACACATCTCTACTTTGTAAGTCCAAATCTTCAAGACCTTTGATGAAGCTTTCACCATGTCACATAAACTAGAAAATAGAGCTATTGATGAGGGGAGACTAAAATAAAGAAATAATTACTCTACACTCATATTAAATAAGACTTCCTCCTCTAAACCTAATAACCAAACCAACACTAATTATAAAAAAAGGGAACCATGATGTTGGTCGGTGTAATACCTTCAAGAACATTGTCCAAAATCTCATTGACAAAGGGGAACTTGTGTTGGATAACACCAATGCACCCTTGAACCAATCACTTGACAT
The DNA here is from genome assembly GCA_037957365.1 of Torreya grandis. Lineage (NCBI taxonomy): Eukaryota > Viridiplantae > Streptophyta > Pinopsida > Cupressales > Taxaceae > Torreya > Torreya grandis. Next base: position 980,189 of record JARHVA010006042.1, read on the forward strand.
CTTCAAATAACCATTTCCCAACCATGCTCCTTCCAACAATAGTGAAAATAAATAAAAATACTCTCATGCTCATAAGGCGCATACTATCACTATGGTTCTTGGTGCACTTACTCCTGAGAAGATAATTGACCAAATCACCTCTGCCCTTAATCTATTTATTGAGGTAGTGGAGTCACCAACCTTTTCTTTGATATGCACTTTAGAAGAGGAAACCATTCCCATTTTATCATTTTCCTCAATCATACAACAATCCACTCTTCCTTAATCAAGTACTCCTTAGGAATAAACCACTTTTCCTACACCTCCCATTGAGGATTTACGTTCCCCTCAACCCTGAGGCCTATCTTTTACATCTACTACTAGGGGATTCAAACCTATCTATAAAACTTTCTCTAGACTAGTTAAAAACATAGAATTCATATCCAACTGTAACCTAGATCAGGCCAAATTTTGGCAATAGCTTGGGCTCCCTTATAGAACTAAACAAGATCCTTATTTATCAAAATAACCTACCCTTTCCACTACCAAATCCATTATCACCATAACCCAACCATCAAACACCTCTACCTATCAAACTATAGCAACACCATCAGAACTAAACTCACCTAAAGTCACTAAATCACCTTATTCCATTCTAACCAAACCCACCAAGAACCTTAGCATATTTCCTACTCATAACATTATTCACACATCAATAAATTTGGATTTAAACCCACTAATCCTAACACACAAACCCTAATATAAACCAACCAGGAAGGTAAAACTACCTAGAATCCTAAAAACCAAAACTCTACCTCCCTTCTCCACATTGCCCTCTATTTTGGGACCTCATCCCTCTACCTTAATTAGGAAACCGACCATACCAATAAAAACCCAACCATTACTTTTGGCTAGTCCATCACTCCTACTGCCATTACTCCTACTTTCATTGAGCCACCTATGACTATGCCTCCTATCTCTTAATCATCTATAAAAAAATTCTTAACTCTCAAAGATCTACCCTAAAACCTTTTAATTCCAAACTATCAACCCCTTTACCAAAGTTGAGGCCATCTACCAAGAATGCTCATTTATCTAAAACTTCTACCACAAAACCCACTCTTAAAAGGGTTTCCACTTTGACTACCAAACCTAAGACCTCCACCTCTTTGTCACCATTGCCCTAATCTTATTAAACCATTTTATAGGGGCTCTTGTAAAAAATCTTCCTTAACCTTGCCACCGATTAGACCATTTGACCCACATAGTCCTAAACCATCTTGTTACAATTTCAAATTAGTATGTTCATACCATAGGATGCCTAGGCTTGACATGGAGAACTATAGGGCTCTCCAAATACTAACCCATTAATTATTTTATGAGGATGACTTATTAGCTGATGAGGTTATTATGATCCTGGCACTGATCCAAGAACCAATAGCCATTGACCAACACCTACCTACTCCTCTACTCTCACCTCAGAGTGAAGAGGAATTGAGGCAATCCTCTAACCCAACTCATCCCCAAATCCATACCATCCATGTGGTCAATTGATCAGAGGATCAGCCAAAGGATAAGGGAAAAGAAAAGCTGTATATTTCATGGACATATCCCTTTTCCACCACCCACCAACCTAGCTAGCACCAACCACCTTCAACCAGACCAAAGGTGTCCATCTTGGGACCCTCTCACTCCAATCTATCTAAATCAATACAATGTGTAGTCCTCAAATAGCCTCACCAAATGTCAATGAAGATGTGTTTATATGATCTGATCAATACCTCACCCCATTATCACCAAGCAATGATATAAGTGTTGTAATCTATAGTGGTTAGGATAAAATACCCATTACCCCTAGTAGCCTTTATCAGTGCTCTTCAACTCTGCAACCTTGTTACATTTAAGGATTTGTAAATACATTCCATCCACCTAGATGAACCAAATCCTCCCCTCTTCATTACCACCTATATTAACCAAACCTACATCAAGAGGGTCATTATTGATGGGGGAGCTAGTATCAACATTATCTCCTCCCATACATATAACTAACTCAAATTACATGAGAATATTATGTCAAAAACTTTAATGGTGCTCTAATCATTCAATGATACCATAGCCACAACTCTAGGAATTATTGTCCTTCACATTCACTTAGGACCTCACACATTTCTAGAGATATTCTATTTAGTAGAGGGAGAGTTCTATTATAATGTATTATTAGGATGTGATTGGATTCATTCCATGGGTTGTGTGTCATCTACCTTAAATTGGTGCATCAAATTTGAGCATGAAGGTCAAGTTATTACCATATAAGATGACCTGAGTCATTTTAGATCATGAAACATGATGTACTAATCCAATGACATTATTTTTCCTCCATCTAACAAGCATTTATTAGTAAAAAATAAAGCCCCATTTCCCTTGGACACTGAAGCATCCACTAGTTCTTCCATCCTTTCCACCCAAATCTTCACAATGGACCCTTTAGAATCAACCTTCCAACGTATTTCATTGGGGGAGTATGACATTTTGACAGTAAGAATCTTTCATACTCCTCAAGAGTATGGGAATATTAACCAACAACCTGATTATGACCCCAATATTATAACCATTATTCATTTTGGACCCTCAACTAGTTAAACTAATTTTATTTATAGGGGACTTGATAAGCCCCTTGACACTTCTACCACATCTTCTTCACCTTGACTATTCACCTCTAGTTTCTCTTATTGTAATGAAATTACTTAGATATTCACATAGAATGATTTTATATTTCATAGAATAAGAAAATATGAGAGATTCATAGTAATAATTGACAGTAGAATAGAATATCAAATAATATAGCAAAGCCACTTCGAGGGGGAAACCTCTAGAATAATGCACTATTAGTAAAATAATTTACACATGATGCTTAAATACTAACCACTAACTCTTATATATAGTCTACTTAGCCAAGGTTATTCCATAGGCCAACCTATCTAAGAACATAGATAAATATAACAATTAAACAAAAGAGGTATGTAAGCCAAAGTCAGCCACACATATCCCTAGACACACCAATGGTTAAGGGCATCATAAGCCCTTCCCCTTCAAAATAATGTTGTCCTCAACATTGTGGAAACTTTGGATGCTACTACTGCACAAATGATTCATCCTCCCAAGTGGCATCTTCACATGGTAGATTCTTCCATTTGATCAGGTATTCTATAATTTCTCTAGAATGTAGTTACTTGGTACATTATTAAAGGATCACCTCAAGATCAATAATAAATTTACCTTCCTCATCCAATTCTAATAATTTTATTTGAATAGTAACTCTATTTCCAATGACTTTATTTCAGCATGACACATGAAATACTGGATGTATGCATGTGGATGAAGGAAAATCTAACTTGTAGGTCACACTGCCAATTTTCTACAAGATCTGATAAGGCCCATAATACTTAGGGGATAGCTTGTTAGCCTTTTTTTATTACTTCAATGACATCTATTTATATGGCTACAAGTGAACAAAGACCCAATCACCAAATTTAAAATGCCTCTCACTTCTATGTTGATTTGCTTATTGCTTCATGTGATTTTAGGCATAGCTAAATTTTCATGCAAACTTTGAAGGACCTCCTATTGATGGTGAATATGTTATTCAAATGCACAAACCTTAGGATGGATCTTCAAGGTAGAAGTGATGGATAGAGGATGGTATCCATATAGTGTCACAAAAGGAGACATTTTAGAAGAACTATGAACAAAAGTATTATACCACCATTCATCAAGTGGCAGCCAATGAACCCATTTATCCTATTCATCAGAAATAAAATAATGGAGATATCATTCTAGACATTTGTTGACTACCTCAATTTTTCAATTAGATTAAGGATGAAAGGATGAACTATGGGCCAATTGAGTGCCTAAACATGTGAATAACTTAGTCCAAAAATTACTAGTAAAAATGAGATCTCTATCATTGACAATGATCTTAACAGTCACATGTAGTATTTTAACTATATTGAGAAAAGCATAAGCTACTGTACTAGCAAAATATGGCTAAGATAATGAACAAAAATGAGCATACTTACTGAGATGATCTAAAACAACCATGATAACATTTTAACCATCATATCTTGGTAACCCATTAATGAAATCCATAGAGACCTCTTCCCAATGCTGGCTAGGGATAGATAAAGGTTGTAAAAGACTTGGATTTTTGATGGTTTCACCTTTATTTTGTTAACAGATCATACATTTAGCCACATATTTTTGGACATCCCCCTTGAGACCTTCTAAAAAAAATCTTGATTGATCCTGTGATAGTTTTTCAAAAATCATGAATGACCCCCAATTGGAGTTGCATGAAGTTCTTGAAGGTTTTTTTTAAGAAGAGAATTCTTACATAGGTACAATCTATTTTTGTACCATAATGCATTACCTTTCCATGTGAATTTTTCAAATCCATCAAAACCCTGCTGAAGATTTTGAATCAAATCATGAGCAATATTATCATGTTCCCATTCTAATTATGCTTCCTCTAACTAATCTACCTACAAAATGGTTATGGCACATAACAATGCCTTAACTGATTCATTTTTCAGGATAGTGAATTTTCCACCACATTGTCCTTGCCTTTTTTATAGACTATTTCAAAATCATAGCCTAGCATCTTAGTTACCCATTTCTATTGTTCTTAAGATGACAACCTTTGTTCTAAAAAATATTTAAGACTATCATGATCAGTTTTTACCTAAAAGTGATGACCCATCAAATAAAGTCTCCACTATTTGATTGCATGTAAAATGGCCATCATTCCCTTCTCATAGATGGGCTTGTGCTGATTTTTAACCTTGAGTTGACAACTTTAAAATGCCAGTGGTCTACCTTCTTGCATGAGTACAACACCCATACCATACCTAGATGCATCACATTCAACCACAAAAGTCTTAGAAAAATCTTGAGTGGCCAATGCTAGAGTAGTGCACATAGCCAATTTCAATTGTTTAAATACCTAGGTAGCTACATCAATCCATTTAAAGGAGTATTTATTTAACAAAGAGGTAAGTGGGGTTGTAATACTACCATAGTTTTTGATAAATATATGGTAATAACCAGTAAGTCCCAAAAATCCCCAAAGTTACTTGAGTTTCTTAGGAATTGGCCAACCTACCATTACTTATATTTTTTTAGGATCCACTTTCACTCCTTCATAAGATACCAAATGACCCAAATATTAAACCTCACTAGCCCCAAAAGTACATTTAGAAGGTTTGACATACGATTGATTTTGCTCCAAAATGGAGAGTACCTATTTCACATGTTGCAAATGGTCTACCCAATTTTTACTATAAATGAGGATATCATCAAAGAATACCAAAATAAATTTCCTCAAAATTGGATTAAAAGTATTCATCAAACTCTAAAAAGTAGATGGTGCATTTTTTAGGCCAAAAGACATAACCAAAAACTCATAATGGCCCTCATGTGTCTTGAAAGCAGTTTTGGGTATGTCTTCATCACGGATCCTAATTTGATGATACCCAAAACATAGATCTAACTTGGTAAAATAAATAACACCATTCAATTCATCTAGAAAATCATTAATGATAAGAATTGGAAACTTATCTTTGATAGTGTACTTGTTGAGTTATTTTTAGTCAGGGCACATCCTCCAAGTGTCATCTTTCTTTCTCACCATGACAACTAGTGACGAGTATTCACTTTGGCTATGGTGAATGATTCCTACATCCAACATCTCTTGTATCATCTTTTCAATTTCACTTTTTTAGGCATAGGGATACTTATATAGCCTAATGTTGGGTGGTGTACTACCAGGAATAAGTGTGGTGACATGATCATGCATGAAGCTAGGTGGATGTCCTTTTGGCATGTCTCCAAAAATAATAGAATGAGCATTAATTATTTGTTTTAGATTAAGAGGTGGAGATGGTTGTCCTTCCATAGAAAACAAGCAGGCTATAAATCCCTTAGCACCCTTATGGAGAATCTTTGTCATTTTATGGGAGATAACAAGTTGGGGAGATTTAGATTTTAATCCTCTTAGCTCAAATGTCCTTTATTTTGAATGAAAATGCATGAATAATTCTAAAAAATTCATCTCAATAGAGCCCAAAATGGTGAACCACTGGACTCTCAGAACAATATCAGCTCCACCCATCAAAATAGCAAAATTAGGAAAATCTAATAAGTAGTCTCACATGGCTAACTTAATATGGAATTTTCCTAAATAGCTAATAGTACCACCATCTGCAATCATAACCTAAAATTTTGGATCTAGATAAATGAAATAGTTCAAATGAGTAGCCAACTTACTATGGAATAAATTGTGTGTGCTCTCAGAATCAATCAAGATAGTGACCTTATGTTTCTTAAGGAAACCCATCACTTTAAGAGTTTAGGGAGTATCAATACTTAACAGGGCATGGCATGAAATAGTAGGCTGAGAGTCTTCAAATTCTTCCTTAAGAAATTTTGCATCCACATCATGTACTTTTACATCCTTTTAATCATCATTGGCACCTTCAATGTAAAATAACTTCTTCTCAGCACAATGATGGTCTTTGCTCCATTTCCTATCACAACCATAACACAACCCTTTGGCTCACTTCTCCTCAATTTGTCATTATGTTAATTTGGTGGGCTATGGAAATGATGGTGCTAGAAAGTTGTGATCATGACCAATAGTGAAAGTTTTCCTTTTGACCATCTCTTTTTCTTCTATCATGTGTGCCTTAATGATAGCTTTTGATACAAATTGTGGGATAAACATTTGAATTTTTTATTAGATGCTATCTTTGAGGCCACCCAAAAATAGATCTATCAAATTTTTCTCAATGATATAATCCTTCATAGGTCCTGTTGACCCATTTTGTCCACAGGCAAAATTTTGGTCACCTTCTTCCCTTGCTTTTGAATGCCAATCTTTTCAAGTTGCACGAGTTTAATGAGTTCATTTCATGGCTTGGTTCAGTGTTTCAGTGGCTTTTGGTTCAAAGGGTTCATCATTCGGTTCAAGCATCTCATTTCAATAGCATTGAACCTTCGTATCATTGAACTGTTGAACCAATTTTTTGGTTCAATGGGCTTGGTTCAACGTACTTGGTTCAAGACATAAGTTCAATAGGTTCGATTCAATGGAGGTTCATTGGCATTAGTCCATCGGCATGCTTGGTTGAACCCTTGAACCATTGAACCATTTGTGGTTCAATAGCTTGGTTCAAGGGTGTGTCCTTGGTCGAAGGGTAGTTCAAAAGTTTAGTACCCTTCCAAACGGTAAGCGTTTCAAAAGAAAAATTTGGGTAAGCCCAACATTGTTTAAAGTTCAAGTTTATTTGAGCCCTGAATTCCTTCAAACTTTTTGCCCGAAGGAATTCCTTCAGACAAAAAGTTTGAAGGAATTTAGGCATAGTCCAAAGTCAAAGCAAGGCTGGGCAGAGAATTTTTGTGGACCTTTTGTGCACGGGAAAATGTCCGCAGACAAAAGTCTAGGAAATGCACGAAGCCACAGTCCCAGGGAAATTAACCTGGGAAAGTTGTTCACGGGAGCCCGAGAGGCTTTCCAATGTAATTAAGGGACCTATCGAAGGACCCCAAAGGGTAGGTGCCCTTGCGGGGGACTTCTGGCCAGAAGACAAAAGAGCATTTTAAGGGCCGAAGGGTGCTAAGGAGAAGCAAATAGAAAGAGGGCGCATAGAGAAACCATGGAAACTAAGCTGCAGAAGAGCCATATGGACCCGATGACGTCCCAGAGGACGTCAAGTTTATCAGAAGGGATTAGCCATTGGTTTTCAAACCATGATGGCCATATGGATGTCAAAATTGACAAAGGGGAATGGTCGTTTGTTTTTAAACTGGTAGAGCGCTAACCAAAAGCCCAGAATGCAGCGACCCACTAGAATGTTCACCTAAGGGGCCGAATGAGCCAAATAAGACAAAATTGGGAAGGGATAAAGCAGTCTAAGTGGCAAAGTGAAGGCAATTTATTGCCTGATAATCCCCAAAATGGTGCAAATAGTGAATGACATGGCCCGTGCATTTAAAATGGGACAAATTTTAGTCTATTTGTAGAAAAGGAAGGTGCAGCCTATGTTTCAACATTAATGATTGAACGCCAAAGTCAAATTTAGCAATTATGCAACATGGTTCTAGCAAGCCTCTTCTTGAAGGATGACATCGACCACAGTGTTTTCTTAAAAGCACGTATGCCAACTTGTCAAAGAAGAGCCAAGTTCCCTTCTCCTTTTCTATATATATATATATATATATATATATATATATATATATATATATATATATATATATATATATATATATATATATTGTAACTTCTCATTTTGAAAAGGATCTTCAACATTTTACAAGGTGTAGCCCTACTAAAATTTCCACCTAAATCAATAAAATGCAGTTTTACCTCCATCTTGGATAGACTTTTTTGAGTATGTCGAGTGTTGTTTGTGTTCAGCCATTGTCTTTTGATGCTCTCACAAGTCCAACACCAATGTACCTGTTATCTACAAGGTGCCATTTCTACAGCTGAAAGGAGAAGAGTTGACAATTGGAAGACCATAATAGAGGAAGTTGCTTACAGTGTGCATTTCACAGCACCTTAGTGATTTTCTATTTCTTATGGTTTCATGAAAGCCTCCCTACCAGTTTCTTGTAGCCTGGTCCTTCTGCCAAGTTTAAAGTGTATGTATGCATTTGTCTAATTTCAAGTGTGGATGTGTGAAGGTTGACTTATTTTGGTGCATCACCTCCTTAGAGTAGTTTTTTTTCCTTCATCTTCCTCCTTTTTCATCCCCCCAGTTTATCTATGTGTGTGTGTGTGTGTGTGTGTGTGTGTGTGTGTGTGTGTGTGTGTGTGTGTGTGTGTGTGTGTGTGTGTGTGTGTGTTTTGCACTTGCTGGAAAAACATGATGCATCAAAGGGAGCTAACCCTTATCTAGAGACTCTCCCCTCCAACTTCACCAATCCCATAGGTGAGAGGGGAGTTTCCATGTTGTGAGGAGAAGGTAGGGGTTGGACTTCCTACCACTGGGTGCATTTTTCTTGCGTCAATAGTTCTAGCATGCTCAGTGGGATTTTCTTTAGTTTTACAATGTAGTAAGGTTTTAAGACTGATGTTGGTCCTGTTATAACAAATCAAATATTTTTTAGCATCTGGCGACTCTGAGTTGAATCTACTGGTTAAGCAGTACTAGTGCCATCGAGAAATCACATTTTTTTTGTATAACTTTGGTGGAGCTCAGGGTATTATGGAACCACCTCAAACTCCAGCATTACTTCCTTCATTGTTGAAGAGTAACTAGGAGAAGAGTTTGAGGTGATTGCATAAATATTCTGAGCTTAATCAAAACATATGAAGAAATACGAGGTACATGGTTCTAAGTAATGGATTATACATGCCAAAATGTGCTTTCATTTGAAACAACTTTTCCTATGCATCAGTAGACCCCTCCTAATCTTCCACAACTCCCTCAGATCTTTCACCCTGATGGCAACCTCCTAACCTAGGGGAAAATAGTGGAATCATGGGGTAGGAAGAAGGAGGAGCAAGGTTTTTCCCAAAACTTTGGAAAGGATAAAGATGCTCTTACCCATGATTCCTATGATCTCCATGAAAGGCTCTTCCAAGAGGATCTAGCCAAGATAATCGTAGAGTTGGAATCTAAAGAGAGATTCCTCAGCTAGTGTGTGATGGATGATTTAGACCCAATGACACATTCCATGTCTAAACACACCCCATCTACACACTTCTAAGAGAGTTTTCAGGCCGTACCTGATATTGATGAAGTGTTGACCAAGTGGAAGGAGGAGAATCATTTGATTCTAGCTCAAGGATGGCCTCCTCTTCCACATGCTTGTCCCACTTCACCCCTTCTCAAGGAAGAACTTGTTCTGTAAGAGGCAGGTGAGGAGCAGAAGATCCAATTTGTAGTTCCCCAAGAGGCTATCATGAGTGAAAATGAAGAAGAAATCATCATTGATGCTCCTTGTGAAGACCTTATCAGCAATGGAGAAGATGCAGGTCTTGCATATATGCAGATGTTCCAGTAATATGAGGAGGAACAAATGCATGGTAAGTTCTCTTCCCCTCTATTTGATGAACTTCCTTATTGATTTGATGAGGAGGATGACTACACTAAGGAGCATGAGTTAGATGAGGATCAAGAGGATATTTTTGAAAATCTAGAAATTCTAATCAGCAAAGAGGAAAAGGAGAGGTCTGTCTTCCTGGAGGAATGCCTTAAATAAGAGAGATTTAAACAGAGAGGTGATGTTCTGTGGGATGAGCAATCATTTTGTGAGTCCATTTCAGACATCACCACAATCATCCTTCTTCAAGAAGGCCAAGAGGAAGTAGAGGATGAGTCTGACAAAGTTTTCAATGAGGCAAAAGGAACAAGTCAAACCATGATACATTGTAGAGGGAATGTGCAGATCAAAGGGCCTATGGTGATGAGCTAGCAACCATTGATTTCTTGGTGAGGAGCACCAATAGAAGGGACCAACATTCAATAGTCTTCTAAGGACAAGCAGAGTACATGTATGTCAGAAGCATCTTCAAATCTAATCCACTCAGATACCAGCCAATTTAGGTGATAGGCAAGAGGAGCAAGTCACCAACTCTCTTTTTCATTCAGCTACTTACTTGATGCCATAAGTCTTCTTTCCAGGAAGGGGACTTGAGAATTTTTCCCTTTGATCTAGGAAGGAGGTGAGAAGACCTAGTTAGCTGTATATAATAGTTTGTTTTCATTTTTTTTCCTATTTTCCCTAAGTGCAGTTTGCACAGGTAGTGTTTTTTAGCCTTATGTGTTTCCCTTTACATGTGGGGTAAAGCTTTGTGTTTGATTCTTAGATTTTCTAGGGATGTTGATTAACTCTTTCATAGCTGCATCTGACTCCATGCCAATGGATTTTAAGGCAACTGGATTCTAAGCATAGCAGGCATGCTTCCCCTGGGAGGCGCCAATTTGTTGACCCATTTTGCCCACAGGAAAAGTTTTGGTCACCTTCTTCCCTTGCTTTTGAATGCCAATATTTTCAAGTTACACAAGTTCAATGAGTTCATTTCATGGCCTAGTTTAGTGTTTTGGCAGCTTTTGGTTCAAAGGGTTCATCATTCGGTTCAAGCATCTCATTTCAATAGCACTGAACCTTCGTATCATTGAACTGTTGAACCAATTTTTTGGTTCAACAGGCTTGGTTCAACATATTTGGTTCAAGACATAAATTTAACAGGTTCAGTTCAATGGAGGTTCATCAGCATTAGTCTATCAGTGCACTTGGTTAAACCCTTGAACCATTGAACCATTTGTGGTTCAATGGCTTGGTTTAAGGGTGTGTCCTTGGCCGAAGGGTAGTCCAAAAGTTTAGTACCATTCTGAAGGGTAGGCGTTTCAAAAGAAAAATTTGGGTAAGCCCAACATCATTTAAAGTTCAAGTTTATTTGAGCCCCAAATTCCTTCAGACCTTTTGCCCAAAGGAATTCCTTCAAACAAAAAGTCTGAAGGAATTCAGGCGCAGTCCAAAGTCAAAGCAAGGCTGGGTAGAGAATTTCTATGGACTTTTTGTCTGCAAGAAAATGTCCATAGATAAAAGTATGTGGAAATGCATGAAGCCACAGTCTTTAGGAAATTAACCCAAGAAAGTTGTATGTGGGAGCCTGGGAGGCTTTTCAATGCAATCAAGGGACCCACCGAAGGACCCTGAAGGGCAGGTGCCCTTGCAAGGGACTTCCAGTCAAAAGACAAAAGGGCATTTTGAGGGCTAAAGGTTGCTAAGGAGAAGCAAATGGAAAGAGGACCCATAGAGAAACCATGGAAACTAAGCCACAGAAGAGCCATATGGACCTCATGACGTCTCAAAGGACATCAAGTTTATCAGAAGGGATTAGCCATTGGTTTTCAAACCATGACAGCCATATGGATGTCAAAATTGACAAAGAGGAATGGTCATTTGTTCTTAAACTAGTAGAGCACTAACTAGAAGCCTAGAATGTAGTGACCCACCAGAATGTTCACCCAAAGGGGTCAAATGAGCCAGATAAAACAAAATTGGGAAGGGACGAAGCAGTCCAAGTGGATAAGTGAAGGTGATTTATTGCTTGATAATCCCCAAAATGGTGCAAATAGCGAAAACATGGCCCATTCATTTAAAAAGAGACAAATTTTAGTCTATTTGCAAAAAAGGAAGGTGCAGCTTCTGTTTCAACATTAATGATCGAATGACAAAGTCAAATTTGGTGATTATGTAGCATGGTTCCAGCAGGCCTCTTCTAGAAGGATGACATCGACCACAGTGTTTTCCTCTTCCCAATGAAAAAGCACGTATGCCAACTTGTCAAAGAAGCACCAAGTTCCCTTCTCCTTTTATATATATATTGTAACTTCTCATTTTGAAAAGGATCTTCCACATTTTACAAGGCGTAGCCCTGCTAAAATTTCCACTTGAATCAATAAAATGCAATTTTACCTCCATCTTGGATAGACTTTTCTGAGTATGTCTTGAGTGTTGTTTGTGTTCAGTCATTGTCTTTTGATGCTCTCACAAGTCCAAAAGCAACGTACATGTTGTCTACAAGGTGCCATTTCTGTAGCTAAAAGGAGAAGAGTTGACAATTGGAAGACCAGAATAGAGGAAGTTGCTTACAGTGTGCATTTCACAGTGCCTCAGTGATTTTCTATTTCTTGTGTTTTCATGAAAGCCTCCCTGCCAGTTTCTTGCAACATGGTCCTTTTGCCAAGTCTGAAGTGTATATATGCATTTGTCTAATTTCAAGTGTGGATGTGTGAAGGTCAACTTATTTTGGTGCATCACCTTGTTAGAGTAGTTTGTTTTCCTGCATCTTCCTCCCTTTTCATCCCCCCAGTTTATCTATCTATCTATGTGTGTGTGTGTGTGTGTGTGTGTGTGTGTGTGTGTGTGTGTGTGTGTGTGTGTGTGTGTGTTTTGCACTTGCTATAAAAACATGATGCATTAAAGAGAGCTAGCCCTTATCTAGAGACTCTCCCCTCCAGATTCGCCAGTCCCACAGGTGAGAGGAGAGTTTCCATGTTGTGAGGAGAAGGCAGGGGTTTGACTTCTTGCCACTGGGTGCATTTTTCCTATGTCAACAGGTCCTATTTGCTGTAGCTTGGCTAATTAGCTAAAATAGTTCTCAAAGACATTATTTTGATAATGAGATGTTAACTCCTTAGTAAAAATAGTCCATGTAATAGGATCACCATTATTTTTATTTTGAGCACATAACCAGTGATACCAAATGAATTACTCAAGCTGAAGGACCTACCATAAACAAACCCTAGGAGGGTTTTGACCTCAAAAAAAAAGTGTATTGACAAAATACACCATTGTGATTGTCTTGTCAATATGAATCTAATGACTACAAGTGTGTAAGGGAAAACAATTTCTAGACTTTTTTTTTTAATATTTTTTTTCAAAAAAGTGTTTTAAACAATACTACACTAACAAAAAAAATTAATTCTTCCTAGATTGCAATTTATGTTTTTTTGCTTTCACTTTTCCCAAAAGCCATGCCTCACAAAATCTAAAATAAATGCCATAGGAAATTAAATTACCTTGACTATTCACCTTGAGTTTCTCCTATTTTAATGAAATTACTTTGATATTTGCATAGAATGATTTTATATTTCATAGAATAAGAAAATATGAGAGATTCACAACAATAATTGACATTAGAATAGAATACTAGATAATATAGCAAAGGCACTTCGAGGGGGAAACCTCCACAATAATTTACTATTAGCAAAATACTTCACACATGATGCTTAAAGACTAACCACTACCTCTTATATATAGTCTACTTAGCCAAGGTTATTCCATAGGCTGACCTATCTAAGAACATAGATAAATGTAACAAGTAAATAAAAGAGGTATCTAATCCCAAGTCAGCCACACATATCCCTATACACACCAATGGTTAAGGGCATAACACCTATATAGATAAACCAAAATTTGCCTAGACATACCTTTATAGGTGTGCTTGGAAGGGATTTGGTCTAGGCCAATATGAACATGGGCCACATGAGTTAATTTCAATAAAATACTAAAAACCTCATAAAAAGTATGGCCTCAATTTCATGCAACCTAAAATATAAACCAGCCTAACTCCAACTACCATTGTTGATAAGGAAATCCCATCCTCACAATCCACTCCACCATAGATAGTTGAGGATTCTAACATTATCCCCCCTAACTATTTTTTCATCAGCCTTAGACCCTTGACTTATCAAAAGGAGGGGCAACCATAACCATTCATATGACCCACCCTGAGATGATAGAAGATGACTCTCCTACAATTAACACCATTTGGTGTCAAGATGATGATTCCATTCTCACCTATCTTGGTACACTGATTCTTCTATCTACATATCTCTTCATCTTGAGACTTTGACCATGTGGATTGAATTTATTAGGGATATCAACTTGGGAACTTTGGATAGCTTGTGAATTTTCAAAATTGGCCACTCACTAAATTCTAAGGAGCTTCAAGACTTACCCTCCATCCTACAATATTGCATCATAGGATTTACTTTGTCTTACAATAACATGCCTAGAATCAACCCCTCCATTACTACCCAAAACATAGTCACCTACCATGACTCTAAGCCCATTAGGCAAAAGCTTTGATTAATGCATCCTGACATAGCCCTTCTCATCAAATAAGAGCTTCAATGTGTCCTATCCATTAATTTCATTTAACCCATTAACTATCCCCAATGGGTTTCAAACATCATACCTATCACTAAAGCCATAGGGAGACTTCACATTTGTATGGACTTTCGTGACCTCAACCTTGCTTTCCCAAAGGATGACTTTCCTCTACCAAGCATTGACCAGCTAGTTAACCTTACAATCAACCATGAGATGTTATATTTAATAGATGGATTCTTAATTTACAATCAAATCCTAAGTGCCCCTGAAGATCAACACAAAACTACATTTATCACCCCATGGGGGACTTTCTACTATATGGTTATGAATTTTGGACTAAAGAATGTTGGTGAAACATACCAATGTGTTATTACCTACATCTTTGATGACTGTATCTGTAAAATCATCAAAGACTATATCAATGACCTTCTTGGGAAATCCAAATGTCATAAAGACCATTTGGCTAGTCTTAAGATTATTTTTGAGTGACTCATCCATTATCATGTTTGACTTAACCCTTAAAAGTTCATTTTTTGGGTCTTTTTAGGAAACTCCTTATCTTTATCATCTCTCTTCAAGGAATTAAAGTCAATTTGGCCAAAATCAAAGTAATCCTTAACATGCCTCCTCCCACGCACCTCAAGTAACTCTAAAACTTGCAAGGGAAGCTCCAATTCCTTCATCACTTTATCTCATAACTCTCAGACTGATGCCAACCCTTCCATCACCTTATAAAGAAGGATGTATATTTTAAGTGAAATAACAACTATCAAAAGGCCTTTAATTCACTCAAAATGTACCTTTTGTCTCCACTTATCCTCATTCCTCCCAAATATGATCAACCTTTTTACCTTTATATCTCCACCACCAACCATTCCCTATGGGTAATGCTTGCTCATCAAGATAAACAACATAAAGAGTAAGTCATCTACTACACTAGCCACATGTTTATATACTATGAGACTTAGTACACCCATACCAAGAAATGTTTCTTAGATTTGGTCTTTGTGGCCACCAAAATTCACCACCACATTATCAACCATAACACCTATGTCATAACCAATACCAACCCACTCAAGTACATTCACTCCAAGCCATACCAAAACCAACGTATGGCCAAGTGGCTCATGCTTTTAGTTGAATTTGACCTTGAGTTATTTTAGTAGAAGTTAATTAAAAGGCAAGTCATTACTGACCAATTGGTTGATGTACCCTCAACACACGATCATCCTCCTCCTCTTCTTGAATTTCCTAATGATTCCATTACAACCCTCTCTCAAGAAAATGTTACCTATCAAGTGACCATGTTCTTTGATGGATAAAAGTGTCAAAATGGTGGACGAGTTAGGATCATCCTTATTCCCCTTCATGATGAAATTATTTCTTTGTCTTTCAAGTCTGATTTCAAATGTACCAACAACATGGCCAAGTTCAAAGCCTTAGTAATAGGCTTCAAAACTACATTAACCTTGGGAGTTAAAACTATAGACATTAAAAATCTACACACCATGATTCTAAATGTAAAAATTCCCTTGGGCACCCTTAGGACCAATCTAACCCTTTGACCCCTAACCAAGCCTAACCAAAGTTAGTTTGACTGACTAGATTAACCTAGATTTTTACCCACTTTTTAACTTCATCCTTGATCGTTGATGGTCAGGATGATCATTGATAGTCACCTTGACCATCAACTATTAGGGTGCACTCTTAACTAACAACATTAAAAACATTTACCCTAATTTTATAAAAATAACTTATGTTAATTTGTTTGAGAATTCATAAATGAGTGATTTATAATTATGCATCCCAGTTAACATCTTAATACAACTCTCTTGCCTTGCCTATAAGAAGAGAGGAGTAGGGAGGTGAAATCCATCTACTATTATTATTGAGATCTTGTGCATTTAGAGTTCCTTGTTTTGAAGGTCAATCATCATTAGCAATCTAGTAATATAGCCATCACATTATAGAGTCAAATTACCATAACCATTTTACTAAATTGTCATGTATCGTTACTCTACCAAAATCACTTTAGACTCTAGTAATGAGTCAACCACCTCAAGCACCCACTCAATTAGTATTCTACAAGATAAGTATTTGTTTCTCAATATCCAATTACTTTATTTTCCTCTTGCACTTAGCCCAACACCAACCCATCTCTTAGAATCCAACTTTGTGATCCCATCAATCTAACCATTTACCAACCCAAATTTATACAAAGTATATGTTAATGGTTATTTCAACTACTAACAGTCTGTCCAACCATCGACAATCAACTTGATTACTAATAGTCACCTTAACCATCAATTGCCATTCCAACCATCAAGCTATTTCAACCTACCTAATCTCAACCAAATCTGATTTTGTATGTTCTTACTTTTTCATGGACCCCTCCCTAATTTTATGAAATAGACCCAAACCATTTAGCACTAGTATTGACTTGCTTATTACTATATTAGTCATTTCTAATCTATTTCTTTAGAAAGCATATCTTGTGTTCAATTTTAGTACCTTTTGACTATTGAATCAAGTATTTTATCATTCTATTTATAAACTTAATTGTTTAAAATGTGTGGATTACTAGTCCCCAAGGAAGCTCTTACTTCAAAGATCTAACTATCACTAGGTAATCCACCTAACTATCTATCTAACCAACCATTTACTTTAGTGATATCTTATTTTTAGGTCATCCTCCCAAGCCAAAGAAGAATTCTTCACAATCATTTGATTCAACACACACATAATCAAATAAGTTTTTCAACCATACCCATTTTTAGTTTCTTCTTCATCCCTTTTCAAAATAAAATATGAAAATCACTAAAACATTTTGACACACCCAATGGGACCTTGAATCTTTACTTTGGGTTTCTTTTCTTTACATATGTATGCTTTTATCTCTATCTAATCTCATTACTGAAACTAAAATTTCTTTTGGGTTTAAAATCAAGTGCATCCATTGTTTGCTTATAGTTTTATCTCACTTTTAGTATAAAACATAATAATTTTATCGCAACATCACCTTTTTTTGCACACACTAAACCAAACCACTTTCATCAATTAAACAAAAAATAAACTTGAGATAAGGTCTAACTAGGATTTCATCACTATCAGTCACCTTACCCTTTCTTGAAAATCTTAATTTGAGGTCATTACCAAAGGGAGAACCAACATAGCTATCTAGTTGAGTATAAACTATAAAAATTAGTATATATTAGATAAGCACCCAATACCCTTATCACTGTGGTGTGTGAAGTGAAGAGGTAGGCCAAAATACTAAGACGTGTATTGCTTCCCAATGTAGATCTTTTTGAGCACTTGAATAAACCAAAACTAACCATATATTGCTTCTATAGTACCTGATCTATAAGCCAACTTCTATCACACATTCTCATAAACTTAAGGCATAAGCCAAAAGGGAGATTAAAATTAACCATAGGATTTTAACATACTCCAACATGTGTTGTATTTCATTGATCAATTTATTTCTTTTTCTTTATTTGAGTTGTAAGATTATTTGTGTTTTCCTCTCATCCTACTTGTATGGTTCTTACTCATCAACAATGAAGAGACTTAGCAAGTCAAGACCCCTCTATAGATTATCCAATCTCCTCTACTTCTTCATTTGAGGAATATATCTCAGATGTTGAGAGTTATCCTCATCATTATGATGATTCTAGTGTGCCTTAGGTAGTTTCTGAAGGTGACCTAGACTTTGCTACCTTTTTGGATAATAACTCAGTAGCCTTGCAACATTATCTTAGCATAGTAGCTCACCATACACCTATTTTAGTACCACCTACCGATCCACCCTATGGTATACCATTGGAGTTTTTAGGTAACTCTTTTGTTGCCACTATCACCACCAAACTTTTAGCTACTCAAGCATCTACCTTAGCTGATAACCCATCTGACACAACCATGCAGAACCAACCAGCTCAACCTTATATCACCCAAAACCTCCTATCTTGACTAATAATTCTTCTAACATAGCTACCACCCAACCTTTACCTACCCATACTCCAATTACTATTGGAGTAACCATTACCACCATCACTACCATTCCTTTGGCCACCCTTACTATGCTTGAAAACATAGTAACACTAATACCTTATACCTTACCACCTTTCATTACTACGGTTACCACTTATCCCTTATATTTGACTCAACCATCCATGGCCACTCAGAAGTAAATACCCTCTACGCTACCATCAGTGACCACATATTCATATTTGGCTTCAACTCAAATGCTTATAGCCACTTGCCTATATGTGGAAACTTCTTAACCTTCAAAAAATTATCAATATGTCACTCAACCCCAACCACAACATGCACCTTACAACCCTTGAGGTGCACCACCCCAAATAGACCTAATAAAAATACTCATGGATAAGATTACTACGTTAGAGTCATCTATCTCTATATCTCACAACATTCTATCATATGACCAGATTTGTAAAGACCCCATCCACCCATCTATGCCTATTAGGCCATATCCTCCTCAATGGAAACTTCCCAAGTTCTTCATGTTTCAGATTAAGCAGGATCCCCAGAAATACCTTAGGGAATTTAGGCACTCATGTTATTTTATTGACTATGATGATGCCCTCCTTCTCTATACCTTCCCTATGTCCCTAACTAGACTAGATTTGGATTGGTATAGTCCTTTACCTAACTATCCAAAACCTTCTTAGATCACATTTCAATAAATATCTCCAAGAAGGTTTCCATCACTGACCTCTACTCGATTTATTAGTTTGATGATTAATCTATTAACAATTTTGTAACCCATTAGAGGAGCCTAATCAATCATATTTTATTCTCCTTATCCCAACCTGAATTGATCAAACTCTTTACTCGAGCATGTGTCAAGCACATCTCTTCCACATTGCATGTTCAAAGCTTTCAAACATTTGATGAAGATTTCACAATGGAATGTAAATTAGAGAATAGACCCATCAATGAAAGAAAGCTAAAATTGAGAAACAAGAACTCTACTTACAAAATTAATGAGGCTTCTTCCTCTAAACAAAGAAACCAAACCAACACTGAGACCAAAATCAAGGAAATTGCCAATGTGGTTGTCTTTAAATTTGTTTCTCCATTATCTGCCAACCAACTAAATTCCTCTGGTTCCTTAAAGCAAAACATGAAGAACCAAAACTAGAACACATACAAGAAATTTACTCCACTTGGAGTGTCTTATTCTTTAATCCTAGATAAGTTATTGAAATCCAATAGAATATAGATTCCTCCTATTAAACCAGCTTAGCAACACAGAGTGTATATTACACCATCACACTTGCTTTAAGACACACCTAATTTTTTTGAACCATAAATGACCAAGCTACCTATCCTAAAACCTCTTACCTCCACTTTATAAACCACTACCTTACCAAAATCAAAATCACCAACCAAACACAC
This sequence comes from Torreya grandis, assembly GCA_037957365.1. Classification (NCBI taxonomy): domain Eukaryota; kingdom Viridiplantae; phylum Streptophyta; class Pinopsida; order Cupressales; family Taxaceae; genus Torreya; species Torreya grandis. Next base: position 1,000,277 of record JARHVA010006042.1, read on the forward strand.
TACCTTACCCAAAACTTCCATCACCAAACCCACTCCCAAAAGGACCTTCACCTTACCAACCAAGACCAAAAACCCTAAAGCCTCTCCACCCTTAGATGAATCCTACTCCACCATTTTCAAAAGGTTACTGCAAGCTTCTTGCCTAACCTTACCCCCTATCAGGCTGTTTGACCCTCTCAATTTAAAACCCATCTAGTATAATGACCACCAAGTGTGTTATTATCATAAGACACTAGGCCATGGCATGAAGAACTACAAATCTCTTCAAACTATTATACATCATATATATTATAACGATGATATATTAATAGATGAACCTCCCATAAGCCCATTATCAATTGCACAACCAACAACCACTAGTCAAACCTACCAATTTATCCACTCTCACCTTAGAATGATGAAGAAACAAACAACTCTCCTACCCTAGTTCCTCCTTCTATCCATACCATTCATGTGGTCTTAAGAGCAAAATAAAAGGAAGGGATAGTCATGAGCATTCCTTTGACCCATCCTAAAATGATAGGAGATGACTCCCCTACCATTAACACTATTTAGTGCCAGGATGATGATTTCATTCTTAACTACCTTGATGCCCTAGATTATTCCATTGACAAATCCATTCCTCTTGAGACTTTGACAATGTTGAACAAATCCACCATGGATATCAACTTGGGTAATTTGAACAACCCTTACTTTGTTGAAATAGACCAATCACTAATTTCTAAGAAACTTTAGGACTTCCCCTCCTTCCTCTAAGACCACACCATAACATTTGTTTGGTCTTATAGAAATATGCCTAGAATTGACCCCACCATTTCCACCCATAACACAATCACCAACCATGATGCCAAGCTCATCAAGTAGAAAATTTAATCCATTCATCCTCACATATCCCTTCTCATCAAAGAAGAGCTTTAGCATCTTTTATTTGTTAATTTCATTTAACACATTAACTATCCACAATGGGTCGTAAATGTTTTACCTATTACTAAAGCCATAGAGGATTACATATTTGTGTGGACTTTCATGGCCTCAACCTTGCTTTCAATAAATATGACTTTTCTCTATTATGCATCAGCCAACTAGTTGATCTGATAGCTAGCCACAAGATGTTATCTCTCATGGATAGATTCTTAGATTATAATCAGATCCTAATTTCCCCTAAAGATCAACAAAATACCACCTTTACCACCCCATGGGGAACCTTATATTATAGAGTTATGCCTTTTATATTAAATAATGTTGGTGCAACCTAACAATGTGCCATGAGCTAAATCTTCTATGACCTTATCCATAAGATTGTAAAAAACTATGTGGATGACCTCAAAAAATCCAATCTTTGAAAGGATAATTTAGCCATTCTCAAGATCATTTTTGAATGACTTATCCATTACCATGTCTGTCTTAACCCAAAGAAGTGAATTTTTAGGGTCCTATCAAAAAAGCTCCTTGGTTTCCTTATCTCCCTTTGAAGAATCAAGGTTTATCCTAGCAAGATCAAATCCATCCTTAACATGCCTCCCTTATCAACCTCAAGCAAATCCATAGTTTACAAGGGAAGATATAATCCATTCATCACTTTATCTCCTAGATTTTGGATTGATGCTAACCCTTTCACCACTTTTTGAAGAAGTGTGTCTCTTTTAAGTGGAATAGTGACTACCCAAAGGCCTCATATTCACTTAAAAAGTAACTTTTGTCTCCAACTATCCTCACCCCTCCTAAGGATGACCCACCTTTATACCTTTATATCTTTACCACTGACCACTATCTAGGGATAATGCTTACTCATCAGGATGAGAAAAATAAATAGAAAACTATCTACTATATTAGCCACATGATTGTATAGTATGAGACTCATTATACCCATATCAAGAAGCTTTGTTTAGTTTTAGTCTTTATGGCCACCAAGCTTTGCCACTACCTCCTTAACCATAAAACCTTTGTTAGAAATAATACTAACCCACTCAAGTACATGCACTCCAAGGCATACCAAAACCAATGTATGGACAAGTGGCTCATGATCTTAGAAAATTTTGACCTTGAGTTTCTTCAATAAAAGTTAATTAAGGGGCAAGTCATTATTGACCAATTGGTTAAAGCACCATTAGCAAATAACTAACCTCCTTCTCTTGAGTTCCTTAATGAGTCCATCATGACCCTCTCTTAAGCATACTTCACTTATCAAATCACCATGTTTTTTGATCGATCAAAATGGTAGTGTATTGGGGGAACTGGTATCATCCTTATCCCTTATGATAGTGAACCTCTTATTTTGTCCTTCAATATTAATTTTTAATATACCAAAAATATGGTTGAGTGTGAAGCCCTAGTCATAGGCCTTAAAACTAGCTCTTGGAGCACTGCTACATCCTAGTGCCTACCCATTATAGTATTAACCTCTCCCATAAATGTCTTGATTTATCCAGCTAAAAATGTGCCCCACTGACTTGGTGTCACCACACTAGCACTACTTGCCAAGTTATCTCTATACTCACCCCATCATGGATCCATTCGGTAGTGAGTGAAGACTATCAGCTTATAATACTATAAATCCTATATAGTGGATATGTACCTTTGCATATTAATGTTCCATAATGGACCTATTGGTGTTGTTGCTACCACTTTTCCCTATCTTAGAGCATCTCACTCCTAGGTGACTTGGACTATATCCCTAGACTCATCCCTCTCACCTATCATGGTGGCTAACTACCCCTATAACATAGCAATATGACCTTGTAAGATAGCCACCTACCCTTATAACATCATGACCTATACCTATGCAATAAATAACAATGCTCTTGACTATCTAGTGAGGCCAACCCCCTATACCTATGCCCTTTGGCCACATTTCCCATCTAGATCTATGGCCATTAGCCCCTACCACCATCACCATCACCAAAGTTTATAACCACATCTAGTACTTGGTACCGTGCCATGTACCCATCTATAAATCTAACATCATCTATCTATGACCTAGCTAACAACTCTTTATGATCGAGCAATGTTAATACTAGATGTGGCTCACATAGTAGAGTCTCTAAGTTGTCATGTTTGTATCTAAGGAATGTGCTTGGAATACCTTGAACTAGGTTGAACTATCTATGTACCCTATCAAAGGGGATAAGTTTCATCTCCCCATCTTTCCCACCAAATATCATCTATAACTTTGTAATGAGAGTGTTTACCTCTTATAGCCAAGCCATCCTAGAAATGACACATATGATCTCTAAGTGATGTCTATGATCATTACTGCACCCCTGAACCGATCCACATCATGGGTTCTTCCTCTTTCACCCAAGGTGGTGAAGTCACCTCTCCATGGCATGAATCCAACTAATAAATCTATTTTAGTGTATCCCATCCATGGTAGCCCCACTAACCTCAACACTTATATGTCCTCATAGGACCAATAGTGTAGAACAAGACTAATGTTGATGTTGTATCTCTTGGATTAACTAAATACCCACATCTACCTATATATCTATACCAAGAATATAGGTACCCAACCAAATACAATTTTCCCTAGTAGAAACTCAACCAGTATTCCCAATATCAAGTATGAGAACCTATTATTTCTTGAGTTAGGAAGGGAAAAGCATAATATGTACATCATAAGAATAGTCATGAGTCTCCTCTCACCTAGAACTCTCCTATATTGTATGATGTAGGTAAACAGCCAAGTATGCCTTCTAACCTAATAATTATCATCTTCATAAAATATCTCAATGTGATTTTCTTGCTCTTATTTCTCTATGTGGTAGATCATATCACCCTGAAGTGGTAGTTGTGTGATCTTATACACATTCTCTGGTAATATCATCATCTCACTAGTTAGTAATAAGAAGGTGTTCTTACATGTATCCCATCTCTAGATGAGAGCTATGATCATGGATACATCTTAAGGCACATGCTAATAATATCTCATCATTCCCAACACAAGCCCCTCCATATGGACCCAGTCAGTTGGGGTCATCCCCTAGTGGATCTCTATGAATATGAATAATACTCAATCACACATTTGTATCTATTCCCAAGCTTTTAATAAATTGTTTAGAAACACAAGTTAGTGACCTACACTATTATTTCCAACCAACTAAACCTTTTTTTTGACCTACCCTACCTTACACTTTAACTTTACACATTGACCTATTTATGTATCCATGTTACTCTACCTTATCTATCACCTTTATAATTTGTGCATACCTACCAAATCTACCCTCTAACCTACAAGGTCAGCCTATACCCAAAACCTAAGATCTAACTAGCCTTACCATTTTAAACACCCTAAAAAACCATTCTTTGAATATGCGACCATCGATAGTCATGGTGACCACCGATGATTGAACATCCTTTTCCCTATGGATGTTAACCATCAATGGTTAGACCTGACTATTGATGGTCACTATGGGTGTTCCACAAGTAGAACACCTAAACCCTAACCTACACTAAAACCATCTAAACCACATGTAAAATATCCTACTTTACTACCCTAATCTACCTACCCACCCTAATTCACCTACCCACCCATTTAATTTTTCCATTCACCCTTAAATTTACATAAATCATATCAACAATCCTAATAGGGCATAACCATTCAAACCTAGCCATCTAACCTAACCTACCCTCAAGCCCCAATGTAATTAAAAAATAAATGTATGCTACCAATTTTAAATCTCCCCAACCTCATTATCTGAATGCTATTAAAGAGTAAGCTATAGACCTATCCTCATCCATGTGTTCTTTGTATCCTCACTAGTCTCATAGGTCTTCTTGATCATGCATATGCAGTAGGTCCACCTCAACAATCATTATTAGCCATATTTTTTAGGAAAATCACCAATTACTAGAGCTTTGTAGTCAAAAGTGTGAGTAAAATAACATTCACTTTTTGCTTTTTAGCCACTAAACTTTTAGGGTTTTCACCCTAACTATGGATGGTCAGGGTGACCATCGATGATCACCCTTGAGCACCTTGACTATCAATAGTCAAGATGCTCACGTTTTTGTTTTCACTTCTAATTAAAACCTTTTTCCTCAATAGAACCAAGTAATCAACCCACCCATTTATATTACCTTCTCAACCCACCCTGATAACCTCATATACTTGTTATTGGTCCATTTCAGTCCAACTAGCACATATTTTGTGACAATTTTTACCTGGTCCTTTTGACCATAGGATAACATTGCCATGTTGACCACTTTTTAAACTTGTACCACTTCAAGAGCACTTCCTATCTAAAATACCCATAACCCTTGAAATGTTTTGTGTTTTCATTGAGAGCACTTCCATCATTGGATACCCATTGAATCACAAACATCACTTAAGAGACTTACTTTTATGAGTGTACCTAGTTGCCACACCTAAATGCAATAACATGGTCCACTTCTCACTTGTCATTCTAGCACCAACCATAATTTTTACTAACTATGACAACCTAGTCAATACATGGTCTTGGTTAATCCACTTTTTGTCACACTTTGTGCACACATTTTCACTTCAAGTGCCTAGCCTATCATCCACCTTATCAGACCTGTGACCTATTGTAAATATTGTCATTGATGTCAAAGGTCTAACATTATTGGTGATAAAGGCCCCATTGCATTTAATGTTGTTTGTAATAGATATATCTTAGATAATGTGAGTTAATATTTATTTAATATGAATGAATATATTTTTGGTTGCATATGAGACAAAAAAGGGCCCATGAAGAAGTCAAAGAGTCACAGGGTAAAGACAAAAGAAGGATGGGATGCATTTTCCCATGAAGATTCATCTTGGGGAATTCCAAGAGTCACCAAGTGAAGACAAAAGAGGAAGGGCACAATTTCTCATGAAGGGACACTTTGAGGAATACAAAAAGTCACCAAGATAAGGACAAAAGTGGGAAGGACATTTCTCGTCATGAAGGGTCACCACATGACTTTTCAAAGGCAAGAATATGAAGGGTCATATAAGTTTTGCACCATTTTCCATGAGGATTGAAGGGTCACAAAGGGGGAAGGCCAAAGGTCACTTGGAAAGCTATAAATAAAGGCTTGAGAAGCCATTTGTAATATGAGAGATAGAGGTTGATTTGATATTGTAATATCTAGCTTAGAAGAGCAATTTTGAGAGATGAATATGATTTGTATTTATTATATCTAGCTTATAAGAGCAAAGGTGAGAGAGAGGAAAGAGATGTTGTATTGAACTATCAGTTGTTGAGATAACAACATTGAGAGATAGGTGTGTGGTATAAACAAAAGGGTTGGTGCTCCTGTGGGTTGGTGCTCACAAATAATTGCTAGGTTGGTGCTCGACAAAGGGGTTGGTGCTCATGAATTGTTGCTAGGTTGGTTCTCGATAAAGGGGTTGGTGCTCCTATGGTTTGGTGCTCACGAATTGTTGCCAGGTTGGTGCTCAGCAAAGCGGTTCATGCTCCTACAATTTGGTGCTTGTGAATATTGTTTGGGTTGGTGCTCATTCATATACTTGAGATTGTTCTTTGTGGTTTTTCCCACATTGGATTTTTGCATTATATCTAGTGTCTCTCTCTATCATGTGTGGTGTTTATTATTTGAGTTTTATTACATATCTTAAATGTTTGATTAAATGGATTTTGGTTAAGGGTAAGTTTTATAAGATATATGATATACTGATTCACCCCCCTCTCATTATATCCCATGCTTAACAATTGGTATCAGAGTAGGTTCCTTCAGAAAGGGTTTAATAGCTTGAATGTAGATCAAAGAAAAGCATAAGATGGCCAATTAGTTAAAGAAGGAGAATCAAGAGTTGAAATCTATGGTTGAGGCTCCTAAGGAATAGGTGTGTATCTTGGATTCTAAGTCAGCTATAGAAGTAAAAGAAAATAGGATATTTATTCAGGATCTTAAGAATCAGATAGAGATTGCAAATTCAATTTTAACATCAAAATATGAAGAGTGTAATCAGTGGAAGGATGAGTTAGGATATTTAAAGGATAATCATGAGAAGGTTATAATCAAGGTTGAGAAATATCATGAAATATTGGTCCAAGAAAATAAGGATGCAGGTTTTAAAGGCAAATCAAAGAAGCTGATCAGGCAACTTAATGCTTTTAAATTTTTAAATTCTTTGCATGGCCATTATTTTTTGTCATCATGTTAGTCATAGGGCAAGAGACTATATGAGGAGAAGCAATCAGTCAAAGGGAGATCTCAATCACATTCAAGAAAAAGGTATGAGAAATATTGTTTGCTTGTGTTGTCATTAGGTTAGCCATATTGCTAAATTATGTCAAAATAAAGTAAAGAGATATTCAAGGTATGTCAAAAGATATAGAGCCCCTAGAAAATATGATAAAAGACAAATTTAGGTTTGGAGACCTAAAATAGTAAAGGTTGATTAGGTTGAGTTTAAAAGTGAAAATGAGTTACTTGCTATAGTATATAAAGAATCAGATAGGAAGGATTGTGTAGAATCTCTTGTTACATTTGAACATGAGTTTTGTCAAGATAAGATAGTTGCAAAAGTAGAGAATATGAAAAACATCATAAATGATAAGGTTAGTAAGTCAAAAATGATAGACATGCTTAAATGGATTCTAAAAGAAAAACATAAGAAGATCAAGGAAGAAATAGAGGAGATGTGGGAATCTCCTGAGATTTGTTTCTAGGACCCTTTTGTGTGGGGTGTCTCTTCTAGGCTTCAAGGAGACACTCTTAAGAAAAATTGAATCATGGTAGATGATATTGGGTCTTGGCTATGTTGCATGACAAGAAGGTGAGTTGGCAGATTAATTTGTATATCTTTTGAGGGAATATATTTTTGAAGAAAATTTTGCATCAGTATTATGGTTTGAGGCTATTAGAATGATTCTTGCATATGCAGTGTTTCAAATGATTATGGTCATAAAAATTAGAATGTTGAAAAAGAGATAACAATTTTAAAAAGAAGGAAAAGAGTACTCATGTAGATTCAATGAATAAGGATCAGAGTTTCAAAGCTCCATTCATCAAGAAGAAGGTTCAGACATGTTCATGGTAGAAGAAACAACCTGAAGATTCTATGTTGGTGCAAATAACTTTGCATGTAAGAAATAAAGATCAGCCATGGTTCGTTGATAGTGGATGTTTGATGCATGTGACAGGAGATAAGAGTAAAGTAGATCAATGGTGGCACAGTGAGATTCAAAGATAAAACCACTACCAAGATAGCTGGAAAAAGTACTTTGAGTTTGGATTATGATAGAACCAAGACTAAGAATGTTTTGTATGAAAAAGGTATTAGGCATAATCTATTGAGTGTTAGTAAAATATGTGATTAGGGATATACATTAAATTTTCATGCAAAAGGTTGTGAGGTTAGAAGAAAATATTCAAATGAGTTGATTGCAGATTCTCAAAGGATAGGTAAAGATTTATATGCATTATCAGATATCTTCTCAAAGTCACAATCAAAGGACACATTCAAAGATCTGCAAGAGGAGTTGGGAGTAATTTATTTTACTTCTTGCCATTGATGTTCAGCATTAGTTGAGGGGGAGCTAAGTGTTAAGCTCCAGGTAGGCCCTTTGTTATTGATGTCAAAGGGGGAGAATAACAAGTATAGGTATAGGTGCAGAAATAGGTACAAGGAATAGGTATAGGCTACTACAGTAAGGGGGAGTTACTATATGTTTTTAGATGACAATATGTGCAGGTGATATAATGTGGCAGTTTCAAGATTGAGGTTTCCATCAATGACAAAGGGGGAGATTATTGGAAATATTGTCATTGATGTCAAAGGTCTAACATTATTGGTGATAAAGGCCCCATTGCATTTAATGTTGTTTGTAATAGATATATATTGGCTAATGTGAGTTAATATTTATTTAATATTAATGAATATATTTTTGGTTCAATATGAGATAAAAGAAGGGCCCATGGAGAAGTCAAAGAGTCACAGGGTAAAGACAAAAGAAGGATGGGATGCATTTTCCCATGAAAAGCCATTTTGGGGAATTCCAAGAGTCACCAAGTGAAGACAAAAGAGGAAGGGCACAATTTCTCTTGAAGGGACACTTTGAGGAATATGAAAAGTCACCAAGATAAGGACAAAAGTGGGAAGGACATTTTTGGTCATGAAGGGTCACCACATGACTTTTCAAAGGAGGGAATATGAAGGGTCATACAAGTTTGGCACCACTTTCCATGAGGATTGAAGGGTCACAAAGGGGGAAGGCCAAAGGTCATTTGGAAAGCTATAAATAAAGGCTTTAGAAGCCAATTATAATATGAGAAATAGAGGTTAATTTGATATTGTATTATCTAGCTTAGAAGAGCAATTGTGAGAGATGAATATGATTTGTATTTGTTATATCTAGCTTAGAAGAGTAAAGGTGAGAGAGAGGAAAGAGATGTTGTATTGAACTATCATTTGTTGAGATAGTAACATTGAGAGATAGGTGTGTGGTATACATGAAGGGGTTAGTGCTCATGTGGGTTGGTGCTCTTGTGGGTTAGTGCTCACAAATTTTTGCTGGGTTGGTGCTCGACAAAGGGTTTGGTGCTCTTATGGGTTGGTTCTCATGAATTGTTGTTGGTTTGGTGCTTAGCAAAGGGGTTGGTGCTCTTGTGGGTTGGTGCTCATGAATAGTTGTTGGGTTGGTGCTCATGAATAGTTGTTGGGTTGGTGCTCAATAAAGGGGTTGGTGCTCCTGCAAGTTGGTTCTTGTGAATATTGTCTAGGTTGGTGCTCATTCATATACTTGAGATTGTTCTCCATAGTTTTTACCACATTGGGTTTCCATGTTATATCTGGTGTCTCTCTCTATCTTGTGTGGTGTTTATTGTTTGAGTTTTATTACATATCTTGAATGTTTGATTAAAAGGATTTTGGTTGAGGGAAAGTTTTATAAGATATTTGATATATTGATTCACCCCCCCTCTTAGTATATCCCATGATTAACATGACCAACAATCCATTTTTTTTTAAAGCTTGGTGATTCAAAGTTGCATAATAAAAAGGGGCAAAATATAGACACCAAAAATTTGCAAACTCTGATTTCAAATGTCAAAATTTCCCTAGACCCCTTTGGTATCAATATAACCCTTTGACCCCTAACCGAGCCTAATGAAAATTAGTTTGAATGAATGCATTAACCTAGCTTTTTACCTACTTTTTACCTTCACCCTCAACTACTAATAGTCAGGATGACCATCAATGGTCACCTTAACCATCGACAGTTAGGGTACACCTCCTTAACAAACAATATGTAGACCATCTACCTGTATTTAACTTATCTTAGTTTGTGTTCAAATTCATGCATGAGTGAGTTATAGCTAGGTATATTAGTTAACATTTTATTACAACTCTCTTTCCTTGCTTATAAGAAGAGAGAAGTGAGAAGGTAAAATCCATCAAGAGTTTGTACATCTAGAGTTCCTTATTTTGTAGGTCAATCATCATCAATAATCTAGTGATCCAACCATAACATTAGAGAGCCAACTTACCATCATCACTCTACTAAAGCTTTAACTACTGTTACTCTATGAAATCACATCAAACTCTACCAATAAGTCAAACACCTCAAGAACCCACCTAATCAATATTTTAAAAGATAAGTATTTGTTTCTTAGTATCTAATTACTTTATTTGCATTTTGCACTCAACCCAGCACCAACCCATCTCTCAAAATTTAAGTTTGTGATCCCATCAATTTGATAATTTACCAACCCATATATATAAACAATAATTTCCAATGGCTTTCCCAACCACCAATGGTTTATCCAACCATCGATGATCAACTTAATTACTAATGGGCACCTTAACAGCTGATGGTCATCCCAAACACTAATGGTCATTGTGGTAAAAAACTATTTCAAGCTATTTCTACCTAACTATTCCAACTAAATATAATCTTCTATGTTCCTACCTATTCATAGACCCCTACCTAATTTTTTGAAATAGATCCAAGCCATTTAACACTAGTATTAAATTGTTTGGTTCTATATTAATCATTTCTAGCTTATTTCTTTAGCAAGCATCTCTTGTGTTCAGTTTCAGTACCTTTTGATTTTTTATGCAAGTACTTTATCATTTCATTTATAAACTTAATTGCTTAAAAAATGTGGATTGATAACCCCTAAGAAAGCTCTTACTTATAGGATTAAGCTATTTCTAGGTAATCTACTCATCTATCTATCTAACCAACCATTTGTTTTAGTGTTATCTTATTTATAGGGCATCCTCCCAAGACAAAGAGGATTTATTCACAATCATATGATTCAATATGCACATAATAAAACTTGTATTTAGTTTTTTCTTCTTCCATTTTCAAAATATAAGCTAAAATCCATTGAAACAAAAACTATCAACATCTTTGGTGACTCCTAACTTGTGGTCAATCAAATCAATGGATCTTACCAATGCAAAAATGATGTTTTACAACAATACACATAATTATCTTACATCCTCTTAACATTATTTGAACAATACATATCCAAACTACTCTGTGATCTATGAACAAGTTTGTTGATACAATGGCTTCCCTTGCCTTTTAGATCCTATCTACACTCTCTAAATCTAAGTTATATGTAATCATCCATAGACTTACCTAGCCATATTACATTAAATTAGATTATCTTACCATCTTTAATAGGGAAGAGACCCAACCCAACCTTTGGTATCAATAAAACTTCAACTATCAACCTTGCCATCATTCCTTCAGGGCTTTCTAGAAATGCTCAATGACTATTTATCCATAGTACCTCATGTTATACCATACTAGGGAGAATTATTTATAAATGTGGCTTTGATGGTCTCCTATTTCGTTACCTACGTAGTCATGAAGCCTCTCATGGTATTAGGGAAATACATGATGGGATATATGGGGGACATTTTAGTGGCTTAGCTATCACTAAACACTCCTTATCCTTGGCTATTACTAGCCTACCCTTAACCAAGAATACTATGATAATGTGAAAAAGTGTGTTAAATGTTAATAACATGCTAATTTACATCACACACCTAGACATAGTCTTTACATATCCACATATTTATGTCCCTCTTAACAATAGGGTCTAGACCTTATTAGTGAAATTAACCTCCATTCTTCATAGCAACACCATTCTATCATCATAATGAAAAAATATGTTACCAAATGTGTAGAGGTTATTCCTCTTGTCTCAACCAAAGCCAAAAATATTATCAATTTTATCAACCATCATATCATCTAACATTTTGATGTTTCTCACAAAATTATCATCGACAATGGAAATCTTTCAAAAAAAAATAAATCCAAGGTCTTTATGATGCATTCAGTATCAAGTTAAGTGTATCATCACCATATTGTCCTCAAGCTGATGGACAGGCAAAAGCCTCTAACAAAATTTTGAATAACATGCTAACTAAAATGGTTAATACATCTAGTTGAGATTATAATTTACACATTATTTTTGCCTATATGGGCCTACTATAATATAATTTGGACCCCTACGAGTGCTACCCATTTCTCTCTTATGTTTGGAGTAGAGGCTATCTTACCACTTGAAGTTCAAATTCCCTCTCTTTGCAAATCCCTATGAAATCTTGTCTATGAGAGTGATTATCACCAAGAGCTCTTGTCCCAACTTGAGGTACTTGATGAGAATCATCTATTAGAACTCACTCATATTCATGTCTATCAAGAGTGGGTCAAGCATGCTTATAACAAACACCTTAAAGTGTGAGAATTCAATATCAGAGACCTCATCCTCAAATTAAATCAACATATCACTGGTATGGAGAAAATCAAGTGAGAAAAGTTTGCTTTCAATTAGATTAGACCTTATATCATAACACATAAGTATGGATCAGGGGATTATAAGTTGTCCTTTCTTGAAGTTAACCTAGAACCTGAGCCCCTAAATGATTTTCATCTACATCCTTTCTTTTGTTAAAACAAGATCAAACTCACATTTTATCTAACTCAAGATCATCCTTTATAGTTTAAATTGCATTCATCTCCCTATTTTAGGAATAATTGATTAAAACTAAATCATGTGATTATCCATCATAACCTTATCCTATTCTTGAATAATGGGTACTATGGATTTATCCGTGGCATGATTCTCATGGTACTTTATACCTTTTTATATGATGGATTCCCATGATCATTTTCACCTAAACATCTTTTACATATAATTAACCTTCTTATGCTTTTAGTTTTGCTTTCATAAAAGGTGACCCTTTAAGCCTATGTAAGCAAGTCTATGACATCAATAGAAAACATCAAAAGAAAATCAAAATAAACCATTTGGGTCATTCTCTAGCATTTTCATACTACTCCCTCGAAGGATAGTTGCACAAACATATCAAAATTGCCTTGAAGGATAACTATCAAAAGCCTTAAACAAAACACACACAACTTAGACCACTCCCTTAAGGATGGCTGAGTAAAGCATTTTTAAAAGAACAATAATTTCTTAGAATCCTCTCATATCTATTAACCTTCCCCAAGACTCCTAAACAACAAAAAAATAATAAAGGACCTCTTATTAAAATCAAACAATAGCAAAATAATTTGGAAGCCGTAATTGGATTTCAAAAGTAGACTTCCCACATTGATCAGTCTACACCTTATATGACATTTAATTATTTATATTGGCTCTTTAGTGACCTATAGAGGAGGCAAGCTAGTCTCTCAAGAATGTAAAATTTCACTTTTCAATTAGGCTATGGCAAATGATTCCTGCATCGAACATCTCTTGTATCATCTTCTCAATTTCACTTTTTTGGGCATAGGGATACTTCTATGGCCTAATGTTGGGTGGTGTACTACTAGGAATAAGTGTGATGACATGATTATGTGTGCAGCTAGGTGGAAGTCCTTTTGGCATGTCTCCAAATCTAATAGAATGAGCATGAATTATTTGTTGCAGATTAAGAGGTGGAGATGGTTGTACTTCCATAGAAAACACGTGGGATAAAGATCCCATAGCACCCTTATGGAGAATATTTATCATTTGATGGGAGATAACAGGTTGGGGAGATTTAGCTTTTATTCCTCTTAGATCAAATGTCCTTTTTTTTGAATGAAAATGCATGAATAATTCTTAAAAATGCATCTCAATAGTGCCCAAAATGGTGAACCACGGGACTCCCATAACAATATCAGCACCACCCATTAGAATATCAAACATAGGATAATCCAATAAGTAGTCTCTTATAGCCAACATAATATGACATTTTCTTGAATAGCTAACAGTACCACCATCTACAATCATAACCTAAAATTTTGGAGCTAGATAAATGAAACAGTTCAAATGAGTATCCAACTTATTGTGGATGAAATTGTGTGTGCTCCCAAAATCAATCAAGATAGTGACCTTATGTTTCTTAAGGAAACCCATCACTTTAAGAGTTTGGGGAGTATCAATACCTGACAGGGCATGGCATGAAATAGTAGGCTGAGAGTCTTCATATTCTTCCTTAGGAACTTCTACATCCACATCATGTACTTCTACATCCTCTACATCATCATTGGAACCTTCAATGTAAAATAGCTTCTTCTCAGTACAATGATGGTCTTTTCTCCATTTCTTGTCACAACCATAACACAACCATTTGGCTCACTTCTCCTCAATTTGTCATTGTGTTAATCTAGTGGGGTATGGAAATGATGGTGTTGGAAAGTTGTGATCATGACTAGTAGTGAGTTATCCTTTTAACCATCTCTTTTTCTTATATCATGTGTTCCTTAAAGATAGCTTCTGATACAGATTGTGAGCTAAACATTCAAAATTTGTATTGGAGGCTATCTTTGAGGCCACCCAAAAATAGATCTATCAATTTTTTCTCAATGATATAATCCTTCATAGATCCTATTTGCCACAACTTGGATAATTAGTTGAAATAGTTCTCAAAGACATTATTCTAATAATGAGATGTCAAATCCTTAGTAAAAATAGTCCATGTAATAGGAGCACCATTATTTTTATTTTTAGCATATAACTAGTGATACCAAATGAATTTCTGAGGTTCCATATACAAGGACGCCATCATCACCCTCTGAGAACCAGGGGTTTGATGGAGCTCAAGTAAACTCTCAATTTGGTTAATCCAAGTGAGAGTATCTTTACCATTAAACTTACAGATGTCCACTTTTGGAAACATTAGTTTCATACCAGTATGGAGTTGTTGAGAAGAGGATTTGAATGCTGAAATAGAGGATTGTTAGGCTAAAACTAAGATGTGAGGGTAGAAAATTGTGTAGTGATATGATACAATTCATTGTGAACTCCATTAATCTCTCTTTACATCCCTAAAACATCAGCTTAGAATACAACAAGGTCATCATTCCTCACCAAGTTTTTTATGTCTTCTTGAAGCTAAGAAATCATCAAATCTAAAGTTCCAAATTCCATGTCATTGGTAGGAGTCTTAGGAGTTTTTGATGCCCCTTTTCTTCCTCAAGTTGAAGTACCTACTATAAATGAACCATAGGAGGGTTGTGACCTCAAAAAAAGTGTATCAACAAAATATACCATTGTGATTATCTTGCCAAGATGAATCTAACGATTGCAAGTGTGTAAGGGGAAAAAAAAGTTAGACTTTATTTTGTGAAAACAAATTTTCAAAAAAGTGTTTTGAACAATACTGAACTAATGAAAAAAATTAATTTTTCCTAATTGCAAGTTATGTTTTTTCACTTTCACTTCTCCCAGAAGCCACACCTCACCAAATCCAAAAAACAAATGCCATAGTAAATTAAATTACCTTGACTATTCACCTCCAGTTTCTTCTATTGTAATGAAATTACTTAGATATTTGCATAGAATGATTTTATATTTCACAAAATAAGAAAATATGAGAGATTCACAACAATAATTGACATTAGGCTAGAACACTAGATAATATAGCAAAGCCACTTCAAGGGGGAAACCTCCATAAAAATTCAGTATTCGCAGAATACTTCACACATGATGCTTAAAGACTAACCACTACCTCCTATATATGTTCTACTTAGCCAAGGTTATTCTATAGGCTGACCTATCTAAGCACATAGAGAAATGTAATAAGTAAATAAAAGAGGTATGTAAGCCTAATTTTGCCACACATATTCCTAGACACACCAATAGTTAAGGTCATAACACCTTTATAAATAAACCAAAATTTACCTAGACATAGCTTTATAGGTGTGCTTGGAATGGATTTGGTCTAGGTCAATATGAACATGGGCCACATGAGATAATTTATATAAAAACCTAAAAAACTCATAAAAATTATGTCCTTAGTTTCATGTAACTTAAACAACAAACCAACCTAACTCCCACTACCATTCTTGATAAGGAAATCCCATCCTCATGATCCACTCCACCATAGATAGTTGAGGATTCTAACATCATCCACCCTAACATTTTTTTCATTAGCCTTAGACCCTTGACTTATCAAAAGGAGGGGCAACCATAACCATTCCTCTGACCCACCCTAAGATGACTCTCCTACCATTAAAACCATTTAGTGTCAAGATGATGATTCCATTCTCACCTATCTTGGTGCACTAATTCTTTTATCTACATATCTCTTCATCTTGAGACTTTGACCATGTGGAATGAATTTACTAGGGATATCAACTTGGGAACTGTAGATAGCTTGTGAATTTTCAAAATTGGCCACTCACTAAATTTTGAGGAACTTCAAGACTTACCCTCCTTCTTACAATATTGCATCATAGCATTTACTTGGTCTTACAATAGCATGCCTAAAATTTACCCCTCCATTTCTATCCAAAACATAGTCACCTACCATGACTCTAATCCCATTAGGCAAAAGATTTGATGAATGCATCCTTACATAGCCCTTCTCATTAGATAAGATCTTCAATGTGTCCTAACCATTAATTTCATTCAACCCATTAACTATCCCCAATGGGTTTTAAACATCATACCTATCACCAAATCCATAGGGATACTTCACATTTGTATGGACTTTCATGACCTCAACCTTTCTTTCCAAAAGGATGACTTTCCTCTACCAAGCATTGACCAGCTAGTTGACCTTACAGTCAGTCATGAGATGTTATATTTAATATATGGATTCTCAATTTACAATTGGATCCTAATTACCCTTGAATATCAACACAAAACTACATGTATCACCCCATGGGAGACTTTATACTATACGGTCATGACTTTTGGACTAAAGAATGCTGGTGTAACATACCAATGTGTTATTACCTACATCTTCCATGACCTTATCAATAAAATCATCAAAGACTATATCGATGACCTTTTTAGGAAATCCAAATGTCATAAATACCATCTAACCATTCTTAAGATTATTTTTGAGTGACTCATCCATTATCATGTTTGCCTTAACCCCAAGAAGTGCATTTTTGGGGTCTTGCTAGGAAAACTCCTTGGATTTATCATCTCTCTTCAAGGAATCAAAGTTGATCTAGCCAAAATAAAAGTAATCCTTGACATGCCTCCTCCTACCCACCTCAAGTAACTCTACAAATTTCAATGGAAACTCTAATCCATTTGTCACTTTATCTCATAGCTCTTAAACTGATGGCAACCCTTCCATCACCTTATAAAGAAGGACATATCTTTTAAGTGAAATAACAACTATCAAAAGGGATTTTATTCACTCAAAATGTACCTTTTGTCTTCAC
Source organism: Torreya grandis (assembly GCA_037957365.1). Taxonomy (NCBI): domain Eukaryota; kingdom Viridiplantae; phylum Streptophyta; class Pinopsida; order Cupressales; family Taxaceae; genus Torreya; species Torreya grandis. The sequence goes on from JARHVA010006042.1 coordinate 1,017,880, forward strand.
TTGTCCTCATTCATCCCAAAGATGATCAACCTTTTTACCTTTATATCTCCACCACCAATCATTCCCTAGGGGTAATGTTTGCTCATCAGGATGAACAACATAAAGAGTAAGTAATCTACTACACTATCCACATGTTTATATACTAAGAGACTTAGTAAACCTATACCAAGAAATTTTTCTTGGATTTGATCTTTGTGGCCACCAAAATTCACCACTACCTTATCAACCACAAGACCTATGTCATAACCAATACCAACCCACTCAAGTATATTCACTCCAATCCATACTAAAACCAAAATATGGCCAAGTGGCTCATGCTTTTAGCTAAATTTGACCATGATTTATTTATTTGAAGTCAATTAAAGGGCAAGTCATTTTTGACAAATTGGTTGATGCACCCTCAACACACAATCAACCTCCTCCTCTTCTTGAATTTCCTGATGAGTCCATTGTAACCCTGTCTCAAGCAAACTTCACCTATTAAGTGACCATGTTATTCAATGGATCAAAGTCTCAACATGGTGGAGGAGCTAGGATCATCCTTATTCCCCTTCATGATGAAATTATTCCTTTATATTTCAAGTTGGTTTTCAAATTACCAACAACATGGATAAGTACAAAGCCTTAGTAATAGGCTTCCAAACTACATTAACCTTGGGAGTCAAAAATATAGACATTGAAAATCTACACAGCATGATTTTAAATGTCAAAATTCCCATGGGCCCCCTTAGGACCAATTTAACCCTTTGACCCCTAACCAAGCCTAACCAAATTCAATTTGACTAGCTTTTTACCCAAACTTCAACCTCAATCTTTGGTGGTCAAGATGATCATCAATAGTCACCTTGACCATCAACTATTAGGGTGCACTCTTAACTAAAAAGATACAAAACATCTACCTTGCTTTTATAAAAATAACTTATCTTAATCTATGTGGGAATCATATATCAGTGATTTATAATTAGGTAGCCCAGTTAACATTTTGTTACAACTCCCTTGCCTTGCCTATAAGAAGAGAGGAGTAGGGAGGTGAAATCCATTTGCTATTGTTATTGAGATCTTGTGCATCTAGAGTTCCTTATTTTGAAGGTCAATCATCATCAACAATCTAGTAATCTAGCCATCACATTATAGAGTCAAATTACCATCACCACTCTACTAAATTTTTATGTATCATTACTCTACCAAAATCAAGTTAGACTCTACCAATGATTCAACCACCTTAAGCACCCACTCAATTAGTATTCTATAAGATAAGTATTTGTTTCTAAATATCCAATTACTTTATTTTCCTTTTGCACTTAGCCCAACACCAACCCATCTCTCAGAATCCAAATTTGTGATCCCATCAATCTAACCATTTACCAACCCAAATTTATACATAATATCTATCAATGGTTATTTCAACTAATGATGGTCTATCCAACCATCGATAATCAAATCGATTGCTGATAGTCACCTTAACCATCGATGGTTATCCCAACCATCGATGGTCGCTATGGTAGGAAGTTATAGAAAGCTATTTCCACCTACCTAATCCCAACCAAATATTCTTTTTTATGTTCTTACTTTTTCATAGACCCCTCTCTAATTTTTTGAAATAGACCCAAGCCATTTAGCACTAGTGTTGACTTGCTTATTACTATATTAGTCATTTCTAATCTATTTCTTTAGAAAGCATCTCTTGTGTTCAATTTTAGTACCTTTTTATTATTGAAGCAAGTATTTAATCATTCTACTTATAAACTTAATTGTTTAAAATGTGTGGATTACTAGTCCCCAAAAAATCTCTTACTTCCAAGATCTAGCTATCACTAGGTAATTCACTCAACTATCTATCTAACCAACCATTTACTTTAGTGCTATCTTATTTGCAGGTCATCCTCCCAAGACATAGAGGAGTTCTTCACAATCATTTGATTCAACACGCACATAATCAAATAAGTTTTTCAACCATACCCATATTTAGTTTCTTCTTCATCCCTTTTCAAAATAGAATATGAAAATCACTAAAACATTTTGACACACCCAATGGGACCTTGAATCTTTACTTTGGGTTTCTTTTCTTTACATATGTATGTTTTTCTCTCTATCTAATCTCATTGCTGAAACTAAAATTTCTTTTGGGTTTAAAATCAAGTGCATCCATTGTTTGCTTATAGTTTTATCTCACTTTTAGTATAAAGCATAATAATTTTATCGCAACATCACCTTTTTTTGCACACACTAAACCAAACCACTTTCATCAATTAAACAAAAAATAAACTTGAGATAAGGTCTAACTAGGATTTCATCACTATCAGTCACCTTACCCTTTCTTGAAAATCTTAATTTGAGGTCATTACCAAAGGGAGAACCAACTTAGCTATCTAGTTGAGTATAAACTATAAAAATTAGTATATATTAGATAAGCACCCAATACCCTTATCACTGTGGTGTGTGAAGTGAAGAGGTAGGCCAAAATACTAAGACATGTATTGCTTCCCAATGTAGATCTTTTTGAGCACTTGAATAAACCAAAACTAACCATAGATTGCTTCTATAGTACCTGATCTACAAGCCAACTTCTATCACACATTCTCATAAACTTAAGGCATAAGCCAAAAGGGAGATTATAATTAACCATAGGATTTTAACATACTCCAACATGTGTTGTATTTCTTTGATCAATTTATTTCTTTTTCTTTATTTGAGTTGTAAGATTATTTGTGTTTTCCTCTCATCCTACTTGCATGGTTCTTACTCATCAACAATGAAGAGGCTTAGCAAGTCAAGACCCCTCTATAGATTATCCAATCTCCTCTACTTCTTCATTTGAGGAATATATCTCAGATGTTGAGATTTATCCTCATCATTATGATGATTCTAATGTGCCTTAGGTAGTTTCCCAAGGTGATCTAGACTTTGATACCTTTTTGGATAATAACCTAGTAGCCTTGCAACATTATCTTAGCATAGTAGCTCACCATACACCTATTTTAGTACCACTTACTGATCCACCCTATGGTATACCATTAGGGTTTTTAGGTAATTCTTGTGGTACCACTATCACCTCCCAACTATTAGCTACTCAAGCATCTACCTTAGCTAACAACCCATCTGACACAACCATGCAAAACCAACTAGCTCAACCTTATATCACCCAAACACCTCCTATCCTAACTAACAATTCTTCCAACATAGCTACCACCCAAACTTTACCTACCCATACTCCAATTACTATTGGAGTACCCATTACCACCATCATTGCAATTCCTTTGGCCACCCCTACTATGCTTAAAAACATAGTAACACTAATACCTTATACCTTATCACCTTTCATTACTAGGGTTACCACTTATCTTTTATCTTTGACTCAACCACCCATGCCCCCTCAATAGTACATATCCTCTACCCTACCATCAGTGACCACATATTCATATGTGGCTTCAACTCAACCCCTTGTAGCCACTTACCTGTATGTGGAAACTTCTTAACCTTCAATAAATTATCAATATGTCACTCAACTCCAACCACAACATGCACCTTATCACCCTTTAGGTGCATCACCCTAAATAGATCTAATATCAATGCTCATGGATAATATGACTACCTTAGAGTCATCCATCTCTAGATCTCACAACATTCTATCTTATGACCAGATCTATAAAGAGCCTATCCACCCATCTATGCCTATTAGGCCATATCCTCCTCAATGGAAACTTCCCAAGTTCTCCATGTTTTAGAGTAAGGAGGATCCCCGGAAGTACCTTAGGGCATTTGGGTACTCATGTTATTTGATTGACTATGATGATACCCTCCTTCTATGTACCTTCCTTATGTCCCTATCTAGTCCAACATTGGATTGGTATAGTCCTTTACCTAGCAAGCCAAAACCTTCTTAGATCACTTTTCAATAAATATCTCCAAGAAGGTTTCCATCACTGACCTCTACTCTATCTAGTAGTTTGATGATGAATATATTACCAATTTTGTAACCCATTGGAGGAGCCTAATCAATCATCTTTTATTCTCCTTATCCCAACCTAAATTAATTAAACTCTTTGCTTGATCATGTGTCAAGTACATCTCTTCCACATTGCATGTATATAAATTTTAAACATTTGATGAAGCTTTCACCATGGCATGTAAATTAGAGAATAGATCCATCAATGAAATAAAGATAAAATTGAAAAACAAGAACTCTACTTACAAAATTAATGAGGCTTCCTCCTCCAAACCTAGTAACCAAACCAACACTAGGATCAAAATAAAGGGAATTGCTAATGTGGTTATCTTTAAATTGGCTTGTCCATCATCTACCAACCAACTGAATTCTTTTGGTTCTTCAAAGAAAAACATGAACCAGAACCAGAATACATAAAAGAAATTTAATCCACTTGGAGTGTATTCTTCTTTGATCCTAGATAAGTTATTGAAATCCAACATAATACAAATTCTTCCTATCAAACCACCTTAGAAAATTGATTCTTCTCATCTTGTAACTATTTGGTACAATGATAATGATCTATGTTCCTTTCACTAAGTAGTAGGGCATGACATTAGTAGGTGTAACACCTTCAAGAGTGTTGTCTAATATCTCATTAACAAGGGAGAGATTATGTTGGATAATCCCAATTTAACTCAAAACCAATACCTTGACATCTTTATGCAACCTTTACCCAGCCATACACTAACCAAAAATGAGATCAACATGGCTAAGTATTCTTAAGATGCCCATACTGTTAACATGGTTCTTGGCATGCTCATAACTAAAGAACTACCACCCAACCTATCTATTTTGTACCCTTTCCACTTATTAAGGTAGTGGAGTTACATTTTCCTCTTTTATAGACACAAACTGAGGAAACACCTCTTTCTCATCCTCCACTTATTGAGGTAGTGGATTAATCAACCCCTCCTTTGACTAACATAACATAACCAAGCACCCATTTTACCTTCTCCCTTGATCATCAAGTAACTTGTTTCCCCTTCAGAGATCATTCCCAAAGAGGAAACCCCCATGTATGCTCCTCCCATAGAGGATTAACCCATTCAAACCTTGTATCTTTTGATTGAGTAAAAGGATGAGGTTATCATCCCTCTATTTCAACCTATGGACTTATCTTTTAGGTCCACTATCTAAGGGATAAAAGTAGCCTACAAACCATTCTCTAAGTTAGTGTAGAAAGTGGAGTTTGTATCCAACCCTAATATGGATTGAGCCACCTTTTATTAGCAATTAAGGCTACCTTATATCACTAAGCAAGAACCTCTGACCAAACCTTTATCCAACTAACCCACCACTCCTATTATCCAAACCCCTATCTTACTAACCAAATTGATGAAGGCTTCTACCAACCCAATAATTCCTTAACCATCTAAGGAACCTAAAACCTAAGCAACCAAATCACCTTCTCTAAAAAAACTGACCAAGACCTCAAGAACCTTGGAACCCTCCCTACATAGAGTCTTAATCACCCATCTATGAAGGTAAAGCTTACCTCACTGAACCCAACAACCAAGTGCCAACCCAAATCAACAAAGGGAGTAGAAACACTAAAATAATAGAGATCCAAACTCCTACCTCCCTCTAATATGCCCTCTATCTTGGGGCCTCATCCCTCCACTCTTATTAGGAGGTAGGTTGTCTTAACCAAGACCTAACTACTATTGTCTATTACACCATCAAACTTACTTCCAAACACTCCTAATTTTATCGAACCATCAATGACCAAGCTACCTATCATAAAACCTCTTACCTCCACTTTCTAAACCACTACCTTACCAAAATCAAAACCACCAACCAAACACACTACCTCACCCAAAACTTCCATCACCAAACCCACTCCCAAAAGGAACTCCACCTTACCAACCAAGAAAAAAACCCATAAAGCCTCTCCACCCTTAGATGAACCCTAATCCACCATTTTTAAAAGGTTACTATAAGCTTCTTACTTGACCTTACCCCCTATCAATCTATTTGACCCTCTTAATTCAAAACCCATTTCGTATAATGACCACTAAGTGTGTTATTATCATAAGACACTAGGACATGGCATGAAGAAATACAAAGCTCTCCAAACCATTATACATCATATCTATTACAAGGATGATATATTAACAAATGAACCTCCCATAAGACCATTATCAATTACATAACCAACAACCACTAGCCAAACCTACCTATTCCTCCACTCTCACCTTAGAATGATGAAGAAGCAAACAACTCTCCTACCCCAATTCCTCCCTCTATCCATACCATTCATGTGGTCTTGAGAGAACAATAAAAGGAAGGGATAATCATGACCATTCCTTTGACTCATCCTAATAAGATAAGAGATGAATCCCCTACCATTAACATTATTTATGGCCAGGATGATGATTTCATTCTCACTTACCTTGATGCCCTAGATTCTTCCATCCACAAATCCCTTCCTCTCAAGACTTTGACCTTGTTGATCAAATCCACCATTGATATCAACTTGGGTAATTTAAACAACCCCTCCTTTGTAAAAATGCACCAATCACTAATTTCTAAGGAACTTTAGGACTTCCCCTCCTTCCTCCAATACCATAACATAACATTTGATTGGTCTTATAGCAACATGCCTGGAATTAAACCCACCATTGCCACCCATAACATAGTCACCAACCATGATGCCAAGCTCATCAAGTAAAAACTTTAATTCATTCATCCTCACATATCCCTTCTCATCAAAGAAGATCTTTAGCATCTTCTATTTGTTAATTTCATTTAACCCATTAACTATCCCCAGTGGGTCTTACATGTTGTACTTATTACCAAAGCCATAGGGGATTACATATTTGTGTGGAATTTCATGGCCTCAACCTTGCTTTCCCTAAAGATGAATTTCCTCTATTGAGCATCAACCAACTAGTTGATCTTACAGCCAGCCACAAGATGTTATCTCTCATAGATAGATTCTTAGATTATAATCAAATCCTAATTTCCCCTAAAGATCAACACAAGACTAGCTTTACCACCCCATGGGGAACCTTCTATTATAGAATCATGCCTTTCAAATTAAATAATGTTGGTGTAACCTACCAATGTGTGATGACCTATATCTTGTATGACCTTAATCCACAAGATTGTAAAAAACTATGTGGGTGACCTCAAAAAATCCAATCTTTGAAAGGATCATTTAGCCATTCTCAAGATCATTTTTGAATGACTTATCCATTACCATGTCTGTCTTAACCCAAAGAAGTGAATATTTAGGGTCCTATCAACAAAGCTCCTTGGTTTCATTATCTCCATTTAAGGAATCAAGGTTGATCCTACCAAGATCAAATCCATCATCAACATTCCTTCCTTATCAACCTCAAGCAGCTCCATAGTTTACAAGGGAAGTTCTAATCCATTCATAACTTTATCTCCTAGCTTTTAGATTGATGCCAACCCTTCCACCACTTTCTAAAGAAGTATGTCTCTTTTAAGTGGAATAGTGACTACCCAAAGGCCT